>PNRQ01000012.1:0-333005 GCA_003439915.1 Trichoderma atrobrunneum | reverse complement strand
TGCCGGTGCGTCGGTGGTCCAGTCGACCTCGACGATGGCCGCGCCGCTGCCCAGCAGAAGCGAATAGAGCCAGCCGGAGCGTCCGATGGCGCCGCGGCCAAAGTCGTTGCTGCTGAGGTTCCACGTGGAACCGGGCGACTCTGTGGCGGCGTAGAACTCGGCTATGGTTTCGATGCCGAAGCGGTCCTTGACGCGGTCCCAGATATCCGGACGGAGGCCGTTGCCGAAGGCGGCGCGGACGAGATGCTTCTTGTCCATGTTCTCGCCGGTGACGGGGTCCAGCTGCGGAGGAGCGGCTAGCAGGTAACGCATCGTCTCACCGACATACTGGATAGACGTGGCCCTGGAAGCGCGGCAGTCGTCCCAGAAGGTCTTGGTGGAAAACTTGCGGCCGAGGGCCTGAGTTGAGCCGGACACGAGGGTTGCGCAGAAAGAAAGCAGGGCGGCAGATGAGTGATATAGGGGCATGCACTAAAAGGCTGAGTTAGGATGATGTGCTGACGAGCTGAAGAGAAGAACAAAAGGGCACTTACCGTATACATGATATCGCCATTACCACGGCCCAGCAGTGTTGACGCCATGTTCCCGCCATAGATACATTTCCCCCATGATACCACAGCTGGCTTGGGCAAGCCTGTGGTGCCTGAAGTGTAGATGAGCATCGCCATGTTGGCCATGCTATCATCTGATCTGGCCGAGTTGGGGGCTCTCTCCGGAGCTGTTGACGAGGCCTCAGCCTCAGCCTCTGACGTGAAGATGACAAAGTTGACGTTGGGTAGAGCCTGTTTCACGCTCTCATCGTCGAATTTGGAAGCAACAGCAGGATCTATGAGACACAGCTTGGTCTTCGCCGCCTCGATACAGTGCGATAAGGGTTTGCCGGACAGGTTATAATTGATAAACGCCGGTTTGGCACCTATCGACCATAGAGCGAACCAGATGAAGATGAAGGTGTCTGAGTTTTCAAAGTCCATGGCCACGACATCCTGAGGCTTGACATCGAACCGGCTCCTGATCCAGTTGCCATACCGCAGAATCTTGTCGTAGGCTTGGGCGTATGTGTACGTCCTGCCCTCGAAGATGAGAAGCAGCTGGTTGGCGAGGCGAGGATTTTGGGCTGAGGTTTCCAGGGTGTAGAAGAGGTTGATTGTGTCGTGCTTGAGGCCGTGACGGACACGGAGAGCGGCCTTGGCGATGCTTTTGATGAGCCTTGCGTCGTACCAGATGCTGCTTTTGGCGTTGAGGTAGGCCAGGGAGGCGGCCGCCGCGGGGAGGAGGATGGGAAGAGGGACTGGCATGGCATTTAACGTTTTGCCTTGATACCTGAGATGTAATGGGAGAACTTACCTGGCATCTTGTTTTAGTGAGGGGGTCTGTATAAAGTGAGAGCTGCTGCTGAGGATAAAGTGAAGCAAGTCCGGGATCAAGCCGTTGTTGGACCTCTCTGGCTCAAGCTGTAGTCAACTTCCCCTCAGTTTCGTATTCAGTTTCCTTAAGGGCCTATTGTTCTCTGTGCTTTATTTACTTGGCGAATTAAGTGTCATAATGCCCATCCGGATAGGGATTACCGCCGATTCGGGGTTGATGAGCCTCGGCATTCAGGGTAAATTGTTTCCTAGATGAGTAGGTTGGAGTATCGAGGCGCATGTATATCAATGTACCCCGGATTTGGCGACACACGTACACAATAACACGACGCAGACACCAGAAAAGACAAAGCAAGCAAAATGCCACACCGCAAAAGAGAACCGGCCAGGTAAAGACAAACACACAATGGGAAAAAGGAAAAAAGAAGAAGAAGAAGGAGAAGAAAAATCTCCGGGCCAACAATAGAAAGACTGTTGGTTGAGTTCGTCTTCAAAAACCCCTGTGGGATAGTGATTTTTTGGCCAGGGAGGGCGGGAGGCGGACATGCGGCGGTCGAAACGCGGCGTTATGCATACTGCATGTGTACTGGTAGCATGTGTGCACGAGGGAGGGATCGGTGTTGGTTAGGTCCACCGCGGCCGGGGGCTATGGGAAGGTAGGGGGGGCGAAAGGCGTGGTTAGGCTTGCGAGAAGTTCGATGCGTGATTGATTCAGAGTCGTGGTGATGGTGTAAGTGCCGGTAATGGAGGACAGGAAAGGCATCCAGTCCATACGACAGTGATGAAGTACCGCTCAATTCGAAGGGATATTATCCCATGCTTTGTTCTGAGTGTAGTTCAAATAGACAAACTATCTATACGAGCACCGACTCAGCAATGGGAGTACCTCCGAGTACATGAATCAAACTCCAGGACCTTTGGAATCTCCACACTATCTTCCACGGGATGCCTCCCCCCTTGCCTCGATGAAAACGCGGCCGGCCGGACCAGAGATTCGTACATCACCCCGACCCTCCGCTCACCAACAAACTCCCCAAATCCGTTTGTTCCTTAAAGCGATTAATCGCGGGGAAACACATCATCATCTCATCACTTTCCACGGAACCAGATCCGCGCCGCGTCTGGTCTGCCCTTGGCGGCTTCGTTGCAAGCGATGCCTCGGCTCCACGGGCTAGCTGGCTTCCTATTCCCTGCGCTGCCGTGCGGGGTTCGTCCGCAGTGGATCGAGCAAGGGTTCAGCTGCGAAGCAAATTGGCTGCAGAGAGAGCCTAAATCCGGACGAGGGTTGTGGACTTTGTAATCTAGTACGGAGTAGTTGCCGGACTCTGGGGGTCTTGAGGACGTCTGCTACGCCAATCCAGATCTAGAAAGCGAAGGCGATGTCGTCAATCCCGATCCCGTGTGTGTTGTGGCTGTTCAGAGCTGTGCAGACTAGGTCTAAATAGTATAGCAATTCGGCGCTATAGATGCCTCGAAGACAGTGCATCTTTGGGTCATTTTGCTGCTTGGTGGTCCTTACCAGATGGAAATGGACAGCTTCGCATGCTGTGGAATAGGATTGTCGCGTGGTCGGTTGCTTTGTGTTCAGAAGCTTAGCTTGCTTTGTGCTTCCAATGCCGTTTCCCTCCTCCCCTTCTCTTTCTTTTTGGTCCAAGGGTTCATTGCGATAGATGTTATATCTGCGATAAATTCCATAAAAGCTTGGTATCCCATTCAAGCTCTATTCCTCATCTTCGGTACAATTCTCCAAGTAGGCTCAAAACGCGGTCGCTGATGCATGTCTTCGGCCTGCTAAAGAATCTATACGTGCTGTTGAGCTGGTGATCTGACCGGTTCTTAATAGTAAGACGCTCAAGTGAGAAGGTCCATTATGACACCCAACTATGCACAAACATACATGCAGCTTGATCAAAAGGATTTTTGGCATTGAATGACTGCTGCGCAACCGAAAGACTGATAAAAGCAGTTTTTCATCACTTGGTGATTATGACCTCTTGGTAGCACCGTAGTACCTATTGATGAACCTCGGCTGCCGGCCGCACAGTGCTCGGAGCTGAGCCGAGTGTATTGAGACACGCTTCGGCAAGGGTAATTGAATTCCGACGTCGCATACTCCGTATTCTGGTTGCTCTGTGCAATGTGATCTGTCAAGTGTTTGGAGTCCCTGTCTGTGGGATATAAGTGTGTAATCAAGCAGTCATGGCAAGATGCAAGGTAAGCAGGATTATGAGTAATGAAGGATTTCATAGGCCGGATATCGATCGTGCTTCGGGCCCGATAACTAGAGGAGCGTGCTCATGGCTCATGTTAACCATATTCCAACTTTCGCACTCTTGTCCCATTTTTCGCCGCCCATTAGGCCATGGATATATCCATGGCACACGTACAGAAATCGTCCCTGGTCAACCGGTCGGAGAATGACTGGCATGTGTAAACCAGCGATGAGCGCAACAATATCTCCCACCTGTACTATATCTGGAACAAGCCCAATCTCTTTATTCTCTGTTGTGATGAAGCGCTTCCTTTGGCAGGTGGCCATGATCTTTAGTTGGAATCTCGATCCTTCGCCTTTGGTAAGCGTAAAAAATGACTGGAGTGCAGTAGACAATCGTGGAAGTGTGGGCTTTTGCTGCAGTGTTGTAGATGCATAGGCCTGCATATCTTCCAACCAAGGCCAGAATGACGACTTGAGATTCACAATCTCTTGTCCAGTCTCTTCGGAGCTGTGATACTCCAGCAGCGTCTCACACAAGGCGTACCGGCTATTTTCAGCATCCTCCCCACTCGACTGCGATCTTGCAGAAGATGCGAGATCAACCCAACTGGTAAAGACTTCAAAAGCTGCATGAATGTCTTCGGCAGTGTCATCCAGGTTCCACCCATTGTTCGCTTCCATTCCAAGGCCATCCCAAACAAGCCTCTCATTTATCGCTGAATGTTGGCGGCTTTTCACAGATAGCGGTTGTCCGACCTGCCGTACGCGGTCGACAATGGATCCCTGTATTTGGATACGAAGCGTGTTCTCTGAGAATTGCAGTCTCGGACTCGACATTCCACTAGCGGTAAACGGTTTCTTTGTAACGGTCACACGTTGATCGGCTGCAGTCCAAGCAGCATCTCCCCAGTCTACCGTCCACGAGGGTAGCCCTGCTCTCCGATTCTCTGAGGGGACATGATAGAGGAATTCCATGCAAGAGTCGTTTGTGAAACATGCCACAGTGGCGGCTGCGTAGATTCGGTCCAGCGTTTCCGAATAATCTGGAGCCGGAACAATAATATCCAGCTCTTGGAATATTCCAAAAAGGGCAAAGATTCGATCTTTTGGATCTGTGCATTTCTTCCCTGTACCGTATAGTAGAATTTCCAACAGGCTTCGTTTGTTGCTGCTCTGGCTCACAGCTCCGTTACCCTCTCTCTTCTCCGCCAAGAGCCCACTCAAATGTGCCTGCAGTCTCATAGCAGAGTGCCAGTCTCCCCATTTGTAGTCTGATGCTCTCAGCATATCCAGGGCAATAGCCAAATAGAGCCAAGGGAGAGAAACGCTCCCACAGAGGACTCTACCAGCTGTTGTGATGGCAAAGCCACTTCCTGGATTGTCCACATGCGAGAAAACCATGATCGCTTAAATAGAGGGCCAATTGGGTCATCTGAATCCTTCTTCACCTGTAAGCCGAGCAAGATGGGAAGACATCTCTCCATGCGTTCCTTGTCCACGCTCATAAGGGCAATATCTTCCAAACAGCCAATGGCTCTTTTGCTCGGTTCGTCCTCTTCTCCAAGCCACACGACTACCTCCGCAGCCTGCTTATAAATGTCTCGCATGAGTGCGACCTGAGCGCTGCGTTCGGCTATGGATGTCTGATCGATACAGATCCCATCGATCCATAAAGTCAGGTCGTCCATGCTCCTCAATCGCCGGAGGGCAGCCATGCAATTTTGCGTGATGAGCAGCGTGGCACCATCGCATTCAATGGGATGTGACGGAGTTTGTGCGTCCCAGGAGTAGGAGAGTGCCTTGTAAACCGGGTTTGAGTCCAGGGCAAATTCTGCTAGAGTGCATCTCAAGTTATCTGTTAGATGAGCCGCAGCTTCGAGATGGATAAACCTTATTGATTTCGTTAACGTGAGGGGGGTATGCGTGTATGAGACCATATCTTGTGGAATCGCCTTTTGCGTGGCCAAGCACCATGGTTATGAAATGGTCAACACAGTCTGATATTAGTGGACGATGACGATGTCTTTGATGACAGCTCATGTGACTTGTTTCACGTATCGGAGTTCACACACGTGATGAGAGAACCAAAGCGCCATCCCATGCCTTGGTGTGTACACAACACAAGATGATAGTACGATATTAGCTGGTCTCTTTCCAGCGGATTGGAGAATCAACGATTTATTGATATGTATATTCCAATGGAAACAGCCAACGAGAGATTGTCCTCTTGTTTCTCATGGCTGGCATCACTGTATCTTGTGCGGGTATTGGTCATGCAAAAGCAAGTACTAATGAATCCAGAGAGCTCTTGATCGAGTATGGATGGAATCACATACGCCGTTTCTGCTTCTGGCGTAAAAAAGTCTCTCTCGTCTCTATGCGACGGTGTTTCACAAACTCTTACCTGCTCTGTAAATTACAGCCTCATCCTTGGCCATAACTTTTGTAGTTTGATGCCGATAAAGCCGGTCAAGGGGACCATCTCGAGATCATCGCCACAGTCCGGAGTCGACATGGTTCGAGAAACACTTTATGTGAGATCGAATCCGTCAATGAGAGCGTTCCCTGGAAGGCTAGAACATGGTTAGACCGAGACCTAAAATATAGCTTCTCTCATCGCCATGCTGCTATAGCTTCTCTCATCGCCATGCTGCTAGGCGCAGAAAACAGGAGCATCCTGCAGATTTGAAGCTGTCCAGGTGATATCTCAATGCAGTCTCATTTCAGCTCCGCCACACCCGATCTCCCGCGCGCGAGAGCTTTTCCAGAATCGCATCAAGTGTCTACTGTCTTGATAAACCAGGTACGACTTAGCCGGTAGCAAATTACCATGCCTGGACGATCGCCGCCAATATCGGGCTAGCTGTCTCAATAGTTCGGCCTGCGCCAGCTATTATCGCCACAATATTTGCGCGCTATTGCGCCAGCTGAAAACTAGACAGGCAAGACAGGAAACCGTGAGGCATCCAGCACCAGCAAGCATTGTTATAGGAGTAACACATATTTAAAAGCCACAGTCTTGGCACCGAAAATGTATGATGGGAGGGTGAAACCCAAGGCGTTGAAGCAGAAAAACAATTGGTCAAACCACAATGGCGGCTCAAAACAAGTTCACAACCTGTACCTTTATCCTCAAGAAGTGCGACTTTTCTAGCGCTTCGCTCGCACCGAGTGAGTCGTTCCAAGTATTTGGGTGTAACTCATATCAAAATCGCATTGCTAACTTATCCATCAGCATGTGTTAAGAACTTTTGTCAAGGAGAGCCATACGGCTTTGGCTCTTGCACAGCGGACTTCACTGGCGTACCAGCAGAGTGCTGCTCGCAAAGCACGGTTGGCGATGTAGCACAATGCATGGCCGATTTTCAGCAGCAGCAGGGATATGGCATCTTTGGCGATGCTTGTCTCTCCGTTGAGCGATATGTGACCGAATGCGAGAATGCCAACTCCGGGTTTGATAACGCTTCCTTCAAGCAGCAGGCAGGGTGTCTTTGCTATGATAGCAACGGCAACTATGCTCCAGACACATGGGATAATGCAGTGGCGACTTGCGTGAGCACGGGGCAAACGGCTCACCCGACCATCTGGAGCGCCTTGCAAAAGAATTCCCAAGTGATTGGTCTGTGTACCAAGTATGCTGGTGCTGCTGCTCCAACCGGTCCCGCGACAACCGGTCCCATCCCGACAGACACCACGGCGAGTTCCACTGCCACCGGTGAGGCACCTCCAGGAACGACAGCGGCCGACACGGCAAGCCCAACTGAGACGGGTTCAACTCCTGCTGGAACCACAGGCTCGAGCGATCAGACTCCAGCACCATCCAGTGCAACTAGTAGCAGCGCGGCTGCGACAACCACGACGACCAGATCAGCGGCAGCCAGAGTTGGAGAGGTGAGTTAAAGACATTAATTCCCTTTTGCTTGTTCGAATGCATGCTGACTTCTTCGGGATATGTAAAGATGAGCTATTCTCAAATCAAGTGGGCAGCCGTGGGCCTTGGACTGATGTTGCCCGCCTTTATGATGACGCTGTGAGGGGAAAATCCTTGATGATGGACCCAGCCAGACAGATGGGGCATCATTGATTTATGATGAAATGCGGCGTTTATGGATACCTTTGTGTTGATTTATTTGATTTCGAGGTTGGCATCATGAGGGCTGAATGAATTGTGGCTTTGATCGTTAAGAGACATAGTAGCGGCCGTATTAGTACAGATAGCGCCTAATTGGAGATTCATGGTTATTGTGTGACCTGATGGACCATGGCAATTGTTTGAACAAAGAGATCCATTTGAGCGAGAATGAGGACGAAAAAGAAACTCAAAATATCAGGCCGTTTGATGTGAAGAAGAAGAAGAGCTAAAGGGAAGTTGTCATCGTCACCTCAGATGCGTAGAAATGCTGCGGCAGCCAGTGACATTCACGTGACTGCGCTTGTACCTGAATTAATGCCACTTAGCCTCCGAACTTCCATCGCGTCTCAAGCAGCCGTTCAGCTTCAGAAGCCAATTCGAGATCCAGCTGCTTGCATATCTTCCAGGACGGCAATCATGGCGCCTGGGGAATCAGGGCAGCCGCAGGCATCCGGCGATTCTGCGCCTGTTGCTCCATCGCCTACCTTGCCCCCTCCTGAGAAGCCGTCGGCAGTCAGACAACGGTCATATGTCGTGCTGTCCTTCTGGCTGGTTGTCCTCCTGCTTGGACTGCCCATCTGGTGGAAGACAACGGCGATCTACCGAGCCGAATTACCTCTGGATAGGATGCTGAAATGGGCTGATGGCAAGGTAAGAGCTTAAATACCAAGCCCTCAAAACGGTGCCTTGTCCCCTCCAACTGACGCCATATGCTGCACAGGCTTGTCGACCCGTCTTCCCCCTCCAGATCTCGATACAAGCCGATTCTCTCCAGGAGCAAGAAGCTCAGAATCTTATCCGACTGACCCAGCATGCATTGGACGATCTAAACGACTTCTCCGGTCACCACCTGCGCTTGCAGCTTGCGCCACGGAATGCGCCCCTTCCGAGAGACGACTTTCAAACCGCCTTGACGATTCGCCTCAAACCGGGCACCAGCAGCTCGGCCTCACTCAACCAGGAATCTGCTGTTCTCGACATAACTTACCCACCCAACCATGTTCCATCTCTCACTTCGCCATCCTCCCCACTCGCATCTTACATTACGAACGAGCTCCGAGCCACCTTTGCCGAGGAACAGTCTATTATATCATACCTCCTTTCTACATCGTCCATGTCCACCGGCGTGCGTCCCCAAGGCTTGAGTGCTGAGGCTGCTGAGGCTCTCTCTAAGCGGACGACTCGATCTCTGCGATACGCTCCGACCTACCACCTCACCTTTTCTCTATTCACCGATAATGCGCTGCCCAACACCTGGGATATCGAGACTGCATTGGACGAGTACATCAGGCCAATGCTGGAGGTTCTGCGCCCCATCCACAATTTTACCATCGACACACAAGTTCAGCTATACGCCATACCCGGTGTACAATCCCAAGTGCTCAGCAAAGACCACTTATCCTCGTTCATCAATGCTGCTGAGTGGCCGCTGTCTCCATCTATTGGCAAGGCGCCAACGGTTAACTTTGTCATATACATTGGAAACCAGACAGTTGGTCTGGATGCTGAGGCGGAGACATCTCGGTCGTGGATGATTCCCCAATGGGGCACCGTATACTTGCTCTCTCTACCCGATACGGAGAGCCATGTATCGACCGCAGCGCTGAAACAGCCCATGCTTACATTTGGTGGCCATTTGCTGACACTGATGGGCACTCCTCAGTCTGGATCTCTACCCTTGAGACTCTCCACTCTTGGCCGTATTCGATCTACCGATCTTTTGCTTCGCGCATCATCTACCCTGGGGTCTCTTGCGAGATTGTCACTCGCACTGCCTTCCATCTCGATTCCTCGCAGCGTTGCAGATGGCGTTTCAAAGACGATGCATCACTTGGAGCTGGCTTGCGCAGATCTTGGAGGGCCTGAGGGACTGATGCATGCGAGAATTGCCGAGGAAGAGGCAGAGAGGGCTTTCTTCGAGAAGAGTATGGTGGGACAGTTGTATTTCCCAGACGAGCACAAGATTGCCGTCTATCTCCCATTGCTTGGGCCGGTATTTGTGCCGCTTATCATGGGGCTAATTAACGAGGTGAAGAAGCTTATAAAGGAGGCCAAGCAGAAAGCACTGGATGCTAGAACTAAGAAACAGCAGTAATAAATTTTTAGATCTTTTTTTGGTTATATGAAATAGAAGATACCCACGAATCCGGCCCCTTTCCCACTTTCTTTTGAAGACCTCTTTTCGTGATATCTTAATAGTTGTCTGTGTTGCTTGAATGGCCACCTGCAAATCAAAATGACGTCGCAGCCAAGCTAGAGCGAAGCTTCCCGGCGAATAATTGGAGCTCCCGCAGTCCCTTCAGCAACCGAAACTTCATCTCCACCAATAACACAATATTGTCATCCCCGGCGACCGCCGCTCTTTGCCGCCTTGCTCAAAATGCGAAAAAGAAGAAGATGCTGCCCGAGCCTTCCTTTACGCTAACAATCCCTAGCATCCACGACGGCACGGCGCTGGATTGTCGAGTCTATCACCCAGCCTCGTTGTTTACAGGCGCGCGCAGCTCACAGCACGGAGCGGCGCCTTGGAAACGACATGCGGCTGTTTTTGCGCATCCGTATGCTCCGCTGGGCGGGAGCTTCGATGATGGACTGGTAGACATTGTGGCATCGCAGCTGCTTCGCAAGGGGTACCTGCTGGGGACGTTCAATTTCAGGTGCGTGTCGGGGAGCTGAACTGAACGAGGCGCTGGCATTTGGACTAATGAGAGGGAAACGAGGTGTAGAGGTGCTGGGCAATCTGGTGGACGGACATCATGGACGGCAAAGCCGGAGCGCGACGACTACATCAGCTTCGTCGGCTTCATGGCGCATTACGTTCATCGCCTCGTGTCGTCTGGCGTAACTGAGCAACAGGCGGCGTCTGTTAGCCAGCGTCCTGTCTTGCTGATGGCAGGCTACTCGTATGGAGCCATGATAACGACACAATTGCCACCTCTCAATGAGCTTCTGGAACGCTTTGCCTCTCCGGACAGTGGATCCAATGCTGCTCAGATACGACTGCGGGCTGAGAGTTGGGCTGAGAAGCAGAGCCAAGCTCTACAAGAGGCTCACGGTACCACGACACGCGGACAAGAAAAAGTTCACGGAACCACGAGCAATTCAGCTAGTCCACAGGTACCGGCAAATGGCAAACTCTCGCCGGTAAACGGCTTCACCATTCCCCAACCAGCCTATCTGCTCGTGTCTCCACTGCAGGGTCTCGTTACGCATCTTGCTACAATGTCCTTAGTGCCGTCGGTATTCGCAAGGCGAAGTCCTCCTCCGGAAGACGAAGCTGAGACTAAGCTGGTGCGGAATCCTACCCTGGCCGTCTTCGGAGATGGTGACATCTTTGTCCCTGTGAGTAAGCTGCGTTCTTGGGTGGCTCGGCTGAGTTCGCAGCACGCATCGCAGTTCCGTGGACACGAAATTGCGTCGGCTGGTCATTTTTGGGCCGAAGAGGGAGTGTTGTATTCCATGCTGGATTTGGTTTGTGATTTTGCAGGTAAGCTGTACGACAGCAATTAGAGTGATGGGTATACAAATGGGAGACTCGGTTCCGGATCAACGTTTATATGTTCAATAGACCTGAAGGTAACAAATGCCTTTATGATAGCAGGCTTCAATTGCTTTTATTAGCGTATTATAATACTGGCCTTCACCTTTTCTAGCCTGTTGTACACATCTCCTATCTTCAGTTGCATGTGCTATACTCTTCCTACATCCATGTCCTTTAACCAGGTGGCATATAATCAAAAATTCAAAATCCCATAAACGCCTCTGCAGATTGCCACGATACTGGCCTATTTTGTGTCCACCGACGTGGCGACCTGAGCATTTTGCTCGTCATATGACAGTTCACGTACAACTTGGCCGATCAACTCATCATCCATCTGCATAAAAGAAACCCGGCCCTTTACAAACCAAAAGCCAACAGCTGCAACAAGCATAACGCCGAAAACGGCAATGGCATAGTTCATGTCGCTAGGAGCTGGGTTGGGGCTGCCAGGGAACAGGAAGAAGACGGTTGTGATGACGCAGTATACGATGGAGATGATGTTGAGAGGCACACCGAATCGGCCAAGGCGGAATTCTCCTGGTGGCAGCTTATCACGGCCGACAAGGAGGAGGACAATGATGGGCATGCCGTAGGAGACTGTCAAGGCGATGGTGCTGACACTGAGAATGGCTTCGAGCACTGTGTTTGCAAAAAGATACAAGACGCCGATCAGGCTGATGAGGAATGCCTGAAGCCACAAAGCACGGGCAGGAACTTGCCATACTGGGTCGACGTGGGAGAAGTAGGCGGCGTAGGGGATTCCGCCATCGCGGGCAAAACTCCATGTAAGACGAGAAGAAGAAGTCAAGACGCTGACTCCCTGGCCCATTCCGTTAAAGATGAAGAGGGCAACCAAGACGGCGGCACCGTTGAGTCCAACAGTCTCCTGGAGCAACTCGACAAATGGCAGACCGGTGGGAGGGTCCAGAACATTGTCGAGGTTCTGAATGGTGAAGAGGCAGATAACCATGAAGATGAAGCCGGAGATGGCACCGCAGATGACGGACAGATACATGGTCTTAGGACCATTGCGTCGAGGAGCAGGGATCTCTTCAACCATGTGGATGACAGAGTCAAAGGCAGTCAGACCATACGCGCCCTGGACGAGACCCATGAACCAAGTAACACCATCGGGCCAGCCAGTCTGATTAATCCAAGTGCCAAAGACGAACTTGGCAGACTGATACTGGAGGTCGTGCTTGACGCCGACGGAGATGAGCAGCGCCAGGCCGAGGATAAAGAACAAGCCGACGTACCAGACGCCGACGAAGTTGTTGAACCACGGAAGGAACTTGTCGTTGCGGCAGCCGACGTGGTTGATGGCAGTGAAGAAGACGGTGATGCCGACGTAGACAAGGAACTGCACCCAGCCCTTGCTCGCGCCGTCCCAATCCGGGTCAAACATGACCTTCATGCCCAGCACGAATTCGGTCATGAAGGCATTCTGCGAGGCCGTGAGCGTCCACCAGCCAAACGTGTTGATCCAGGCGCACATGTATGCTGTGAAACGCCCAAGCGGCGTCTGGCTCAGCTGTGAGATCCAGAACGCCTGGCCTAGAGCGGTGGGCATGCTGCTGCAGAGTTCGCCCATGGACACGGCAACGCAGATGTTGCACAGCGTGACGACGAGGAGGCCCCAGAGCACGGCAATGGGCCCGCCGTTTGTGAGGCCGCTGGACACGCCCTGGGCCTCGGTCGAGTAGGTGCCCAGGACGCAGAAGGCGAGGGCCAGCATGCTCCAGATGTCGAACTTGCGGGTGAGGGCCTGGGAGTGGCCGAGGGCGGCGAGATCGACGGCATCGCGGGTGGCTTGGTCGGCGGTGTCGAGGTCGCCGTCGATGAGCTTGGTGATGTTGGGGTCTTTCTTACTGCTGCTCGCCATTGTGGATTGTTGTTGTTGTTATGGGTTGGATTATTTCTCCTCTGTTCCGTTCCTTGTTTCACTTGTTGAGATATTTTGCAGTGATGCAAGAGGAGAGCAGCAGATGTGAATGGTCAGACAGCATTCCCTGGAAGCCTTTGTCTTGTGAGATTGAGCTCAGTCAGATGTCTCAGAGTAGAGAACAAGCGATGAGTGGGCGAATTGCAAAGCGGCAACTCTTCAGTGATCCAAAGGGCCAAAGAGGTTTTATATAACGAGAAGGAGGAAGGAGACGAATTGACATCCCGGCGTGTAGGGCGCGTGATGGCGTTTATGTGACATTCTAGCCGTCTCTCACTCGGTCTTCTCCTCACCTTGGCTTTTAGATCCCGACATGTGTGTGTGTCCGTGTATGTACGCGACAACCCGGACATGTGTGCACGCATGCCGTCGTTACGCACACACTGACTTCTTCCTCTTTCTAGCCCCCTGTACCGCGAGTGCTTATCTCTACAACTTGGAGTCTCCGATCTCAGGCCAAGCGTCAATCTGTGTGCCACACCTCATCCACGACTCTAGGCGACATGCGGACTAGACGATGATAGCGATGGAGGCAAAAAAGACTCAGTTGCCACGACGTAACCTGACCAAGGCCGATAACGACGGGGACCTGATAGGGCGGCCCTGATAACAGCCGCTTTCCAGCCAACTAACGAGCTTCCAAGATATGCTAAGGGGCGGTGCTAAACCAGGGTTACCCCGGACTTCCCCAGATTTCTTCAAGCCCAGCTCCGAGGCTGGCTTCCCAGAGGCAATGGATCGGCGCGAGCGAGAGACTTGGGAACCCCCTCCTTTTGTTTATGGCTTGTCTAGTGTTGTCGCTTTTGCTGCTTTATGCCCGTTAGCAGTTTAGTGTCATGTCGTTGACTCCGGCGTTTCTCGTTTGGTGAGAGCTTGGTTCCCGGCATTATCGCATTCTCCAAGTAGACGAAGCTGAGAAAGCGGCCTCTCCCGGCCGAGTTTCGATGGAGCGCGTGCTAACGAGGCACAATCCCGCCCTTGACGCCGGCACCCTTGTCGGACCCGGCGAGTTCTCCGCTAGGAAACATATCCAGATGACTTTATCTGCGTATCTCGCATTGTTAGGTCTGATATGTGCCTTGATACCCGTCGATTTCTAATGGGATGCGAAAGTTTGCTGATTCGCATCACGTACGTGAATGTTGCTGTTTATCTATCTGGTGTTCCGTGTTCAGATTGGGAAACTCGGCGAGAAGAGAGGGGTTGGCTTCGTGCTTATTAGGTGCTCGTACTGTACGGCAACGCACGAGTGCTGAAGCAAACAAAGCAATGACAATAAAATGAATGTATCCTCCTGCTCCCGCGAGTAATAGCCTGGCTCCGAAATGCGCATCGTAATGAATTGAAGCTTCCGAAACAAATAGAGCAACTATTCAAAGCGTTGAACCTACGGCTTCGCTTAACCTCATATTCCCCTTTGGAACCCTGTTATAGGTCCACCTATCGTGGATTCTCCTGTCACCTAATACGCGGGGAAAGGAGAATATCGGGCTCGTGAATTCAATGGTCATTCAGCTGGATTCGCCGTTATCGTTCGCCCAGCGTCATTGTGGCGATGATCCGTTGTAGCGCCCAAAGTGGCGAAGATCCGGTGAGCGGAGCTGATGGAGTTTGAGGGGGAGATGCTTCCCGTCTTACCGGTCTTGGCAACGTCTTGACAGGGCATCAAAGCTGGTGCGCGTAAAGCTGTAAAAACGCCTTTTTCATTGTCAAATAAAAGCACCATTGCCTCATTGTTAATTAACTTTCGGGTTGTATAACAAGTTGTTGGCATATGCACATATTGTCATTGGATATTCGCCGATGCCAGAATGTTGACCGATAAGACATAGTGGCGATTATAGCGTTGCCTAGCAATAAAACCAAACGATGTCGTTACTAAATTTGGACAAGTAGGGGGTTGAATTGATTATATGTATAAATCCCACCGCCATGCGGGCGCGAACAGCGGGAGCTGGAGATAGAAGCTCTGCTGGCGAGCGATTTGGGTCCTAGATAGGGCGTGAATTGCAGCCCGGCATCCGGAACTCGGCGGAAATTGGGCACATGCTGTCAGTCATCTATAAGCTCTAATGATGAACAACCAGGGATTGACTTTGTTGAGAGTGACTCGAGATACGTAATGAAATGAAATAACCGAGCTGAGGATGTAAAGTTTGGACTGATGAGTGTATAAATGTGAAGGAGACTACATGTAGTCTCAACTTTGCAAAATACGGTGTAATGATACAACTTCTCCTCGCTATGAAGTGCCACATATTTAGCACCTTACTACGTGTACATGAATCATAAAAGGCGGACTGCAGTTGTGTGTGAATAAAGTGAGTAGCATGAGAATTTAGGCCTTAAGATATCCATGATACCAAATCTTATCATGGTATCCAACCGCATTTCCATTGTCCAATTTGTAAGTGATATGGATGTGCACATGGTATGTCGGTATCAATGATATTTCAGCTCTATTCCCAAGTGGAAGCCTCACATACGTATCATTATATTAGGCTTTCATGGATCAAATATACGTATCAATTGCAATGTATTTGGATTCAGGTGTGGAGTAGCAGTTGATGTTGGCCCGGCCATCTCCATCTTGCTTATCGTTCATTTCAGAGCGCAATGCTTTGTGAAACGGAATTAGCCCCCTTATACTGAATAGGCTAATCAAATTCTTGATAGCTAGCTCCTGTGAGCGTGCAAGGCACGTGTTATTTCTCGGGCGAAAGGAGCCTTGCAGGAGCCGGCTTAGAGTCCCATATTCTCTCAACATAGCTGGAATAGCAAGTATCGAAGACCTAGTGAATGCATATAGGTCCCACTCTCGCTGGTACCAGCTTTATTGGCTGAGGATGGCAAGGTTACTGTTTCCCTGCTTAGTCGTGCCGAAATCTCAAGCTACAGAGCATTCATGGTCACTCTCACGATTACAGCAGTAACTTGGCGAACACATGCCTTTGACTTGGCCAACTTGCCATTACTGGAAATAGTTGGTAATGTAAATACATGATCTTCATTGTAATAGTGACTCGCGGGCCATATTGACATTGTCTGACAATTTGTTCTGGCGAGAGCCCTGACGATGCTATTCCAGGTAGAAGAGCAATGCTGTTTGGAGTCGTATTTTCGTGTCCGTTTCCGAAACGCAGATGCCGGCCCCTTGTGAGCAATTAGGCGCAAAGAAACCTGCCAGATATTTTTTGCAGCACTTTTGGCAGAGCTTACATACATAAATCTGTTCAGTCTGCTGATCTAGCTAGAGGGAAGCTATGCCACTGGTTCCTCCGATCACCCGGACTTCCTGGCCATATATCCATCCAGACAGCTCTTAGGTCATCGCGCTCAAAGAAATCATCCTTCAGCACGTCAAGGTCATCGACACAAGATTTGATTTTCTGAACGACTAGACCTCCGTTCCGAGAATTCCTTCTCACAAACCAGCTCTGCCCGACCCATTCCAAAGGGATCCTGGGCTCACTATCGAGTGAGGACCTCCCGAAGTTGCCGGCGCCATAGATCTTTACTTTTAGATCGACGAGAGAACTGCCGCCGGTCTCCGCTCTCGATGTAGCTATTGTCTCAAAGATGGATTGAGCAAGGGCCGAATCCATGGCGGTATTGATGAGCGCTGCGCGGTAAGCGTTAACGGGTAGCCCCCAGCCACCTATTTCGATAAATGATTCTCCATGCCTTACTTCGGGAGGATCAATGACAGAGCAGTCAAGTACTAGAGAGATATGGCTCAATCGTGGAAGCCGGCCAAGAATTTGATAAATGCCAACTTCGTCTCTGTCGCCACGGGTTCGAGGCATACGTAGCTCCAGCTTCTCTAGGTTCAAACATATGCCTGAAAGTAGCCTTATCCTACCACAGGAGAGCACGAGAGCTTCGATATCATCATAGTACTCCGAGGCCGGGACAAAACGGAGCTCTCGAAGAGAATTGCCATGTTGATCAATCACTGCTCGCCAGGCGCTGTCTCCTACTTCACCTTCCATTTCAAGTCTCTGCAGTGGCTTCATAGCTCGCAATAGCCGACATATGGACTCATCGGCAGCTATTGCTTGCTCCAGATTTCGTGCTTTAGGCATTAAAGCGAGAGAAGAAAGAGAAGATAGTCCACCGCCCTCTGCAATAATAGCCAGGGTCTGTACTGCATCAATAATAGTAAATCCCAGATGTAGTTTATTTAGCTTGTTAAAGTCGGTATAGTCAGACCATTGATGAATGCGTAGCTCGGAAGCTCCGTTAAGGTATAAGGTGTGCAACCTCCCCTTACCCTGTACCGTATCGCATGCTTGACTGTTATTGATGAAGAAGCCCTTCCATTTCGGCTTACCAGATTGCCTATGTAGCTGGTAGGCATGGGCTAACTCAATGGTACTACCTACCGGTTGACCAGCCATGCCAACATATGAGAGCCTTGGCGCTAAACCCCTTACCATCTGAATGACGGCTTCTTCATTGTAACCAATGTATCCATCTCCATCATAAGAGCAGTACTTCATGTAAACCCCATAGAGATTTGGCGACGTAGCAAGGGCATACTCCTCTGGCGAGACATCGTGATATTCGTTTCTTGGCTGATAGAGACTTCGAAGACTGAAGGTATAAACATGTAGTCTGGCATCCGGGCAATTGTCGCGTAGCGCTGAAAGCAAGCGCATCGGTACCTGGCTTATGCAGTCATATACAAGATCGGATAAACAGCTCAGTCGGCTGATGAATTTCGCTATTCCGACCCAGGTTTCTTGATACTTGATCTTCATCCGTAGTATCTCCTCTGGCGCTTGTGGTGGTTCGTTTGACTCATAGAGAGGGGATCTCAATCTTGTGGGACGAAGAGGACTAGGTTTCGCAAAAGAGCTTTCGTCTTCAATCTCTTCATGTCCAATTTCGTTTTGTTCCGAGTCCTCTTTATAGGCCTGAGAACCACTGATCCTGAGATTGCGAACAAAACTAAGGCGGATGTTTATATCTGGCATCTCATCTATGAAAGTGAAACTTTCGTCTGGATTCAGTCGGTCGATGATGAGATGGATACGCCGGAGACGGAATCTCATGGCCACAGAGGCGCATTGTCGATTCGCCAACGAAAAGGCGAGCAGGCCACCGTCTTCTGAGGGATTCAGCCAGGAACAGATGCCCTCTAAAAGATGAAGAGGCAGCCTCTCCAATGGCGCCGAGAGTGTCTCGATCGGCATCCTGGAATCTTTGCAAACTTCCTTTCTCTTTAGTTATGAGGTGAAGACAGGAAGATTGGAGGGCGGCGTCAATGTCGGTGGGTGAGCTTTGATTTCGGACAAAATTAGAGCACAGCACGTTGTTCAAGGCCAGTCAGTGTTGCCGCCAGAGGTTGCCGCCAGAGGTCTAATACCAGGATTGAGTAGGTTGGGCAGATCGGTTATTGTCGCGCTGCCAATGTCTTCGTGCAAACAATGGCAAGGGAAAGATAACGCAAAAAATAAAAGTGGAAGAGCAAAGCATATATACCCCCAAAATGGTAAATTTCACGTGTTATTACTATTGTGCGGCCCGATTGGGCCAAGTCGTGTAATGGAGGTCCAACACCAACATGTCACAGAAGTAGCTGCAGTAACGATCACATACACGACTACCTAAATTTGAAATGTATATAGGTAGGCATGTCAAGTGGTACATCTATCTGGCTGGTCTCCCTGTCGACGTCATGTTCATCAACAGCTTGTTCTCATGGTATTCTATCTCCTATGAGACATTTCCATGACACAACAGACATGATGGATTTTCATGAAAGATTCTGGCATTAAGGAAGCTAAATAGGTGCTGATGATGACTGACTATACACCCATGAAGGGACGCCAAGCACGTCTCCCGTAATTGTCGTTATTCGGATCAAATTGGAAGGATACGTGCCCTCGTTCCGAATTGTCCAGCAAGTCTTCCCTATGAACGCATATTGCAATGAAGAATGCTGATATTTGAGGGGGGTTAAAACTAGTGAAATAATCTTTGGCTAGATACAGATCCAACTTTATTCTCTCTGGTAAAACTTTCGTAGCTAGTGTATTGAATGAATGAATTATTTTATATCGAGTGCGCCAGAGAGTTCTCATTATATAGATATGTACTTTTTAGATGCAAATGTGTTATACTAGTGAACTAATGGTTCTTGGCGAGAATAGGCCCTTCAATCATTCTCTTTTCCCCCCTACAAGCCGCAGACTACGCACGTTGCAAAGTAGGATACTCAAAGTTTGCTGGATTGGATATCCCATATTTGCTGTTCTACCTTCAGAAAGGCCTATAGCCGCCTAAGAGGGTAGGATTGATATATCCTATATAGCACGAGGGTGCCGGGTACAACATCCGTAATATAGGATAGAGCTATGATCCTAACTTCTTGGTTCTAAGCTGTTGGAGTTGCAAGAAGGCCGAAAGTTAGAGGGCTGTTGAGGCTTATATATCATCAATTTCATCATTAACCTCACGTAGTCTCACATGGCTCACATCGACCACTCAGCATCCATTCCGTTAGGCCATCGACCGTAACACCTCAGGTCACACTCTGGAACAAGCAGTTGTGTATAGACTTGACAAGTGCCGCGGCTCCCCTAAAAATGAATAGCCTATTGGTACCCCGGATTGGAAGTGAATCTAATGCCGGCATAGCCCAACGCTCGGCGATCGCGCATGCCAATTTGCATGCACAGTAGTAATCATCATTAATAGTGCGATCGATTTGCGACTCTTGGCAGATTGCCGATATAAGAGGGTTACATTGTTTACTACATTACCCACGTTGCAATCATGCAAACGTGCGCATCCGCACCGGCAACTACTGTAAGTCAGCACGGGAAAGACGAACGAACTCCACATGCACTGTCCACTTCAAGCCAAGTGTACAAAATCTGCTTACATAGAAAGACCTGAAAGCTCTTAAAATGTATAGTTGTAGATGAATACTATAACTGGCATATGAGATATGGTCTTGCTTCGTTTAATAAACAGTCGGTGTCTATGTTGAGGGGTGCCACCTGTAGTTGCTAATCTTGAACTTTGCGGCTGTGCATTGTGGCGCTCGTCTTTCTCTTGGCTTCTGCACTAAAAGAAGCATAACATGCAAGCATCAAAACTTTGTTATTTGACTGTATTGACGGCGCAATATCTCACAAGTATTGGCTTTACAGGGTAATTGTTTTTTCTTGGAGTAAAATTAAGTCTGTGGCTTTAATGTCTCGCTAAGTTGCATCGATCCCTTTTTATCCCTCAAAGGTCTCGAATCCTTGATTATCGTTGTACCGAAATCGCTCAGCCCAGTTTCTCAGCTTTCCAAAATCGCGACACTGGTGCGGAGTGCCGTATCCATCTACACCTTTTCTATCCGCCGCACTGTCAAATTTTGGTTTAAATGGCTCCAAAGTCGAGTCGGATGTGCAGAGGATACTCTCTCTAAGGTAATCCAAGCAGTGGAGTGAGTGGGAGTGCGGCTCGGTGATGTTTCCCTCTAAAGCTTCGAAGAGGTCGGATTGAAGAAGATACTGGATCAAGATCCGTTAGATACAAGGCAAGAGTAAATAACGAAGCAAAGTCAGTGAGAGATTGTTCACATACTAAACAGTGCAGCTGGTGAAATACTGCGACAGAGAATCGTCCGGTGCCATCTGTGCTTGTGTCCTGGACATAGTCGGGCACTGGACCTGCAGCCTCTATGTTTTTTATTGAGACATATCCCTTTCCCTCTATATTACTATACGTCAGAGCACTGTATTATATCAGATGACAATGTTGAAGGGCGTACTTGGAAAGAGGTTCATCCACGCTTCGTGGCCGTGCTCTGTGCGAGGGTCATCATATACCCTCTCAGGCATGAAGGCTTTATGAATCGGTCCAACTATGATCTCACGTTAGTTGTAAAAGAAGCAACGAGAGCAAAATGGAGAGGATTTTGCCTACGAGGGGGAATGTCCAGTCCTGGAAGTAATTTTACATCCTCCCTTAGCCCAGCTCTGGGCTGTACACTTTTCCATACAATGAGGCTCACTGCGACGGAAATCACTGAACTCAGCAAAGCAACGAGAGAAAGCTGTATGATCCCAAGATTCGCCCTTCTCTTCTCCATCATCGGTAGAGAGAGACTCTCGCTCTTGGACCCCAACAGCGTGTCTTCATCTTCAGAGCCAGAGCTTCGCCGAGACATAATGCATTACTTGGGCTCAAAAGATCAAAACCAACTCCCAAGATAGGGATCCAGGTATTGTTTGTCTAGAGTTATCCACCAAAACAGAGTCGGGCGACATCATGTAAGCGATTAATTTAGTCGAGCTGTGCTAAGAAAGGAAGCTGGCCGTGCACAATGAGGGGCACTCGCGAACTACTGCTGGCATAAGACAAACTACATGTGCTTGGCGGGGATTTGACCCTGCAGATGCAAAAGTCCTGATGATGATAAACGCCTTGCAAGTGAGCAATTGCCAGAATAAGTACTAATAAGTGGCGACAATGACGTTTTAAATGGCTCGATCAACGAAGTTTTGTGCTGTTCCCAGCTTGTCTTGCATACTGTATGTCGTGTAGATTTAGCCGCTGAAGGTTAAGTCGGCACAAACCTAGCAAAAGTTCATCTAAATCACACCCACAATAACCGTTGACGGTTAAGATGTCTGTGTTGATGCCCACTGGGAACCCACAACCTTGCATAATCTTACAGCCCATCCATGTAATATAAAAACACTCATCGACTATTATCTGCGAGTCATCCTCGTACTACACACAACTAGTGTCTTTCTAAGGCGCGATATCTAGGATCTTATCACCCTCTTGCAATTCCACCACCATGTCCTCGAGACTTTGGTGTGCATGAACCCACTCTCTTACTGGCTCCCAGTCGATGCACTTGTGGTTCGTGTTGAAATCCACAAAAGAACCATCTATGCCCTGAGCCGGGTCTTTTACCCAATACTGTCCGAAAACTCCCAAATCCGGTTTACACTGGATGACCTGCCGGAGCATGTCGACGCAGTGTGTGACATGTTTGGCAATTGTCTCCTCGTCTTTTCCAAGGTGGTGTCCGGGGTAGTCGGGGTCTGAGTAATAATTGTAATTGAAATAGAGGGATTTGCGGATCAGGTTGAGGCAGTGCAAATGGTGATTGAACTCGAAGAGAACCGGGAAGTCTCCCGATGGCGTTTTAAGATGGTCTGAGCTGATTCCAGCACGTTCTGCCTGGGACTTGGACAGTAGGAGCGGTTTTGAGGTGGTACCAAGACCTTCCCATGCTTCGTCCACCTCTAGAGAGGGGGGAAGGCGGAAGGCGGAGGTTGAGTTGGCCAGAAATGTCCCATCATAAAGAACAGAGCGATAATGAATTGGGATATCAATGGGAGTAGCTGGAGAGCAGTCAATCGACCTGTATTCACAAGAATGTCGGTAAAGGAGAAACTCAAACTCACGGTTTTCTTGCGTATGCCGTACGCACATTGCGTCGAGGTAGGAAGCCCTGTGGATGTAGAGATATGTCAAGACATGAGAGCCCAAGGATACTCCGAGCAAGCTGATCAAACAATACAAGAGTATGTTCTGCCGTCGATAACTTCTGGTCTGCTCTTTTGCGAGTATTGAGCTCCCCAAGAAAGGGTCTGACTCTTCAATAGAGCTTTCGTCTCTTTCCCTCTGCATATCCATTTCTGTTGACTTGCAACTGATTACAGTACCAATATGAGCTGCTTTTTTTTTCTTACATTAAGAAGTTCCAACCTTACCTTTCTTTGAGAACAACATAATGTGACTGATACGGGTTAGCTCATTCTTATTGTTGTTCTCGGTTATCGTCGCCTATGTATGTAAACCCCCGTCATGATATCAATGACTACCTATTTTAGCTGCATAGTCGTGCAGGTATTGGGACCACACTCGTATCTACAAGTATGGAATCCACGACATCTCACCTTCCATTTGCAGAACATCAAGACTTTTTTCGGACAAACCTTCGGAATCACGGAATTCTTATGCCTTGGCACGATCAACTACTCGGACAAATTGTAAGCCTGTTAATAGGCATCAGAACTAGCTTGTATTCATTCACAAAGCAGGTTCCGTCGGGGGGACTGTCCGCCACTGACTAATGAGCCCCATTTGTCGCAAACGACACTGTGATGGTGGGATAAGATATCTTAAAGGAAGGAGGGTGCCACCGGGTTCGATTTCTTTAACTTGTGTTTAATAATTATCCCACCAAAGATATTTGATCCGCTACCAATATCACTATCAAAATGAAGACCTCTCTTTTCCTCAGCTGCATTACACTTGCGGCCACAGTGGCTGCTGCTCCTGTCCCTGTAAGCCATTCACTCCTTATCCTCTCTCTTCTCAAAGCTAACCATTTGCTCTTTTCCTAGGGATCGGACGCTGTTGCCAACTACGAATGGAAGAAGGACACCCAGAGCACCGATGGTGTTGCCAACTACGAATGGAAGAAGGATACCCAGAGTACTGACGGTGTTGCCAACTATGAATGGAAGAAGGATACCCAGAGTACTGATGGTGTTGCCAACTATGAGTGGAAGAAAGATACTCAGAGCACTGATGGCGTTGCCAACTATGAATGGAAAAAGGAGTAAAATAGATACTATCAACGTTACCAAATACAATTAACAGGTTACTATTGTAGTTATCAAATTAAGCTTCTGTAAACTCAAGTTATCAAATCCCCGCTAAAGAAGGCAAAATCTTGTTCAATCTAGAACTCTCTTCCATTCTGTTCATATCTTAAGATTGTATAATTTTATCTCTTTCAACACACAGTCCGCTGCCGTATGCTTCATTAGGTGTTAAAATGGTTATTGAAGTATCACCTGGCTAATTACAGAGCAACAGGAAAATAACTGCCGGCTCTTCGCATTCTGTTTCCTTGGTTCCGTAACTTGTCTTGGCAAGTCTTTTGGCTGTCAAGTATTACAGAGGTTCGTATCCAGGTAGCGGCCGTCCCCTGTCCAATTTTGGTTCTAGTATCTTGCTATATTCAGAAGTGATATCAGGGTTGCTAACGAAAGTTCTTTACCTCAACAGGATAAACTGCCCCCCAACCCCACCACGCGGTGACAATGCATCGACCAGGATGACTCCCGGGCTTGATCAGCCATTGTGTTTATTGTGTTTATTAAGCCATCAGGCTACTGTAATAGGCCGGATTAATTTCCTAAACCATCGGTATCCGATATCCTGACAACGAGCTTAGTTGCGCTAACTGAACCATTCTTCAAGCGTGTAAGTGCGCCCTCTAGCCCGTGAAGCCCGCCGGGCACTACTTCATGCGGGTGCGCGCTGAACCAGCCTTCATTCAATCCTCTACCGATGAATCTCAGCATGACAATTGTAAAGTGCGTGATTCCTACGCTTTGTCTTTTAGCGTTAGGCCAGGTAAGCGCGTCATTGCCAAGGTCTACCTGGCTTGTTTCAACTGCTGAGTTGATAAGCGAAATCCCCTCCGGAATTAGACCGGATGGAATGTTCAGTACAACAGCAACCTTCCCAATAGTTTTGTTTATCACTCGAGAGATGTTTAAAACCGTTTCCTTTTCGCTTACAGCATCAAATGCGAATTCTGGCTCTTTGTTCCCTAAAGCTGCTTTGATGGCTTCGACCACAGCTTCGTCTCCTTGACGGTAGTCAACAATTGTGTCACCGCGAGACCTGTCGATGAGTGTCTCTACAAAATCGATTCCCCTTCCGGCAACTGCGACGATAGGATGAATATTCGAGAGGACGGCTAGTTTCACAGCGTAGGCACCTACAGCCGATGCCGCGCCGTAAACGATGAATGGCTGCGGTTTATCGCAAGGATCCCAAGGGTAAGGGAGTGGAAGACGACGATATAGTCCCAAACAGGAGGTAATGGCTGCCAATGGAACAGTTGCAGCCTCTGTTCAGTAAAATTAGCGGTTTGTGCATCTTCTCCGAAAAGTGATTTTGAGACTAACCTTCGAAAGAGACATGGTCGGCCAGATGAAATGCCATGCTCTCCCAAGCAATAGCATACTCTGCCCAGCCTCCTCCCGGGCTCAATGTTTTATGGAAGACGCCCACTCGGTCGCCAACCTTGAACTCGATCACACCCTGACCAACTGTATGAACGACTCCTGAAAAATCGTCGCCCTCATTGGAATAAGTGACTCCAGGTACGGCACCGTCTGCTACTTTCCAGTCCTTGGGGTTCAGTCCAACGCAAGCCACCTTGACAATCATCTGAAAGGGTCCTGCAGTTGGTATAGGGGACTCGACAACATCAACCTTAGGCCCTAGATATGCGAGTGCCTCCTTCATTCTAGATATTAGCACAGAAATCGACAGAGAGGATATCCTTTCTTCGAAGCAGGGAGTCACTTCTCTTCTTGGCTAACAGATATCACCAGAGGCTCTTTCTTGAGTATGTGCTCTCAAAAGAGTATTGCATCGTTTATTTTCATGATCATAAAATATTTATATAAAATCCAATGCGGACTTTGACAGGCAACCCCATCTGTTTCATGCATCGAATCGCGATAGAGCGGACATGGGAACAACTATTATTAATATTTCCGTAATTGGGAATTTTCGTGGGAATATTGGTTAGGTACCCCTTGAAGCTTAGAAATCGTTAATATCAAGAATCTCCTCATCCTTTCTCTTTCTGGCCGTGAAGTTCCAGTCGTGCCCATATCTATACTCAAGAAGGCAATTCATGAGTGGGGTCTGGCGTAGTAGTAGTTCTTAGAAAGGCATTACATAGAAGCTTCCGCCTCCGCAAGTCCGCACTACAGTCCTAAACATACGCAAGTACATGTTTTTATGTAATAAGCTTAAAGTGCATACGCCCCGTGGTTCATGAACGAATGGATTACTTGGTGTTTCGGGTCAGTAACTTCAAGTTTTCACCACCGCAATACTACTACTGGCAACGACAGTGGAATTTCACTCTGAGTCCAAGTATCAGATACAAATATGCACTGGGTAACAAACCTTCTAAACCTGCTCTACCAGAAAAATAAGTATGGCGAAAAGCGTATAACGCATAGGCATCAGGTGCCTAATGCGCTCTTAGTATAATAGCTCCTTTATGCTTTTTAATTATAAAAGGTATTATCTTATATAGTATTAATTATAACGTTTTTTATAAAAGAAAGATAACTATAAGATAGTTATATATAAGGCTTTTACAGCTATTTCCTTTGTTTTAATATAAGGTACTTTAAAACAACCTCTTTAAAGCTTAATTTAAGCTATCCGCGCAATACAACAATAAGTATTTCTATAAGTAAACTAAAGTTTAATACCAGAATAACCAGATTCTGGTGCGAAGACCGTTGCGGCTTTGGGGGTGTGTTTCTGTTAACACGTATGGCAGAATCCATGGCAACACCCTGGGCGCCGCCCCAGTTGCCAAATAAGGCCAGAGCAGGTAGTGCAAAATATGTATGCACGCATCTCATTTCCTAATCACAAGACTCCATATATCAGTTTTCCTATTTTGCTTGACCAAAGTCAGAATGCGCAAAACCTCCCGAGCCATATGGTTCAAATACAACACATCTGCCAGCTTCAAGCCTACGACTTATAGTTCAATGATTGAGCCAATGTAAAAAGCGGGTACTTGATCTATTCGATTCTAAAGAGCAGCGATAATTCTACATAAAATGAATTACATATTTCTTTTGAGATCAAACAACTCAATGAAACAAATCAACAGGCACCAAGAACCCGAAACTCAGCAAAGTGACCATGAGAATCACCAAAGTGGCCGACCAAGCTAGTTAAAGGGAGCAAAAAAGGCTTGTTTCCAAACCAGTAGATTCGACTTAATATAGCCAGATCTAATTTTCATCATCTAAGTAAGTTCCGTTGCCCGTTTCAACTTCTTGTTCTAAATCATTTCACAATCTTGTTGTTGTTAGACTTTACGTATACTTTATGCTACTATAAAGCTGACTCTGTTTGTTCTTCGGAAAGCTTCTTTCTGTGCACTGCCGCTTGGTGATATCCGCGGGTCTAATCAACTAAAGAAAAGAGAGAAAAGAAAAGGCGACTAGACATACGGTAAGCAAAGAGTGTTGGTTGTTGGTTGGTATAAACTGCGGACGTGTCCGGTTTGCGCCTAGTCTAGCGGAGCTACACCTCTCGACAGCGAAAGATTGAGCAATCATGAAACATCGGGCGAATGCACGATCCTTTCGGCAACGATACGATATTAATTCCCTCATCAGGTGTGGAGAAAATGACTGATTGAAATCTGTTGGCATCTGCAGGAGACAGGCCACTTGGCCCACCACAAATCGAAAAAATCTCCGGTGACAACGTTCTGATCTCTTTGATCCTGCACTCTTATTCTGATCCCTGTTCTCGGTCTCCCATGATTTCACCTTTATCTTGTTCCAGTCCTCCCAAGCCCGATTTTTCGATATCATTCTCATTCTTATTGTCTTAGTATCAACACAACATCCTCCTCGATTCGTTTCCATGGCTTCCAGTCAGGATGGGGAGCAAGCCCCCCTTCTACAAGCAACTCATCATGTCGACAATGCCAGAGAACCTGCGGTCGGCAATGCTCCCCTATCGCGTCTGGCTATCATTGTCAAATGTCTTCTGTTGCTTGCCTTTGTTGGTATTGGAAAGGCACTCATTATAATACCAATAAACCATATACAAGAAGACATTCTATGTCACAAGCCCAACATGAAGGACACAAATGTTCCAGACAACTCCGCTTGTGAACACGACAAATTATCTCCACTTCGAAGCTGGACAGCTGCTTTCGAAATTATCATGAGTTTTTTGACCGCTGCGCCATATGGTATGGCGGCTGATATATATGGACGTAAACGAATACTCCAATTGTCCATTGCGGGTATCATCTTGGCGCAGGCATTTGACGCGGTTATATGTGCGTAGATATCAATCATGACATATTCGAATACGTTTGAACTGATTGGCTGACTGGTCTTATCACACTGCAGGTGGTTTCCCAAAAATATTCCCAATCCACTTAATGGGGTTGAAGGGACTTTGGGCTCTAATAGGGGGCGGTAGCACCGTTCTTTCGGCCATGATGTTCACCATAGCAAGTGACGTCAGTCTAGATACACAAAGGTAAGTTGTCAAGACTTCCCTCGTTTACTTTTCGCGCAGATTGTTAACATCCTTCGCTGGTCAACTACGTTCTTTTATCTTACAGGTGCTACAATCTTGAGTCAACTGGTCTCCTACCCTGTATTGCTGGCTCTTGAATACGCAGGCAGCTGGATTTCCATATACGCCGGGTTTGGTTGCCTAGCCGCATCGTGCTTGATCACGCTCTCCTTGCCAGAGACTCACGTACCAGATCTCACGGGTGGTGGCCTGATGATGGCAACCGAGACACGAATCCTTTCGTTTTACGACTTTCGACTTAAGCAATTCCTAACATCAATGGCCGGGTTAACCCATCGAATTTTTGCCGAGAACATGAAGCTAGGCATCCTTATAGTTTTCTGTGTATTCACCACGACGGGCAGCAACTTACCACTCCTCGTCACCCAGCAATCTTCACAACGACGAGCTGACTCCGCAGACCTACCAGTTAGTTTAATATATTCTGCGAAAGGCGTTCTACGAACCATCTTCCATCGCTGACCACCTGACATAGATCCTTATATCGATAACTTATTCCAGCTTTTTGAAAGTCATTTTGTTGACCCTGATACTACCGCTGACCAGCCGCTTCCTGATCGAGAAGCTACGCTTTAGCCCACTGAGAAAAGACATGTTTATCTCACGGGCTAGCATTGTAGCTCTTGTGGCCGGATCTTTAGGGATAGCAATTACAAAACAAGCCCAGTCAACCATAGTGATCGCAGCCATCTACGTCTATGCTCTTGGGTGCGGCTATAGCCCAGCTATGTATAGCCTCCTTAGCCTTCTGTCCGGGGGCGATCACATTGGCATATTGTACGCAACTATTGGCGCAATGCAAAATATAGGTACCTTTATTGCCGGCATAATATTTGGGGTCTCGGTTGAAATTGTGCCATTTATCTTCACATTTATTTTCCTGGCTGTTGTTATGGGTACCTTATTTTATTTAAAGTTGGAAGAGACAGAGGAAGGAGAGCCAATTTGGATTGATATGGATTACCTTGAATCGCAAAACAATTGGTAAAATAGATCTTAGGTATTAGGTTAGAGTCAGAAACCTTAATGTTTTGGTCAGAATCTTGTAGCTCCTGGTTTGGAGTCTTCGATGACTTGAAATCGTGCTACACGAGAGTCTATTCATCTAACCTGGTTTCATCCAAGTTTTCATTTCATTCTTCAATCTCATCTCTTTCATTCGCTCTCGCATTCCAAGCCATTCTGGTGCCACTTTATGCAACTCAATTCTCGTTTGGGCTCAGTTTCGCAATTAAGTTTCTTACACGTACTTCTGCCCCATCGTAGACTACGCTGCTATCTATGTTACCTTTCTTACTGATCACCGACAGAGAATCTTGGTGTAGAATATACACAGTCTGTTGTTGGCGCTGTCGTCCCCCAAGGTCACAGATCTGACCTAGATACATGTACCGAGCAGCATCTGTAGCTTTGCACTGATATAATATCGCCATCAAGGTTGATCAACTCGGTGGACGATACAATGTTGACCAACCCCTCCCAACCTCGAAAATATTCCATCAGGGGCGAATAAGATCTAACGAAGCAATCGCATTGTACAGCAAATGCTGCACGGGCCTCGTTCCGCTGTGACCTCATACTTCATTCCCACGCCTCTCTAGACTGACGAGAGGAACCAGCCGCTTCTTCCAAGTCGATTCCCCCATCTTTCCTATCCGTCCGGCCTGTTGCGGTGTCTCTCCACATCCCATCTTGGAGCGATACCGGCTGCTCTCTTTTCGCCCTTCCAGTGACTGCATGAAGTTCTTTCAGTCCTTCTCATTGATCTGGAGTTGTGGCCGAGCGACCAGTGTGAAGTTTCAGAAACAACAACCACCCTACGATCGAAAATTTTGCAACTTGCCTCAGCGTTCTTGGACTGGTTGTAGCATTTCATTGTTCCAACAAGAATCCATGGCGCTCAAACATTTCAACCTCCTTACCTCGACCGCTCATGACATTCAACAATTGTTCGACTGTTCTGAACTCAATGCGGAGTCGCTGGTAAAGCAGGTCTTGGATCAGGTCAACAAACACAATAGAGATGGACTTAATCTGGGTGCCTTGATCTCTGTTGCTCCAAGACAGCAGCTCCTAGAGCGAGCGCAGTTTCTTGACCAAGAACGCGCCGCCGGAAAGGCTCGAAGCCCACTACATGGTATTCCATTCATCGTGAAGGTACAAGATTCCCTATAATATCATCTCCGTTTGTGCTAATAATACCTTAGGATGCAATCGCGACCGATCCTCAATTAGGTATGAACACAACGGCTGGGAGCTGGGCTCTTGTTGGCTCTCGGCCACCTGGGAACGCTCCTACAGTACAGAAGGTATGTAGAACTACCAACCGCCAGTATCGAAAGGGGAATTGGCTAATTTAATCTCATGATCGATTTAGCTTCTTGATGCTGGTGGCATCCTCATTGGCAAGGCTAGCTTGACGGTACGTGTATTGTTACCTTTCTCTATACCAGTGTTCGACTGACAGTGATACTACAGGAATTCAACAACTTCAAAGGCAAAGGTCTCATTGATGGATGGTCTCCTGTCAACGGCTATACCCGCTCAGCGTATGTCAGGGGACCTCTCAAGTTGGATGAGGGCGCAATGGGCCACTCAGTAAGGCTCTTCATTCTTCCCTGGGTGAGCCAGTTCATTGACTTCTTCCTTTGACACCTACCGGATCATCGTCAGGATCTGCCGTCGGTGTCTCTGCTGGGTTCGGCATAGTGTCTCTCGGTGTGGAAACTCACGGATCTATTGTATCCCCAGCCTCCCGTGCCGCGCTCTATGCTATGAAACCGACCATTGGGACCGTCTCCATGGATGGAGTAATTCCAGTGTCGAAGAGCCTAGACTCTGTCGGTGCTATGGCTAGGTCCCCAGCTGACCTTGCCATGGTCATCGAGATGTTGCAAGCGACAGGACCGAATCACAACGAAAGACTATCGCAGCTCATGACACAAAAATGGGACGGGCTGAGGATTGGATTTGTGGATGAGAAGATTTGGAAGTTACCAGAAAATCTTTGCAAAAATGACGATGAGGCGCTCTCTCAGATGGTAAATCCACTATCCCTCGGTAACGCATTGCCCTAACATTGCTACAGAGAAAAGAATACCACTCCGTAATGAAGGTGCTATCTGATGCTGGTGTCCACGTCAAGTATCCGGTCCAGCTTCCTCCCGGTGACGAGATTTGGCCTAGGATTGGAGATGTCATGTGTAGGTCGCTTAGCAAGCCCCAGGATACCTTGTTTGCCAACTCTAATGAGCTTTGAAGCCTACGAGTTCCAAGGAGCTCTCAATCGCTATCTTAAAACACTAGAGTCATCTCAAGTCAGGAACCTAAAGGAACTTGTCGACTGGAACCGTCAGCACGCCGACAGAGAACTCCCCAAAGGTACGCGTATATGGATGAAGTTCATCATTAGTTTTTATCCTGACACATCAACACATCAACAGAATATCCATCACAGTCAAGCCTCGAGAGCGCGTCACAGTGCAATATCTCTGCCGCCGAAAATGCCGAAACTCTAGCCTCCCTTCGCAAGCTTGCCGGACCCGACGGAATCGACCAAATACTCAACCTGTTTGAACTGGATGCCATCGCGTCATTAGCTGATAGTCCTCTCTCGAGCGTTGCTTCTGCAGCTGGTAAGTTTTTGCACGCTCGACTGTATCCAACCAAAGCTAAACATCCCTTGAGGTTATCCCATCGCCACAATGCCTCTGGGTATTTTGGACATGAATGGGCGACCATTCGGTATCAGTATGACTGCTAGCAAGCACCAAGAGAAAAAATTGTTCCAGATCATGAGTGCTTGGGAGACTCTCGGAGCTCGGCAGCCACCGCCTGCTTTGATGGAGGAGACAAATCAGGCACAGCCGTAATAATTTCCACCAGCCCCGTATATTAGGCAACCTTGGCACAATTCGTTACAGAGGCCTATAGGTACTTTCAAGAACATATCCTGAATCAAAAGGCATATGCTCTACAGTATCTACAGTTCGTGCACAGCTGCCCTTGAAGACCAAAAGTATTCATGCTTCAATGAACATCACCATATTTTATCCTCATGAGGCCTCCAGCAATGTGTGATGGCAATAAAACTACGCAGTGATACGTGAGTAAGGTTGGCGTCTGTATAGCTAATAGCTTAGGAACTGGCCATTGTCTTTCGTAAATGATGGCAATTGAAGCTGACCTCCATGAGCTTTGTGTGCGTCGTATTGGACTTGATCATGCAGTAATGGGACCTGAGCTAAACCGCGGCATCCAATGACATGCTAATTCTGAGCACAGCTTCTTCTCCCTGGTCCAACAGCGACGCTGCCCCCAAATCCTTCGAGCAGGGATTGCGGGTAGTTCGACCGCGTTGTTTACCCAAAACGGTTTGAAAGATCACCACATCCCCCCACGCTATACCCTCTATTGTCTTGTGTCATCCTAGGTAAGGCGACGGAGCTCGCGAGGCAGAACGTTTAGAGCATATTTACTTTGGCGATGAGCAGCCTTGCAGATGCCCACGCGCCATCACATAAGATAACTATAAATTGCGAAAGCGGCCAGCTTTTTATCGTATTTGACTACGTAAAGGAGACCTAAGGTTTTGTGTTTCACATCCTCAATTAGACCTCGACAATCACAATCCGGACTGAGCAATGCACCGTGGCTCGAGAAGAAGCATTGGGTGCGGGGCTTGTCGGCGGAACAAGATCAAGGTGAGGGATGAAATCCGACTGTTTGCGCTCCATGACGGTATTGCTAACATTGTATTGTGTTGCAGTGCGATGAAGTCCGCCCAATCTGTGGGCGCTGTCTGCGAACAGATCGCGAGTGCGTGTATCCGCCTCAATTCCAGTTTGTCGATACAAATACTCGATTCGGGGTGCCTGAGATGGGACAAGGGCCCGCACTTTGGAAAGCAGGCGCAGAAGATTTAAAGGCTAAGCTGAGCCTACTTTATGGAGAAGGCGATGACGATGGAATGATCTATAAGTTCCAATTGCTTCGTTACAGATCAACAACGCCCTCGTCATCATCAAGAGACTCCACCCCTCCCGTACCCAACGCTCCCCGTTTATCACGAAAAGAAAAGCTCGCCTCAGCGTTGGTCGCTTCATTCGAAAACCCTCCCAATGGCTACCGGCTACATCATCTCGGGAGATACATGACTGAGATACCGTGTCGCCTTGGTCACAATCCCGCTCTCGATGTCGCAGTAGAGTGCCTTCTGCAGTGTCATGCCCAATTACTTGAAGCAAATCAGTTTTCTCAACCCAGTACTCAACCTAGTCCCGAGTATATGAAGGCTCTCCAAATCCTACAGAATGTAATTGCAGATCCTGTCTTGGGCACTTCCGCCGACACGGTTTGTGCCACCATGTTGATGGCCTACTATGAGGTAAAACAGCCAAATTTTCTGTGTTGATTTTATACCTAATGTCAAAACTATTCGCTAATTTTGAGCAGATGATTGCCCCGGAAAAGCGTCCTCACCAATACATAGCGCATGCTGGGGGTGCGTCGAAGCTGATATCCGTACGCGGTCCACGGTGCGTACGCACAAGTTTTGAGTATAGTCTTTTTCGCACTCAACGAGGTCGAATTGTGAGTAGTTTGGCAGCCCTACGCTCTTGGCGATATTAGAAGCTTATTTATTTTATTAGGTCCTCGAGGCGTTGTTTCGAGGAGAACACTGCTTCCTACTTACGGATGGATGGGAAGACATCTGCCCTAAGAAGCGTGACGGCATTAAGTTTTCAAGCGTCGACTACCTTTTTGAGAGTATCTGCAGTATTCCTACACTGGTAAAATACGTTGTAGATTGGAAAGCTGGAGTATCTGACTTGGGTATGGGCGAGATTATAGAGTATGGGAGGAAGCTGCAACTGGAACTGCGAGCCGCTTCGCCCCGGAGCTCAATAGCTGGAAACATCGAGGATAATCTTGGATTTGAAGAGCGTCAACCTTCAACACCAGATGCCGATTTCCCGCTCAGTATCCATTTCTACTCGTCCGAGGGCGCTATATTTCATACGTGGCGGTGGATGGCCTTGATAATTACAGACCTTTGTCTAGTCAATCTTGTGGCTGATCCAAGATTGCGACTGAGCATTGCCGACACTGCGCGGCGAATCTGCATGTGCTATGAATATGCAAGCTTATCAAAACCACTTGGAGCTCAGTTTTTGCAGGTACCGTTGATCATCGCATACGTCGTGAGCGATCAGAAAGGCAAGAATTGGATTATAGACAAGATTAATTTATTGATGGGAGGACTTTATGTAACATATACTGCGGAGTACCTGGATTGTATATCGATGATGATAATGAAGAGCATAAGATAAAGATTGATGTATTTCTTCTTCTATTTCTTCGTTTCTCTACTAATTAATTCATGTAATATATCAATGTGCATCTTGTAACCATTGTGAAGCCTCAGGAATGTGAAGCAGAAAGAGACTCAACAGTACGGCCACCTTCTCCCACAAGAAAAAAGTTGTAAATCAAAACTAGATTTAAAAAAAGAAGCCAGTGAAATAGACTACGCATCAAGACCAAGTTTGATGCATCAGAACAACGGCAACAACTGTAACTACACTGTCAGATATCGTCATATAATGGTGCCGCTAATATGTCACTCTCAGTAAAGTCCAAGCCACTCTTTGATCGTCTCCAGTTGTACCCGTCTCGCCTAGATGAATCCGTCAGCTGTAGTACCTCAGATCATGTTCGGATGAGCTTACGTGGACAACGCTTGGTTTATCGCCTGAAAAGGACGCAATAGACTCCTCGCCGTGCGCAGCCTGGCTAGTGATCATCCAGCGGGACGCGTTGCGGTCCGGCGAAGGAGGAAATGGATGGATACCAACACCAGTAGTAGGATCGTTCTCTGCATATGCGAATATGATACGAGGTGCTTGGATTAGGTCTGCTCGTGAAATGTGCCACTTTGCCTCAACTTCGGCTTGAGTTGGGGGAACAAGCTTGTATAGCGTCTCGCAAGTCATAGGATCCGATTCCGTTTGAACAGATGTTGGGGGATAGATATTTCCTTCGAGAATCTCATTGCTGCTCAAGGGGAAGTAATTGCATAGAAGATAGTTAAAAGGAGCTTTCTGAAGAGATGCTTCCGAAGATTCATCCGAATCCCAGGAGATGCAAGGAACTAGATTAGGCGGGTTTCGCAAGGTCAGAGTTGCGTTGACAATGTCGATTGGGTCCTTTGCACTGAGCGATATGTTGACCATTTTTCAGGAGTGGCGCCGAAAGGGTTTGCATCTGGGCTGCTGTAACTGAGCAAAGGGATCAGTTCGGCGTTGGTAGTGATAACTCCTATTACCAATTGAAGGTCTGCTGCTGTCTTTGGGACGGTGCAGAGATTGAGATCTTTCGCAATGTCTTCTACCTCGCCCACTTCAAGGCATTAGCTGACGTTCAATGCTAGTTATTGAGGGCAATGATAAGGTTTGTAAGACGTACAGTTTTGGAAGCGTTTTGCCAGCAAAGTGAAAGCATCCCTCATTTTGGTAGCCGCCGCTGCAGACAAATCCCAGTAGACCTGGTTGACCTAAGAGTTACGTCCACTTAGCAAAATAAATCTCACGCAATGATTCTAGTAAAAATATACCCAATTGAACCAGTCGTATCGCCTCGGGTTCTGGTAGTTTGCTCCAATCGATCGGAGGGGCGGGGCGTACGGAACAGCTCCAAAGAACACTTCAGGATAATTCATCTTGAGTACTGTAGTCAAGAAGCCACCATATGAACCACCAGAAACAATAACCTTGCTATCTTTAGCTCCAGGGATAGTGTGCTTTATATGATTGACAAAGGTCACGGCATCCAGCATGACATTCTCAAGAGTTAGAGACTTGTACTTTTCGATGGGATCTGTGGCGTTTGATGCGTCGCTGAGGCCAAAAAACGGTGCTCGAGACTGATGACCATGCCGCCGACTTCTTGAGCCCATTCTGGATAAATGGTCCTCTCCTATTCAATGTTAGAATCCACACCTGGTTGACCACTTGTTCTTCTACATACCAAACAGGCAAATGTTGCAGTCTCGGCTTGCTGATAGTAAAAGATTGGACCCCCAGGCTTGAAGTGAGGGTTGATGATCTGATACTGCTGTTGAAAAGTTCCATTTGTAGTCGAATTATGGTCAACCAGCTGCGTGAAGAACTGGGTTTTGATCGTACAGTTGGGTGAAGACGAGCTTTGGGCATTAACCACAATAGCTTGGAGACCAAGCAATGCTGGAAGCCAGCACTCTGCTGTAAACAAACGCATTATGCTTTTAAATGATATAATTGTAGTGATGAAAATTGATGATGAAAGTAGAGAAAACTGAAAATTGATGAAATCATGAAATGCAGCAATCTGCCATATTTTATACCAATTTCTCGAGCACTGGACCAGTCACTTCATAACGAGGACGCCGCAATGATGTCCAAATCAGGAAAACATGATCCTATTCAATTCAACTTCGTGTAGATGTACTATTTTAGTTTGCTGACGCACCACTTCACGCATGACGCTGTAGACAGCATCATCATTCAACAATACAATAATTTGCAGTATGGCATAGAACTCTTTTCAGCTAGGAGATCCTGAACAAGGCTTTGATCTCACATGAAGCACACGGTCCCCCCGTAAGTAGGCACTAACCCGACACGACTTATTAGGCACAGATTTAGTTGGCTTCCTCTGGCCCGCTTTCACATCCCTTCGCCGGTTTTAGAGCAGATTCCATCGCGTTGTTGTCCCAATCGGGAAATGGTGATCGTCAGGGCTGTGCCAACCTGAAATGGCTACAGATCTTAATACAGGTTTTGCTCTACAACTGACGAGGGATCACGGATGTAAATAGCATACGGGCGACCTACTTGCATCCTTGATTGGTTAAATTCCTTTGCGGTGCAATTTGTAAATGCTGGTAGAAATTTCGACTTGTTGTATGGTGGGATCCCGGGAAGCAGTTAGTAGGGCATGCATCGCAATTGTGACGCTGACACCAAGAGGCGAAGCTTGTAAAGCGCGGAATCCTTCCAGCGCTATTGGATTGGCGGTATCCCTTTGAGTGCCAAGGAATGCCATGAGACACCACGTATGTTTCGTGTCCACTTTTCTTCTATATTGAGGTGAGAATACTCAATTTCTGACCCTTTGATTGGCTGCAGCTTTGAAGTGTACGGAGGTTTACATACGACGGCAGGAAGTGCCGTCGTATGTCTCAAAGGGATACACTTGTTCCTGTGATGAGAACTTATATAATGGAGAGAAATTCTCTGCCACAGGTCAATTTTGTAGTGAAACAGTAACGATACCCTGATTCTTATAATTATCTTTCGACGCATTTCTGTTCTGCGTTTGCTTTTAGCCGCTATTCGTGCTGACATTATGGCTGGCGGCGAGGATGCTGAAGTCGCTGCTTATACTAGTTCTACCCTTCAACTGATAAAAAGCCCACTAGCCGAAAGAAAGAACGTCGAAGAGGCAGCGCTTAACAATTCTACAAAGCCTCCATTCATTGCTGATGCCGATGTAGACGATGGCCTGGAATTTGCTAAGGTACAAAGTATCAGCCATTTCTTGTAGATACATTGCTGATGCGGAGATAATAGCATGAGACTTCTTCTACTCTTGAGGTAGCGCTGACATCGATACTCTCCGTGTCAAAAGTCAACTGACAGTATAAGCTATTCTATGATCTTTGGTTTGTCGCAAACTTGAACGTTTTTTCAACAGTATTTGCACCCTCTATAACCACTTGATGCACAAACTTATTAATTCTACCATCCAGGTTCATGAAATCAACGATGTTTCAAGTCTTGGGTCATTTGTGGGATACATATTGTATGCATATAACCCTAGGACACAATTGCTGATATAGGATGTTGCTAACCTTGTAATAGACTTCTTTGGACGACTTGGCTTTTAACAACCATATATGATGTCCGCTATGTCACAGACAGTGTCTGGGAGCGAGTATGCCGTGCAGTGCACTTAGCTGTCATGGTTGGCTTTGCTGAACTCGGTCCGACATTTGACTTTTTCAAGGAAGCAAAATCTGTCTTCCGGGCCATGTGTATGGTTAAAGATTCAAGCATTCACGGATCAATTTGAGCCAATACGCTAATTAATGATAGGCTTATTTCTCATGGTGTCTAGACTCATGCTCGCGCTTCAGTATTTTACAGTTCTGCTCCAAATTCGCAAGCATAGAGAGACCAGAGTACCACTCATGGTTGCAACGGGCATCCATTTGCTATTTGCTGTGTAAGGGAAACCTTTACCTTTGTTGACAAACTATCATCAAGTGTACTCCACTTCAGCAAGGAACATACTGACTAGAAACTATGCAGAATATATTTAGCGGTATCCTTTTTGTCCGTTCATGAAGCAAGCTCAGTCGTTGCCGTCAGCTGGTATATTGGGGCAGTAGCTGAGGTCACCATTCACCTTGGGCTCTCCAGTCTCAAGGCTCTCAGCTTGACTGATACTCATCTAAGCGAGCGCATGAATCTACTTACTTTAATAATCCTTGGTGAAGGTGTGTTGAGACGAATTCAGTCGGGTTTGTCATCGGCTAACTGGTCACATAGGAGCAATCATCATAGCGAGGAATATCCAGACTGTCGTGAAAAATACCTTCCTGAAGAACAGCGGCGATATATGGTGTGCGTAATATTCGGTTCATCTCATTATTATTGCACTCTTTATTAACAGCCTTTGTAGCTGCTGCTCTCATCGGGGTTGTCACATGCGCGGTTGCCCTCATCTACTTCATCTACCAGATGTACTTTGATTGGATGCATTCTGGCAAATTGAGTCATAAGCGACAAATGTTCTGGGTTTCCTGGCATCTTCCATTCCATGTTGCTCTAGTACTTCTTCTAGAAGGCGCAAATCAGTTCATTGCTTGGTCTCAAGCGCTTCAGTCGATCAAGTCAGCCGCCCAGAGCATCGTCAATATTAATTACGAGCTACCTAGTAGCCCAACTACAAAAGAAGTGGTTCGAGTATTGAATGAAACCGTCACAGAGCTCCTCGAGTCATACCCTCCAGAAGATGAAGTCGCCGCTCTGGACGATGTCGAAAGAACTTATAAGAGCCTACTTACTCTTCCTGACTTCTTTTGGGATGTAAGTGGCCAACTAGCCGACAATGATCCAGAAATGGTTCGTTGGCTGAATGGCACGAGGGATCTTGCGCAAACTGTCTTCGATGGAATATTTGCTTCGTTTAGTCTCGCGGCGCCTGCAGAGGGGACCGAATCTACTGATGTGCAGTCTGCCACGGAAGCCGCATATTTGGCCACTGCGAATAAGTTTGAAACTGTCGTAAGTTCAAACCCCCCTTCAAAAGTTCTTCAGCTAATCCGTCCTACAAGTTTATCTATGCTTTTATTACAGCTGGCCTAGTATTGATCCTGATGACCGCTCTACATGTTGTATGCATACAACGTGGCTGGTCGATTTTCAACATACTTCGAGCACTGATCACCGTTGGCATGGGTCTGGGGCTTGCATTGACAAGTTTGCTCACGTTCAATCAGGGTGCTCTCTCCAACTTTTTACCAACGCCATGGCCACTACCGACCATTACAATTTGTTATTTCGCTGTTCTGGTTCTTAGTCACATACCTGAGCCTAAACAACTTTTCCCAAAGAGAAAAGCAATTTTATATAGCACCCTGGGGAAATAAAAACGATGCTAAGCTAGGGACTATGCAGGAATTCTGGAGGGATGCTTGGTATGGCAAGGGTGGATAGCGCTAACGTTGACTGTTTAACACAGGACATCCAGGAACAAAGACAACATCGAAAACAAACTGACCTAATTGGAAAGAGCCGTTGTCATGTAGCTATATAGTTATGGATAGTCAGTTTTGAAGCATCTATATATATACATACCTTACATGTTCTGAAAGCACATGTAGTGTTGTCTATTCGCAAAGTTGCGACAGCTGTTTTGGTTTTGAAGAAACAGCGGCGCATATAGTGTAGGTTGATCAAGTAGTTGTACTACGCAAAACGCAACTAAATACGCGGCTATGAAAGCAATCTAGTACAATTCAACGCTCTACAGACAGCCAAATACGAAGGCATGAAAGTATATCGAAGGGACTTTTGTTAACAGCGGATATGCATCGAGGCGCTAGTCGGGATGTAAGTGTGAGTTTAGCCATGTCAAGTCGCTTCTATAGCCAGGAGGATTGTTGAGGCATGACTCATCGGCTAGATGATTCCACATACACGTTGAGGTATTCGCCATGTAAAGGCGTGCTTAAACCAATAGTAATTGGCCACTTAATTGTCCAGATATTGATATCACGACAAAAAAGCGCAAGACATACACGGAATCATGCTTATGAATCCGTACAAAGGACAAGATGTCAACGCTAAATTTAATTGAACCTGGTGATTCGATCCTCTTGGGGTCTTCCTAGACTCTACACCTTCAGCATTTAATGCTTCCACCATAAATTGCAACTTGTTTCGCTGTTGAAAGCTCTTGTCTATCTTACGCCAGCTCATCGAGAACTCAGAAAACAGTAGGCTATTTACTAAAGTTTTGAGAATTAGTAAAACCGTCACTCCAAAATGGCCTCTTCAACCCTTCCTTCAAACGGCGCTCTCGTCAACATTGGCACTCACTCTTTAGCCCTCTACATTCACGGCCCAGAGCCCAGCAGCTCCAAAGATCCCGTTGTACTGTTTGTCTCCGGTGTAGCAAGCGATGCTCTCAATTGGCAAGCCGTGGTGCGATTGCTTCCTCACTCGCTGCGAAGCTACACGTACGACCGTTCCGGCTATCGCAACTCAGAGTCCTCGCCCCTCGTTCCCTCAGCCGAGAACGTTGCTCTAGAGCTCTCTCTTTTGATCGAAAAGGCTCCCATTACAAATCCTCTGATCATCGTGGGGCACTCCTGGGCCGGTGTGATTATACACGAGTTCATCGCACTGAAGGGAACTAGCCAGATCGCTGGCCTAGTGCTTGTTGACGCCAATCATGAAACAGCGCCACTGGTTATGGATGTAGATGATCCGATTCTCTGGAATGTTATAGCAGCGGGCGTTGAACCATACGCTGCTTGGGGTGTTAAAGCAGATCACAAGTTGACGCAGGAGGAATGGGATGCATTCAAAGCCGCAGAATCGACCGACAAATACAAGCTGATTGCACACAAAGAAGATGTAGAGCAGTACTTGCCAAGTTTTGAGACTCTGCGCAAGAAGAAGCTCAATGAAAAACAGCCATTGGTTGCGGATAAACCGGTTTATATAATTGGGGGCACGCGAAGCAGAGACTGGAATGGACTATACAAGGCGGGAATTGCGAAAGGAAATGGAACTGAGGAGCAGAGGAACTACGTTAAAGAGTTGATCAGGACGGTTGATGAGAAAAATGAGGGTCTCATGAAAGAATTTCTGAAACTCTCTACCAAAAGCGAGCTCGTCTTTGCTACGGAGAGTGGACACTTTGTCCAGATGACCCAGCCGGAAATGGTTGTTGATGGAGTGAAATGGGTCATCCATAACTTATCAACATCTTCTTAGCTTGCAGGGGTAAAGATATTTCACACTGACTTCCAACCACAGTGAATAAAGTGTAAAAGGAAAGAAAAACTTCAAAGGACCTGATTGTTCCCCTACCGATAGTTGTATGTGACTACAAATGCGAGATAGACTCTTATATGGTAGCATCTCCCAAAACTCATACGCACACCCTTCTCTCATTTCTATTTCATACACCTCTTTATGTGTGTATTTTATGCTGCTGGGCATGACATACAAGAATAAGGAAGTTTGTGCGGTGGATATGACATTTACATGCACCTAGTAATGAGTGGTTTATTATGCGCATGTATTTATCTTGACTCTCATTTTTTTTCCTAGACTGTTCCTTTTGGCAAGGATGCTGATGCCTACTGCAAGTTGGCAAGGATGCTGATGCCTACTGCAAGTTGGCAAGGATGCTGATGCCTACTGCAAGTTGGCAAAGCCCATTGTTCCATCGTCGACGTTGTGGTCAATGTATTTGCCCTGGAAGAACGCCTGTCCAACCAACCACTGGCTGCCAAACTCACTCGTCCCGTGGATGCTAGCTGTGCAGTTGTTGCCGTTTTGGCTGAAAGCCAGGGCCTCGGGCAAGATATTGAAGTTGTTGCCGCCGAATGCCAATCCAATGGTGGGCGGCGCATCACAGGCGTAGTAGCCAGTGATGCCATTGCTGTTTGTCACAGCTTGGATGCCCGCCTTCTGGAACAGCGTCTTGACCTGTGAAGTAGGCCCGAAAATGACAGTCGTGCCGGAGTCTGTGATGATGGAAGCGCTGCGCTGAACCGTTGCGCCGTTCACAGTGACATCGCCGGTGACAATCCACTCGTCGCTGGCTGAGACTGAAGTCAAGCTGCCGCTGAAGGTGTCCGTCGCAACAGAACCATAGTAGAGCGTGCCGGTCTCGTCGGCGTTGAGCGCCAGCCCGAAGCGGCAGGATGACAGCGTGCCTTGGTCGCAGAGACTCTGGAAGAATGGCGTCTGGCCGAGAGCACTGCTATCGATGCCTGCGTAGCCGATGAGGCCGTCGTGAGGGAAAGTCGGCGGCGACTTAGGGCTGGTGATGGCTCCAAGGTACTGCTGGGAGACGGTCAAGTTGGCGCCGTGTTGGGTGATGACATCCCGGTAAACTTGGCCCGACGCCTGCCGTTGGTCAGTACATGTAATCACGATTGTTTGGTAACTGATTTCATTTTCCACTTACAGACAAAGTTCCAGATCCATCAGGATTCGTCGTGGCGTATGAAATACGGAAGGTCTTCTTGGTGTTGACTGAGCTGGAACCAGGCTTGTAAATCCCCGGGTTCAAGATGGCGTCAGCGGAGCCGGTATCAATCAGGATCTCCAGGTTGGAGCTGCCACCAATGGTGAAATTGGAGAACCAGAAGCCCTGTTCATATTAGCATTTCGAATTGAGATGATATAGTAGGCAAATCGTTGCTATTTCGTTACCTGGTCAGCCCAGAGATCCGCTGTTCCCTGCACCAGCCGTCCCTTTGCTGTGGCAATGCTCTTCGCAGCCACGGCATCGACCTTCTTGAAGTGCAGAGGATGCGAGAAGTCGGCCTGGACAGCTTGGATAGCCGCCAGCAGCGACAGCACCGTTTTGAATGACATGGTGGGCTAATTCTCAAAGCAATTTGAACCAACACAACAGATGGCAAGTAATTGTCGGTAAGGACAATAAGGGACCATCCTACATACATATAGTACCCCTTACAGTATGCATAAATTTTCGTGAATCGTTACACCGGTGTATCCTGAGGGGTACTTTCACATGCATCCATGCTGACCTTCTCAATTGAGTGTTTCACGGCCGCTGCAGCGTCGCATTGTAAACAAAGCGACGATCAACTAGGCTCAGATCAGCGATGGAGCTATCGTGAGTCTTTGGCGCTCCATAATAACGTGACCGAAGCTTTCAAACGTTCCCGGTTTATCCGTTTCCAAAAAGGAAAATAAATAAATTAGAGAGTCGAGATCTTTTGTAGATCAAGATTCTGAGATATTATTGGGTAATTAATTCCTATATTTGTAACAAGGAATGGATAGCCGAATGGATTTATGGAGGAGTGCGTGGCTGATGTCAGGGTACTAGTGAGCGTGTCTTAATATTTTGGTGGGTGCGCACCTAACTCGCCCAAATTGTTGAGATATCCCTTACGGATTTATCTTTCTGTAGTGACCTTAATTTTTTTAAAATTAAAAATTAAAAAACATTGGCATACCATTTTAGTCGAAGTCATGATAGATTCCACATATGATAAGCTCGTTGAATCATACGAGCGTTCATTCGTGATGTCGTGCGTGATCAAGGCTCAAGATAACTCATTATGATGATCCCAGGTGTTTCCTTTTCAACAATTCACCTTACTTGAAGCCGTAAATGCGTCCCGTAAACCCAAAAAAAACGGGCCCCAGATGATGATGATGATGCAATCCACGATATTCTTGCCGGGGATAGAGACATTCGCAAATCTTAGCTGGGCTGCAACCATGTTTCAGGATTTCAAGAAGAAGATCAATGCCAAGGCTTTTAAAGCGTAATAAGGACCCATATATAGACGATATGTGTTTAAATCTAAGAAAATAGACATCTGGACTTTCTTGAAAAGCGATTATTCGGGATCTGGTCTATTTCCCGGTCGAGTCGCTGGAACTCTAGTAACCTATGATGAAAGAGGTTAATCTGTGGAGCCATTTTGAAAGAGCATTGACAACAACAACATTCAGGACATCATAGGAAGTACATGAAGACGTTCCTACAACCTACATTATAGAAAACATTTGTTGCTATAATGCAGGAGACTGCAAGAAATACGTCGGCGCGAAGCTCTTCTCAATCAACAAAACGAGAGGCTATAATTTTATGTAGGTGTGTGGCATCTATTTTTTCTGTAGCGAGATTTTCCAACAGATAGAGAGCCTGTTTTATGCTCACTTGGATTGCACTCGTGATTCTTATTGCTTGATTCCATTCGCACGGCGGGGTGTGGAAGTGGAAAGCAATGGATAAATTTGTCGAAGATGTGGCCCGAAAATCCCACGGCATGTGATAGTATATGCTCAATTTAGCTATAAATGGCTGAAGAATACAAGATAGAGATACTATTCCTTTAGATACTCCATGGACCAATGGGCAAACGATAAGTAAGAACAACATATTCAGACGTAGAATAAGAGCGAACTACACGACCAAACTTCAGAATTCCTTCCTACACCTTACATTCTACAAAAAATATTATTTTGTTTAAATGCCTAGAATGCACAACCTAAACTAGATTATTATTGTATGCACTCTCCCGATCCATATTCGCGGGTATCCTCATTTCCCTTCAAGCCTATGCCGAGGCCAAGCTTTCAGGTGCGGCCATCGAGGACCTGTGTTCCTCGCAAAGTAAAGGTATCTCTATTGGGATGGGAATCAGTGGTGCCTCGCGACACCGATGCGACATAATATTGGGCTAGGCACTCGCCTACGAGGCACCAATCACCAATCAGGCTTCCATCACCCTTGACGTTCAGCCTCGCCATGACCGCCCCCAGATTTGCCTTTTCTCCAGCACTATTTTCTCCTCTCTCAACTCATGTCGGGGCTGGAGGATATTCGAGATATGATCTATCGCACCCAAGCCAACGTGACGCAAAAAGCTTCAAATGGTAGTGGCGACCGCGATCGCTCAGTTTTCTCGTCTTCCCAGATAACAGCTGAGTTAATGTCTTGTTTCCCACTGCGGCAGGATCCTCATGAATAAAATAAATCGCTCGAAATGCGACACTAGCCTTTGTTATTATCTACGCCAAATCTAGTATCAGCGCCAAACATGTCGGTTTCATCAGCTAGTCCAGCATCAAGCGACTCCGAATCCACCCACCATCGCCCATCGCATCGAAAAGATTTCCAGATCGCTATTATCTGTGCCTTATCGCTCGAATACGATGCCGCCACACTTATTGTTGATGAGTTCTGGGACCAGGATGGTAAACAATACGGACGAACATCGGGAGATACGAATATATACAGAAATGGGCGGATCGGCATGCATAATGTCGTACTCATGCTCCTCCCAAACATGGGTAAAGCTGCAGTCGCGGGTTCAGCAGCTAGTCTGCGGACAAGCTATTCGAACTTGAGGATTGCCTTCCTTGTGGGAGTCTGTGGCGGTGTTCCCACCGTTGGCGCACATGAGGCTCTCCTTGGTGATGTGGCTATTGGCGAAGCTATAATTCAGTATGATTACGGCAGACAGTATTCCGAAGAATTCATTCCTAAAGAGACGGCTGTGGCCACGCAGAGTCTGCCGAACAAAGACATTCGAACCCTCCTCGCTTACTTTAAATCTGATACTGGGATGACCGATCTGCGACAGAGCACCGCCCGACATTTAAAAGCTTTGCAAGGTGCAGCTATCCAAAAAGGGTATCAATACAGTTACCGTTATCCTGGTTTCGCCGAAGACAAGCTTTTCGTCGCGACCTACCGCCACAAGCACAGAGGAGGACCGTCGGGGAGTTCATGTTGCGAAACAGAGAGCTATTGCGACAATGCCGCACAGTCATCCTGCTTTGAACTGGGATGCGATGAGAAGAATCTGGTCCAGAGGCAGCGTTTGGAGAGAAAACGATACTTGTCATGGGCGGAGGCACAATGCCCAGATATTTTCATCGGGCGCGTTGCATCGGCGGATACAGTGATGAAATCTGGCGATCGTCGTGACCAAATTGCCAAACAGTACAACATCATAGCTTTCGAAATGGAGGGGGCCGGGCTTTGGGACGAGTGCCCTTGTATCGTTGTCAAGGGCATTTGCGACTATGCCGATAGCCACAAAAACAAGATCTGGCAGCCCTTTGCTGCAGGAACAGCGGCAGCTGCGGTCAAAGCTATGCTGGCGAGATACACCATAGCAGATCATCCTCAGCTATCTACGCCCAGCACTAGTGAGATCCGAAATTGCACTTACTCGGATGACCATATCAGTATGGCACTGGGCTCTGTTCAACGTGGCCAGATTGTTCCCGCATCGCATGAGATAGGCCCCTATAATTCGCAAAATCCATCATCTCCCTCTACTCTTGGTACCGTAAAGTCAAATAGGGCTCAAGCACTGCGGGATATCCTCTTCGATTTTCAAAGAGCCCTTACTGATGACCAACAACGCGAATTACGAAGTATCAAGATAGTACCAGATACGACTGCCGTCTTGGTATTTACTGCTGAGCTCGACTCGCTAAATAGAAACAGAAAGGGACGCAGTATTGCCAGCAGACTTCATTCAATCCTGCAATCCGTTCGGGATTTTTCCACCTCCGTCGAGGCAGTTGATTCGACACACTCAGGAATTGCTTCAATGTTATGGGGAACTGTGAAACTGACAATGTTGGTAAGACTATCCTTGAAATTGAAATAGCTATTGCCATATGGATGCTTATGACGTTAGGTGACTGTTAAATCTGTAGCATATGATGAGGTTCTCTCTAAATTCTTCATGGATCTTGGGAGGTTTTGCCCACGATGGACAGATTATCAAATATTTTATTCATCTTCACTACGACTTCAGGATGCCCTTTATGACTTCTACGCGTCGCTAATTCGTTGCTTTAAGCGCGCAGTAGAAACTGCTCAACGCTCATGTAAGTTGGAATGCCGCAAGTTGCCTCAACATCATCTAACAAGAAGAAGGGTCAGGGTACCTCTTTAACTCCCCCCGAGGATCACTTGAGATAGGTTTTCAGCAGGATGCAGAAGACATTGAAAGACGCAGTAAATATGTCAAAGAAGCGCTATCGCTCGCTAAATCAGAGGCCTATCATCAAAACCAACACCTTCAGAGCATAAAAATGAGATCAAACTCAAAGAAGGAAAAGCAGGCAAAGGTTTTTCGCAGAAAAGGAGACCGGCATGATAAAATGGAATCATGGCAGGCTCAAAATGACGAAAGGCAAGCAAAGGAAAGAAAGCAACGCCTGCTTGACTCCTTGTCGACTCATGACTACTTAACACCATTCAAACAAAGCTGTCGAAAGCGGTATAGTGGTACATTAGAGTGGCTATTCCACATGCATGAGTTTTATATGTGGATTAATAGCCCAGATTCTCCTTTGCTGTGGTGCTCCGGAAAAAGTGAGTTCAAATATTCTAAGTATACCACAGTTAAAAGTCGAGTATGTTGACTATTTTTAGTTGGTTCAGGTAAAACAATTCTTACGTGAGTACATCGAAACAATAACTTGTCAAGTATGTTGTCTAACGAAAACCTATAGAGCGAGCGTCATCGAAAAACTCTTAACGGAGAAGCGCAGTCCGGATGTCTTCATCGGCTTCTTCTTCATACGGTTTGATGATCGACAGTCATTAAACGCTGAGGTCATACTCAAGTCAATTGTTCGACAGATGCTAAACGTATCCAACATTTATGAAAGGGTCGAAACGCTATTGGATAATGTGCAGCTCAACTTTGCGTCAGGACTGAGCGAAATTGCTAAGTTACTGCAAAGTATAGCTGCAGAATTTAAAAAAGTCTATATCGTGATAGATGGGCTAGACGAATGTACAAAATCGGAGCGCCACGATCTTCTTGAAATTCTCCACTCAGTTTTGAAAGTCAGGTCGAACACAAAACTTTTCCTCACTGGTCGCGATAGTGTCTCCAGAGAGGTACAAATAAAATTTCCGACTCTGAAACATATTACCATGGACTGCTCGTCAGCTCAGTCGGACATCGCGACGTACGTTGAAGGCATAGTGCAGGAAAAATTGAAAACCGAAGAGCTTATAGTTGGGGATCCCGACCTCATTGAAGATATTAAAACAGCACTCTCAGACGGAGCAAATGGCATGTGAGTTACCGTAGCTCAATGGATATTTATTCACGTGCTGACCTCTCCAGGTTTCTCTGGGTTGTATTTCAAGTAAATGAGCTTTGTTTACAGCATTGTGATGAGAACATCCGAACAGCTATTCGAAATTTTCCTAAGGATTTGGAGGAAACATTCAATCGGGCCATCGACCGGATCGTTTCTCGGGGGAATCAAGATATCGCGAAGCGGATCTTCCGATGGGTGGCTGCTGCAAAAGAGCCTTTATCCCTCAATCAGCTAGAGGAAATCATCTTCGTTGAAATTGGACAGGAATACTCAAGAACAGAAAGACAATTCAACGGGATTTCTCACATCAACTCATGGTGTGAAAACCTTGTCCAAGTCGATGAAGAACTGAAGACAGTTCAATTCGTGCACCAGACTGTCCAGCAATTTTTCGTTGAAAAGTCCTCCAAGTCTCGACATAACCAGTTCTACCTGAATCTTGAAGATGCTGATCACTATCTTGGCGAGATATGCGTTACTTATCTCAAATTCAATGACTTTAAGACGACTTTAGCTAGACGACAGCGACCACTGCCACCTATGCCACCTATAGCTATGGCTGGGACAGCTTTACGGTCACAATGGAAGGCGGCCTTATCTATTCCTGCCCTCTTGAAGCTCAATTTAGATACCAGAGGAGGCTCAACAGCCTCCAATGCTATTGAGGCGTTAGCTCCATTTCAGCGAGACGATACAGGAATTACAAAAGAGAGGTTCATCGAAGGGCACCCTTTCTTAGAATATGCGTCGATTCACTGGATTTCTCATACGTCATTGTTTCGAAATGGATTATCCAAGACATGGGATTTATGGGAGAACATGATTGTTCATGGACATGATCTCGTGGAGAAGCCATGGATCCAAAACTCTTTCAGTGAAAGTATCCCAGCAATACTCGAATGGAGTCAAAAAGCTCGTCACTATGGGCTTATACGACTTCTTCTCCTCACCGGTATGCTTTCAGTCTTAGACCGAGAGCAATTAATGCGAAAAGCAGCGACTCTGGATGATAATCTACTTCTTGATATCCTTCTCGAGCGCGGAGAGCAAAGTACTATAATAGACCAGGCTTGCGAAGCAGCAATTCAGTTTGGCCGCGTTGATGCTATGGAAAGACTTTTAGCCGCTGGAGCAGATGGTCCGACTGCTCTAAAAGCTGCTGCTCTTAGTGGCCACCAAAATATCATCACGCGCCTATTAGCTGCTGGTATAGATATCCAGACTGCTTTAGAGGCTGCTGCACTTCCTGGCAACCAAAATATCATCACCAACCTACTAGCTGCTGGTATAGATGGCCAGGCTGCATTACAATCTGCCGCGCTTCGTGGCCACCAAAATGCCATCAAATCCTTATTGGCTGCTGGTATAGATGGCCAAGTCGCACTGCAGGCCACTGTTAGAGATGAAGACATCTATGCCACTAGGTCCTTGTTAGACGCCGGTGTAGATGGTCACCCTCTACTACAGGAACTTGCTAACAGTCTCCATGCTTATAATGTTTATACACTGGAGGCTCGAGAGGTAGTAGACCGTTCTTATCGTTATAATAATGGTATTAGGATCCTGTTAGCGGTCGGTGTAGACGGCCAGCCTATACTGCGGACCGCTATTCGAAGAGACCATCAAGATATCATCACACTCCTGTTGGATGCTGGTGTGGATGGTCAGCCAGCACTATTTGAAGCTTCTAAAAGTGACAATCAAGATGCCATCAAGCTGCTGTTAGCTGCTGGTGTGGATGGTCAAGCTGCACTACAGACTGCTGCTAGAAGTGGTCATCAGGATATCATCAAGTCCTTATTAGCCGCTGCTGCAGATGGCCGGACTGCACTACTTAAAGCTGCCAACAATGGCCATCTAGAGACCATCAAGGGCCTCTTAGCAGCTGGTGTAGATGGCCAGGAGATACTGCGGATTGCTATTAAAGAGAGTGATCTGCATATTATCAAGACTTTGTTAGCCGCTGGTGTAGATAGTCAGAAGATGCTGCAGATGGCTATTGAAGGGAGTGATCTGCACGTTATCAGGACTTTATTAGCCGCTCCTGCAGATGACCAGACTGCACTACCTGAAGCTGCCAACGATGGCCATCTGGAGACCATCAAGGGCCTCTTGGCAGCTGGTGTAGATGGTCAGGAGATACTGCAGATTGCTGTTGAAGGGAGTGATCTGCACGTTATCAAGACTTTGTTAGCCGCCGGCGTAGATGGTCAGGAGATGCTGGAGATGGCTATTGAATGGAGTGATATGCACGTTATCAGGACCTTACTAGCCGCCGGTGTAGACGGCCATACGCCACTACGGACCGCTATTCACAAGGGGAATCGAGACGTTCTCCAGTTCCGCTAGGCATCTGGCGTAGATGGTCAGTCTACCTGTCCCTTACAGGTCGGTGCTGATAATGATGATCTACCCACCATAAAGGTACTCTTAGCTAATGGTGTAGATTCTCAGATCTCACTGCTTGCCGCTGCTAAACAGGGCTGCCTAACCGTTATCGAGAAACTTTTAGCTGCTGGGGTTTAGATGAGCGCAATCACCAAACGCACATCGACGGGTCAATCCGTTCTACAAACGACTTCTCAGCGGAGCCATATTAATATTGCTGAGATTCTCATGGCTATTGGGCCTGAGGCAAATATAAGCTCCACTTGGGATATCCAAATCTGCTTTATATATATACTGCTTGCCGATGAGGTCGTCTTGCTATCGTTGAGAGACTCTTGTATGCTGGAGCCTCTCCAGACAATCACTATATACCTTATGATTACGCGTTACGGCCGGCTTCCGAAGGAGGCCACCTTAACATCGTTGAGACGCTCTTATCTGCTGACAACGGGGGGAACGACACACTGAACTCCAATTGCATTACAAGCCGCTTGTCAAGGTGGCTATCTTGATGTCGTTACGAGGCTGTTGGCCGCTGGTGCCGACGTAAACGAAGACGGCATACCGGACAATGCTTTACAAGCTGCTTCTGAAGGCGGCCATCTTGATGTTGTTGAGGCGCTGCTGGCTGCCGGGGACAGTGTAAATGCGCCGACGGGATCAGATATCGATAATGCTTTACATTTTGCTATTAAAGGTGGACATGAGAGAATTGCGAAGCGATTGAAACAAGCAGGCGCGAAAAATCCGAATAGTAGTATAGGTACAGAGCTCAGAGGTGTATGAAGGAACTTTACAATGGAATAGAGTATGAATTGAAGGGTTCAGGACTTAAGCAATATATAACATACATATTTAGCATCAAAATGTTAAAAATGTAGGTTATTGACGTTGGTAGCTAAATACGATGCTTATTGCAAGCTACCCTAGTGGTTGAAGGTGGTTATAGTATGTGAATGATGTGATGAGCTGTTAGTGTTCTTACTACCCATTCTAGACTGTTTTTGAAGCTTTTATATGACGTAGCCTTCAGTTCATTTTCTCGTCTCACCTTGTCACCTATTTGGTGATAATATGAGAATACTTGTTAATCCACTTTGGTCCCCGGAACCCGTATCTATTATTATCGACCAATATACCAAATTATAACTCGTTAAATACTCCTGATAATACAGAAAATTTTCCTCCTTGCGGAATTGAACCATATACACACATGTTTTTTTTGTCCGTCAATTTTATTTTCCCACTCTAGGTCATCATGGTATTTGATTGCTCTCCAGCAAACGGCTTTCTCCCCCACACCACGAAAACGGGCATGTAAGCATGTACCCGCGGGTCCGCCAGTTCCTCTCGGATCTTGACCAGAGAGAGCTAAAATGAGAGTAAAACGAAGTCAGCGAATGGCCTGACGTCAAGTTCACCACTGCAGGGTTCACCTGCAAGTACATGCATGGCGCAGCGTTGTTGGTAAGACGATGAAGAAAAACATTGGAGCCCTGGTACTGACCTCAATCTCAGCCGGGGTCCGGCCAAACACTTTGTTCATGAGCTGGATGGAGAAGCCATTGAGTCCCTGCGAAAAGTTCTCTCCCCACATGCGTCCAATCTCCTTGAGGCGCTCGTCCTTGGGCCACGGGTTCATGGGCATCTTGAAGATGAGCTGTTGCACGTCAACGAAGCCGACGCTCTCGAATACCTCCTTGAGGGTGGAGCCCAGGATGGCAGGGCGCTGGAAGTCCTCGGCGGCGACTCTCATCTCGTGGAGCCATGTGCACATTGGCCCGGCTGGGTCCAGCGTGCCGTCGTCACATGCGAAGACGGCCTCGACCTCCTGGGATTCCAACCAACCGCCGGGCTCGAGGGCTTGGAAGGCCTGCTCGGCGACTTCTTTCTGGAAATTGCCCCAGCTGCCCGCAGTGAGCCGGGTATGTATGTAGCCAAACTTGTCCGTGTAGTCCCATGTCTCTCTTCTGCAAAGGCGCGCGGGAAAACGAGTTAGTGTGGGTTTTGCTGACTAGAGCTCTCTGTCTCTCTCTCACTCGCGAATTCTGTCTGGTCATATCACCTACGCGTCTTCGACATAAAAGTTGACATTCGGAGGCACCATGTCGGGCTGGATCGGCGAGAGGTCTGTGCCGACTACCTCGGACGAGGGGAATAGGTCGCCCATCTCGATGGCCCAATCGCCAACACCCGTGGCGACATCGAGGATGAACTGCGGAGGCTTCGCCGGCGAGAGCGGGGCAAAGTACAGCCTGCCCTCGAAGAGGTTCTTGATAATGGGGCCCTGGAACGCAAGTCGTTCCTGTTCAGGAATATCGTTGGGGTAGGCATATGCTGCGGGCACTGCGGTCAGCTTTGGCTTGATGCAGACAAAAGATAACGGGACATGTAAACGAGGGGAGGAGGGGAGGGGTTGGAGCATAGCCTACATCCTGCTCGGTATGCGTGATAGGTGCGGCCAAACTCGTGTGGATAGTCTCTCACGCTCTCGGACAGCGACATGGAGCCGTCGTCTCTAATGCAAGCACGGGTTAGAAGTCTGCGGGCACGGCGAAGATGTCACAATCCGCGTACATTAGTTCCGGTGACTGCACGATGTCGCGTAAGTATCGCATCCAACAACATGACATGTATGAAGATGGAGCAGGGCCGCAGCCAATAGCTAGCAGCCACGGATCCAACAGAGATGCGGCAACCTACATCGGGCTCGATAAAATTGGAGACGTCAAAGGTGAACTGGAAGTTCTTGAGGTCGAGCAGAGAGTTTCGATTGGGGTTATCACCCGCATTGTTTCCGGAGGTTCCCATTGCGTAGCTATCTGTACAATCTGTGTCAAGTTGATGTTGGTTTCACGGCAGTGGTGGATGGTGATGGGGATAAGGGCACTGGCAACTGAAACGAAACCACCACAAGGGGCACCATTTTAAACAAGCTGAGAATCCGCTAGCCAGGGGGGCTTTTTCTCAGCTGCAAAGAGGCCAGTCACCAGTGGGGCGCGACGGGCAAATCCGTACAGTCCGACAGGCCGCAAGCACGAGACGAAGGGCACAGCGAGAAATGAATCCGGGGTTTATACAGTGGCTTTCAGCCCGAGAAGAAGGGCTATCCGTTTCTGGTTACCAGCACTAGCAGTGGCATTAGACAAATTTCACACCGCCAGACGACTGCGGGACAGGGTTTGGAGAGCCCTTAAGCCTGGTAACCAATGGGAGGCAATCGTAGGATTTGAGGCGGCACATGTCTTACTTGCGAGCTCAAAATATCACTGGCTGCCAAGCTCTTGGAATCAGCACGGGTTGCGAATCCGGGATACTGGGAATGATTAGCTAATGGTCAGTGACAGACTCTCCCCGCAATAAAATTAGAAGCCGCTTCCAACAAGCAGGCAAAAGTTAGTTGGGTCCATGGATGTTTGAGAATTGGCAGCTAACATAGTCCATGTAGCTACTCGTACAAGCTGCCCGCGGATCTTCTCTCAAGTTGCGCGAAATTGCGCTCTATTTTGTCACGGCGGGCGCGGCGGCCCCTAGCAATGATCCAAGTCAGGGGAATCATCATCATATCATAGTATCATAGCTACTCATTCAACCGGCAACAGTCTGGCGTAGACCTTGATGCCTCCTCGCCTGGTCACGCCCATGGTCATGTCCCGGACAATGCGCAAGTCTTCCTGCACCGTATCATGCAACTCCAGGTTGAACCGACGGGCGAAATGGGCAACTGTGAGGAACAATTCGAGGTAGGCAAGACTAGGTAGACAGATGGAGTCAGTTAGTCAGCGCGGAATATGCAACCAGGGTTTGTGAATTTAGTGTAAGGTATTGCATACTTGATGCCAATGCAACCTCTGGTCCCTCGGTTAAATGTAACCAGATATCTTTTGAGGTTGTCTCCTCTTTCCGCTGCCTCGATCCATCTCTCGGGGCGGAACGTGGCCGGTTCTGGAAAGACGGACGCGTTGCCGTGGATAAAGTATGTGGAACTGCTGACGGGGGTCTTTTTTCGGATTGTAGGTTAGACGGTGAAGCCAAGAAACGAGGGAAAAAGAGGGGAATTGTGCTGGGGACTCGTCACTCACTCCCGGGGGAATTGTGTATTCCTTGTACTGCAGAGCTTCTGTCGGCGCGACCCGTGGAAGGCGTGCAGTTATTCCATAAGCCAACCGCAAGCATTCGTTGATAAAGGCGCTCTGGCGGTAAGTAGTCAGCCCCATGTCATGTCATCCATTTGAAGTCGTTGGAGATATGTTGTGTAACGTACCAAATAGGGCAACTGTTCAAGCTCAGTCCATGTCGGCCTGCTGTCCAGCGTAGGCATCGCCTGCTTGAGCTCTGCCTGGAGCGTCTCGCGCACTCTAGGATCGTTTGCCAGGTAAAAGGAAGCGGCAGTGAGCACTCGCGCGGTGGTTTCTGTGCCAGCAGCAAGGAGGGCAAATGTCTCATCTCTCAGTCGATAGTAGTCTCTCTCCTTTGCCGGAATACTTGGATCGGCCAAAGTGGCTACCATTGTCTTTCTCTTTCCCACGTACGCCTCATTCTTTCCATACTCCAAGAAGGCCTCGAGAAATTCGAAAAGCTTTGCCTTACCCGGCATGACCTTTGCCATCGTTTGTGGAGAAAGGGCACTCATTGCGTACACCAGCCAGGGAACAAAGCGGGAGATGTGTGTAAACTCTATGGCGTTCTCAGCAGCATTGCGGACGTCACTGCGGAAGTTTTCATCCTCAATGAAGTCCCAATCTTTACCGCAGCAGTATGCTGTGATGATGTCGGATGACAGCGCTGAGAAGGCATCATCAAGGGATATGATGGTCTGGTTCATTCGGGCCACCTCCAGACGAGTCATGAGCTTCTGCACCCGCTCATTCACAGAGTCGGACAATTCCGCGACAGATCGTCGAGAAAAGAAGTCTTTGAGAATGCCCCGTCGGAAGCGATGCTGCTCGTGGCTCACGGCCGCCACCATGGAGCCGGGCAAGGCATATGTAGGGACGTATTTTGGATCCTTGTCTCGCCTGCGACTGCTCGAGGCATAGATTTCGTCGTAAAAGTCCGGGTCACTAACATGAACTTCCCTTGGGTTGATGCGCACTATGGGACCTGTTTCATCCCAAGACTTGTCAGTGTGCTTGGTCGCTCAAGGGAATTGCCCACGGCGTCTGACCATATTGTTTGTGCATCTCCTCAATCTTGAACAAAAACTGGCCCGGACGAATGACATTGTAATAGAATTCGTACAGGTGCGAGCATGCTGTCAGCTTAGGGCCAGGGATATGAGCCAACGGATGGAAATAGAGGCGATATATGGTCCTAAGACTGAGATACACGCCGAGGCCTGCGAGGGCGACCCAGAGGCGAAGCAAGTCCTCCATGATGATGATGCTGTTGGTAATGCCAGGTTAGAGCAAAACATCAACCGGGACTAGGCCATTGATAATGGCAAATCAGGCTGGCAAATCAGGCTGGCTGATGAGGCAAATAAATACAAGTCAATTACAGACATGTGGCTAGAGGCCAATAATATGCACCTAAAGCAGTAGCTCACAACACGAGAGGAAGAGACCCTCCGCAATGACGCTCGTAATTATGACAGAAAGCACAAAAGCAGCACTAAGCTGCGGTGACAGCGGCCTGCAAGGAAACCGGGATAAACAGAAAGATATTGCGTACGCAGAAGCCAATCATGGTGTTCCGCGTGGAAGTGATATCCAGTCCGCCCGACCTTAGACCCCCACGAACAGCAACCAACAGCATATATCACGTAAAACCGACATTAAATCAGGATTGAAGCAAAAGCATACATGGGACGATGTTCGCAACTGGCCAATGGAACATCGGAGAAGGACCAACTCGCTTCCACAACCCCGGCGTCGGTGAGCTGATAACCGTGGGGCCTGTACGGAAGCACCATCCCAATTATAACTGGGAACCGTCCCGCTTGCCAAGATAGCGGTGATAAAAATGAAAAGATATATAAAGTGGCAGTATTACTTCCAATCAGACGGTAGAGGAGAGATCAAGCACAGTCAGGCACAGTCAGGCACACATTTATTTCACGTTGGTTCCTTACTGTTGGTGAGACCGTACCTGAAAATAAATTAAGCAAAGATGCCTAAGCTGGAAGATGGTGGCCACCCTTCTTGGCCTGCTGCAGAAGGCGACTCATATGGGGCTGCTGTTGGGCAGGGTGACATTGACATCACCAATATCACCTTGTGCCAGGTCTGTAGGATGAGCGTCTGCTGGAACGACATGAAGATGTGCGTCGGGTGTGCCGCTGGAGTGCAGAGACCCCTCCCCATCAAGTTTCTGAAGCAGCTGCGAGAAGAGCTCGCAAAGAGCGACACAACGGTTGTTCTGCGGTGGCTTGACGGGAGGGGAAGGGTTGTGCATCACGGAAAGGTGGAGCGCGCACCATCTTGCGGTGACAAATCACACATGGCGGATATGTGTGAGATGCTCTCTTTGTATGTGCTGAAGAATGGTTGGGCCGATTGGGCGTTGGATCTCGCAATCAAAGAGCTGCGCGGGAAGCCTGTGGAGAAGGGACTAGTAAGCGGGTATAAGCGCAGCCGGCCGATCGAGGACGACCGTGGTCCCATAGCTCATTGGTGCTCTTGCGGCAATCAGAAGCTAGAGACGTCTGGACAGTCACAATCCCTGTCCATCGAGGTCGCCATTGGGGCGTTGACGAAACGACCCAAGTCAGCGAAACAACACAAGCCCAGCACACTGACTCGACAAGCCGGCATCAAGAAACAGTCAAAGCCAGTAAAGAAACAACCCATCGTATCGACTAGACAGCTCAGATCATCGACAAAGCTGCTTGAAGCATCCGCAGCCCAAGCCCAAGCCGTCGCAGCAGCAGATGCCCCTTCCAAGGAAAAGGCGGTCCGCTCGCGCGCTCCCACCGGAGCGGAGATTGAGTTGGCATACGAACGTACTCTGTGGACGGGTGCGACGCCTCAGATCTTCGCCGATGCAATGTGGCTGGCCGGACCTGGTCTTCGCCATATCGAAAAGGAGAGCGGCCAAGCCAGTAAAGAGGTGCCAAAGGGTGCGCGTGGCTCCGTCGAAACCATGATGCTGCACTACTTCTTCATGAACAACCACATCAACACCCTGACCGAGGGGCTGGAGTTGGCGGCACTCGGAGCCTACCTCACCGCACTGGACCATGGAAACGTTCGAGACAGCGATTTTACGCCATTCGCTGCCGACATTGCACGCCATGCAAGCCTGGGTCGGTGGGCAGTTGCCATCACCGAGCTCGTGATCAAATGGCCAACGATCCTGGACTGGCACGCCGGGTGTGTGTCGAGTCTGGGGTTGGTCCGAGGCCTGACGCTGCGTGCTTGGGTCTTCGCCGCGCATTGGGACATCCTGATGCATTACGAACTGGCCAGTGGCCTCGATTGGGAGGAGAAGCTGCCATCGTGGCTTTACGTTGCAGCTGCGCTTGGGCACGATGCGGGCGATCTGTGCGGCGATACGCGAATGGGATGTGCAGACAACGCCTACTTTGCCGTGGGGGCCACGTCTGGATATGAGGGTGTGGCCGCCTGCATGGACATTGTGTGCGACGCCCTCGAGGCGGTTGTGCTCCGAGACACGCGCGGCGCCATCGACGTTGGGTCTGTTGCCGGCGCCGCTTGTGCAACGTTTGAGCGGACCGGCGGTGATCTGTGTGCCTGCTCCAATGAGGCTTCGTTCAGCTCGTGCGAGGCCAATGCCGTGCTGGCATCCATCTGCGGAGACCGCCGAATCACTGCCGACGACTCCGCGGCTCTCGTCGACATCCGGGACGGCATCAGATCGCGCTGCCAAGAGCTGCCCCGGTACCACGGCCGAGACATGGCGCACCTCAACCACGCGGATCGTGAGAAGGTGTACGGACAGTGTTTTGCGGCCATGGCAACGGGCGGCAACGGTGCAAAGCAGGCCCACGCACGCCTGCAAGTTGCTTATTCCAGCGCTGCGCAGTCATTGTGTGGCCAGTTGCGACGAACAGCAGCGAATCTCCGACAGCTGATTGGCGCCGATGCGCTGAATCTGAGCAACGACTGTATGTGTGGGGGAGAGTGCAGCATGTGGTGAAGTTGAAGTTTTATGTTGTTTTGGGGAAGTTCAAAGTTTCAAGGTTGTCAGATGCAAGTTGTTTATCTCAGGGCCTGCAGGCGGGAGCTTGCACGTTTGCAGCTAGAGCAGGCGGCTGATCGACGCCACCAAGGCGTACTTAGGATAGTGTCACGATTAACGATTTCCTTGTATAAATGAGTGCCTGTACATAGCATACACGCAGTGTTGGTTTCAATTCTTGTCAAAAAATCATCTCTAGTAGCCTTTACTGTGAGAATACCGGCAGCTATCTTGATAGTAATTGTTTTTGGTGCAAATATCAGGTTGTCTGCACAGAAGATGCGGGCGGATCAGGTGGTACGGCCAATGGCTAAATACATGTATCCAACATGACATCCGAATGCTACTACTGGCTGCATTCTCGGTTCCGAAGACTGCACCTCTGAAGCTTGCTGATACCAACTCTAAATGCATATTATATATGAATGATTTCTTAAATCCATTTATTTTCTAGATTATACATGTCTATGAGCAGTTCTGTAAATAAAGTGCATTTCTAACAGATATTCCGATCAGCTGAGACGCCATCCCTCATCAACGAAGAATATTAAATCATGGTGAGCTGATCATCTAGGTAGCTCAGATCGACGACGGAAGGTTCAATTCCGGCATTAGCAGCATTTTTGTCGATGAAGGCTGCCAACCACTTTGGGTTTTCGTCCGCTATTAAATTGTCAATGGCATATCCTCCACACGAGAGCTCATTCAGTCAAAACTCACCTAACCAATGTCCAGCTTTTGGCACATACACCGTCTTGACAGAAACTGCCGTCGGTCCCCAGAGGCTCTGATTAATTTCATCAGAAACCCCACTGGCTTCTCCCCAAAGCACATTCACGGGGACCTGAATTGGGGTTTCTCTGAGAGGCTTAAAATACTCCATCTCGCGCCAGATATTTCCGTTGAGGAATTCGGTCATAGCGCGCAAATATCCTGGCTTTCCCAAAGACGCAGCGTAACGCTCAACGTGATCAGGAGATATGAGAGCGCCGGCTGCATAGGCGCTGTGCCAGAAGTACCAATTAAGGAATTCCTTCTCGCGTCCACGGATGAGGAATTCGGCTGCTTCGGGGACAGTAAAGAGAGCCAGGTGCCAGTGTCCATATAGGTTCCTCGAAGGGTCTGGATTTTGGAAAACTTCGTGTCCGTACGCTGGGAGGGCGTATTCTCCCACGCTCAAGGATGCCACGCGATCTGCGTACTTCCATGCGAGCACAGATCCCACAGAAGCACCTTTGTCGTAACCAAAAACCGCCACTTTCTCGATACGCAAGAAGTCCAACAGTGCGATAATAGCTTCTGCGGCCGATGCCGAAGTATAGTTGCCCGATTCACTCAGGGTTGACTGGCCCATGCCAGGCAGGTCGGGGGCGATGACTGTATATTTGGACGAAAGCAACGGGCCTACTTTGTGCCACATGAGCTACACCATATTAGTTTAGTCGATCGTTTAAATTAATAGGAAGCAAGTGTGAATGGAAAAAAGTATGTTGGACGTACGGAATGTTGTGGACATCCGTGTAATAGCAGAACGGCCGGGCCTGTGCCATCATAGCGGGCGAAAAGGCTTGTGTCCGCCGTCTTGACTCGAATTGAACGCCATTCGTCAAACGGCAGAGGAGAGTTTTGCGCAGACATGGTAAGAATTGTTAATGGTTTATCTTGAATAGAATACATTTAACTTATAGAACAAATATATATTCCCCAGGTAAGGGTTTTCGCATCTTATATACATGTTTTTTGTGATGATTCAATTGACAATCTGCTATACTGTACATATGGCAGTAGACGGGAACATTGGGCGCTACAGCTGAATTGGTGGCGTGGAACTTTGGCTAGCCCGGGATGGAATGATGTTGCGCAGTTCGGATCCGAGATTCAACTCTCGTTTTTTCCCGCTCCATTATTCGTAGAATGCTGCTTAGCAATCCAATTACCCAAGCATCTACACAGCTTCCACCATGGTCCCAGGCAGACTCGGAACCGAGACTGCACGCAGGCGACAGTTCTCCAGCTGCGACTACTGTCGTAAATCGCGTATCGCATGCGATGCATCTCAATTACAAAGGAACCAGGAAACGACTCCCGGTAGTCCCGACGCGGGTTCGTCGTCATCGCGTGTTCAGTGTACGAACTGCTCAAAGCGCTCTCTGACGTGCACCTACGAGGTAAGTCTAGACAATCCTTTGGTTGCTAATCACCGAGCTGCCATTCTGATGATGATAATTCATCTTAGTGGATTCGGGACCGTGGAAACAGGGATGTAGCTGCTGTAGGAGATACCAACAGGCCGAGAACTCGTCAGCTCTCTCGTCGTTCGGCAACTGCTCGTCCCAGAAGAGCGGCCACCAGGGTCCATGTATCCAATAGCCCAGAACCTTCTGAAGAGATACAACATGACGAAGCAGAGTCAGCTGCAACTGCAGAGACTGATGGCCATACCCAGTATGTCCAGACTGTTAACTCTCTACTGCTGATTATTCAGTTTCTTACCCTCGGCTTGATAGGATCATACCCAGTTCTGAACTATCCCAGCAAACTGAGGCCAGGGTACTACATGACCACCTATGGACAGTTTTTAGTCTAATATTCGAGCCTGTTCTTACTCTTTGGACCGGCCCAGACTGCAGTCCCTATGTGGTGCCTGATCATGTGAATTACCTTCTCTGTTCCATGATTAATACACATTCCACATACTTCGTACTAATTATGGAAACAGATGTCTAATCTCACAATGCTGCAGCTAGCTGTTTCCCTTGATTGGGCCAATTGCACCTGTAGAACTGACAAACATGTCCCCCGCCGTCATGGCTGGCACTGCCCGAGAGGCGATCGCGCCGTCCAACTAGCATTAATCTCCGCAGTGCATTCGTTCTCCTTCCGCTGGCTACCGTTAGTCACGGATACTGCAGGGGATGGCCAGCAGCTTCTGCGACTTGGCGAACACCTCTGGACCAATGCCAAGTCCAGAATCATGTCCGTTTTTGACAAGCTCAGCTATCAAACAGCTTTGGCTTTGTATCTGTTCGGACTAACTCCAATTCCTAAAGGAGCTTCCGTGGATGTCGAGAATGCTCACAGCGCTGGCGAGGTCAGCATCGATATGGCGCTTCGTCAAATTCACAGACTAAGAGTAAAACGACGCGATATTAGATTTTCCGGTACTGGCCTTTCGATTGGTAGAAGCGATGGAGAAAACCCCATTAACCACAACCCTGTGAATGAAGATTTTATCCATGCCGAGAATATGATGTACTGGGCTGGGGTGGTGTTCGATACCTCTTCAGCTATGACTAGAGGGTGCCCTTCCATCCTCTGTAGTGGCGTGTTTGGCTTTGAAGAAGAGCCAGTCTTCCGCCTTATGAAAGCCCGAGTTCAACTATTCCATGAGAGTACAGAGTCATGGAGACAGAATGGGTTTGTCCCGACAAGTCATGCTACGCTATATGCTGTTCACCGGGCGTCCACTTGGAAAGGATACGTTTGGAAAATAATCGGAGCTCTGCGAGAAGCTATCAATCACGGCTACGAAGAGGCTGTCATAACAAGGCTGAAAACGCTCATTGCTGAGGCTCTGGATCGCTTCGATAGAACCTTCAAACCCCTTCTTGCGGCCTGTGAGAAGCACATTCTCTTTTTCAGCAAGGATGCTCGATTGTGTTATTGTAAGTATAGCAACCTACGATGTTTATCATTGCGAGTAAGAGCTCCCAAGCTAACATGCAGTAGACCTTCTTCAATTGCACTACTATATGGGCCTATTACTTCTGTGTAGCCTAGCTGTATCTACGGAACGGACAGATATCGTTCCAATGTTTGATGCCGTTCGTCGCGAATCTGTTCACACCATTTTCAGTACGATTAGCTTTGGCCTCAGCTGCCAGGTGGCTCTTAGCCAAGATGAAAGTCAACGCAGCCGGAAACGCTTCTCACTGATCAACTTGGATCCTTATCCACACCATATTCTCGCATCACTGCAGCTAGCTACTTATGTTTTGCTCGATTATCTGAAGCGAGATGAGATAACACAAGACGCGTTCGATAACTTTTGTCGAATCGTGTTTGATGCACTCGATGAAATTCCCCAGTGTATACAGTCAGTACAGAGAGTAAAGAAGCTCTTGTATGAGACATTGAGTGCCGGTGGTCATCATCTTGATACAGGCCCGGAGACACTACGTGAGCCGGCTACGAGTATTTTGAGCACCTCGGGAGGACAACAACATCAGCAAGTAACCCGTAGTGATCGTCAAACGAATAACGAAACTATGACTTCTGAGGAGCCAAGTGATGATATCATGGCTTCAAATCAATTGGCTTCTACTTTTACCAATATCGACGAAGCAGGACTTGGTTGTTTAGCAGAGACACTCTTCGCTGGACCTGCAGTAGTGCTTAGTACGAGATCTTAGATATGAGAACTGCGGAGTGAAATAGAAAAGGCTTTATCGGCTAATAATTCTATAATTTCCATCTACAATTAGCCTACGGATACATTTTGGGGCTTCAGGGGTTTCGTATCAACCTTTGCCAGGCACATAAGCTGGTCAGTCATAATTGGGTCCAAGATACAACCTTGTCGATCTTGAGGCCCGTATAAGTTGTAGTTTCCCATTTGTTGAATATTATCAGGACATACTTATCAACTCGTGTAAGAATTAGTTCGATTCTGGGGGTGGGGAATATCTTTGTTCATAGGACTACTGTTATGACTAGTGCAAATGTTGCTGAGATTCTCGCTGGCGTGTTTTGGATTCATCTGTAGCACGAATCGTCAAAAGAGGCAGCGACGTCAAGATATACGATAATACAAATCTGAGATGCTATTTAAGCCAGACTTTCGGTCCCCATAGTACTGTAGTATACCACATAAAGAATATTTGACCCCGCAATAGAGTAGAAGTTCCGCAGTACGGTAGGAGTTCCGCAGTCAGAGAGGAGTTCCGTAATATAAATTATTCTAGTATTATAAATCTGTGAGCGAGAACTGATTATTCGATGATTCCGATCAATTGCGACCCAATTAAGTAGCGCTTCTGATTCGATTGAAGGTTGTCAGCACTACTTATATGTTATTTCGGCAAAATGACTTGAGGTGAAAAGAAATGAAACCTGATGGAAGTCTGCAAGAATCGTTAGAATAGGAGTGACCAAGTGCCTTGTCAAACAGGTTTATACTATTGGCTCGAAAGATTTTCCTGTTTAAGTTAACAGTGCTGTTGACTACGACTATGGAATGAAACTAACTCCATATCTGACTCGTAACGCGATAACACACAGGTAGTCTCCAACTACACTTTAACGCTTACGCGTACTTTTGTTTCTCACGAATCCTATCCCTATGCGCTAAGAAGCTACTTGGAATTTAAAGAATGGCCATCGAATAGCATCACGTCACTGGCGCAAAAACCAGCAAATAGCTGAGGTTCATCTCAATGGGCTACCCCGCAGTGCGTGCCGCTCCGCCCGTCTGAAGGATCATCACGGTCTCATCTAGATAAGAGACTGAATCCCTCATAAGTAAGAGCTACTTCATTGAGGATGTATTTCTTTATTATGTCTGGAAGTTCACCGTCTTCCGGGAACGAAAAGAGATTTTAAACTATATCTCATTTCATCCTAGCTTTCCGCAGCAATTGAGACAGCAGTCAATCATGTCTAGTCAATATAGCCACAATAGGTATGAATGCCATTTTCTCAGCGGGAGGCAAAACTTGGTATCATGAAATGAATTCTCATATTTTATTTAGTTATCTACAACCGGGTACTGGAGCTGGAGGTGTCTATGGTCACTATGACGACAACAGACGCGGGTCGTCATCCCAGTTGAGTTCTCACTCGCAGGGTAGCACAGGAGGTCGACAACGCAAAGGGCTTGTCAGTGGCCTCGTGAGGGGTGTGGCTGCCGGTATTGGCCTCGCCTCTGAAAGTTACCATAATCATCAAGAGAAGAAAAAGGCAAAAGCATCGGCGGCCGCTGCCACCGGGGAAAGCTCAACAGCAGGGGAAAGCTCTAGGGCAATTCACAACGAAGCGCATCCAGAAGATTCGTCAAGAGGATTCCCAGATGAGAAGCCTCACAATTCACATGAACACGATGACGATGACTCTTCTGATAGTGAAGAGAATTCCGGCCCAATTCATGTTGATCAAAAGACGTCACGAGATTTAGAAGAGGCGCAATGGGAACTTGATGCTGCGCAGCAACAACTGGAACCACCATCTGATTATGCTACTGTCATGGGGCAAGACCTTGACGTCCTAGCCATGGCAGATGGTTTCGTTCGAAGCCATGCGCTGCCGTCAAATCAACAGGTTCAGCAATACGGATTGCCTATGCCGGTTATCCTTCCACAACGGCGGCCAGGAGAGCGTGCCCGCGGCTTTATCCACGCGTACGCTCCGCTGCTCCAAAACGTGGGAATTGACCAGGCAACTTTTATCGACTTTATCAAGCAGCTAAATATGGCAACAGCACCAAACCCATGGATCAATGCTATCAACGTGGCAGCTATTGCTGTGCAGGGTGTTCCTGAGCCCATCACCATCGCCGTTTCAATTGCTGCCCAGGTCACCACTCAAGTTAGTCTTCAAGCGCATAGCCGGTCTAAAACCAATACCTTTTTAAACAAAATGAATGCCGAATTCTTTCGACCACTTGGGCTTATAGCTCTTGTTATGACCTGGAAACCAAGCCGGGTTGGTGAAGTCGTCACGCAAGTTACGTTTGATGCAGCACTGGAGCAAGCTACGCAGAACGCTTCAGGTCCTCGACCTGGAATGGGTGGCGGGATTAGCAACAAGATGCAGGCTTCACATGGGACAACAAACTTTGAGTGGCCTGAGTCGGCGCCGCTGGTATTTCCAACTCTGGATAAGCTGTCTGACTCTGCTGAAGGCAGGCAGGTGGTTGAAGAGGCTGAGAAGAAACAGCCAAATGGTATGAAGCGTAGCATGATATTCGCAATGGAGTATATGGATAAAAGGTCCCAGGCTCAATGGGCCAATATGCATCCGGAGAGCCGTCTCGCTCAATTGAACGCCAAGCCTGAGTTCCATTCACGTTACGCGGATCCGAACCATCCAGCTAGCAGCGGCAGTCTCTTGGCTTTGCTAACAGGCGGTGCTATTGGGGGCGGGGTCAGCGACCGAAAGCAGGCCAGACGCGATCGAAAGGCCGCGAGACGTGACCGTAGGTCACAGAGAAGAGAGCAGCGCGGGCCGACACTCCTAAATACCGTTGGACCAGGAGCTTTGATCCGGGGCATCAGGAAAATCATGCATGAGGTTCGTCCAACTTCCTATCCACCACTATTACCTTTCATACTATGACATGTTTCACGTTCACTATCTTTCAAATATATCAATATCACTAACGGATTGGTTAAGGATGTCTTGTACCTCATGATTGCCAACTTACCGTCAGCTGAGGAAATGGCAGCAGCGCAACAATTCTTACAAGTACATCCTGTACAAGGCTGATTTGTAGAGGCATATTTCTAGGTATTGACAATGCATTATTTAGTTTGAGGATCTTTACGCAGTTACATCATTGAATAGTTTCGCTTCAGTCTGTGTGTTGCTCCATCAGTCATGAAAGTCATGAAATCATCAAATTAGTAACTGGGGCAAAGTAAGACGGGATTTCGTACTGGTGGTTAAAACTTGGAATTTACAAGATCTGTATCTCAGTTATTAAACTCAAATAACAATCGCGATTTTTTTTTACGAAAGTCTTTTATTATAGCTTACGATGTAGCTAGCCCGAACCTCCGCGATTTTATCTGTGAGTATGTTGCCTATGACTTAATTCACGGTGAGATATAGGCCAAGGGATGCTTCGACGTCAATTTGCAAGTGGATTATCTTGTTTTTATTGACTAGTGCATCTACGGAGTCTAGAACCTCTGTCTAATTATGCATTTGCCTACACAGCTTCCACTGGTTTCGCAATATCTCTTTATTCAGTCATTCCGACGGGATCATCCCCAGGCTCTTCATACGATCTTCTCGGCTTGGAGCCTCGAGTCCTTTCGTCAATAATGTTGGACTTATCAATAGCTTCCTTATCGTCTTGCTCTGCATCGAATTAACAAATGCAACAAACATTTAACTAACATAATGACAGTTGTGAAGAGAGAAGAAAAAAAGGGCACCTACCCAGTTGCTGATCGGTGTCTGCCGAAGATGCCTGAATCGGATCCTCAAGTGGAGCATTATCGCTTTGCACGGGAATTGACTCTTTCCCTCCCGTTACATATGAGTCATCTTGGACTTGTCCCTCTGGAACGTTGTCTATTTGCTCCGATGCGTACTCAGACATAGCGTGTATCAATGCCTTCTAAAAGTAAGAATTCAGTTTAAAAAAGATTTCAGTATCAGTTGTGTCAAGATTGCCTTTATTTCACAGCATCTAGTTGTCACAGGTAGTAGTATTTATAGTTGTAGATTAATGTAGGTTGAACTGTCCTGACATCACTTGATGCAGATTCACATGTGAGCATATAACTGCCGTTGACGCGGAGAACGGGCACTTTCCGAGTTCGCGCCATTGTGGCTTTCGACTATAGAAGGTGTAAAAGTAAATTCTATCGATTTATTTAGATCTGGATGCAAATCAATGTGTCATGGACAAGCAAGATCAATCGGTGTCCACGGATGCGCTACCTGAGGATCCATGATGCCTTGAGCGTGGCTTCCGCTATGTCCGGACACTCTTATGTGTCGGAATTGCGTGAGCTTTTCCATATCCAAGTTGGTTCCACTAATCCTTTTGGATGTGGTTTCGTTCTCAACAGAAAACGGCTCTCATTGATATGTAAAGGAAGAATTCGGTGAACCAGTGTCAGTATTAATATTATATGACCGCTTTCAAAGAAATACATGACGATATTGCATAACAGCTGAGACGTATGCTGAACAATCTGAGCGTCACACTACAACTATGACGACTTCGAAAGGGTATTGCTAGAAAAAGAGAAAAAGCAGTGATATGGAATCGCGAGTGGCCGATCGTTTACTATGTAGATGTACAAATATGATCGCTTCCATTTAAGCAGGGAAAGCCACAACAACGAGCATGATAAGAATATCAATGTTCTATAACTGTGCGACAGATTATCTATGGCGACGATGGCCTCACTTGTGGCTGATGAATACAATGCGAGCAACATCGAAGGAAAGGATAATGCTTTATATGAAAATTGAAGCCTCCTACGGACCTCATATGGAACAGTCTGCTTATCTAGCTTCATTACCCTCACCATAAAGCATTTTCATGCCTGCTTCTTTCCGCCCATCATCGATTGAACCGTACCTCCCACATTGCCCTCTGCTGTGAATTGCTCACCAATCATTCCTTCCTTGCCGAAAGGCCCTCCTACTTTTTGTCCCATCCCACCAATAGCACCCTCTTCTACAATGCACGAGAGACGAATAAGTATCACACTTCGTACCAAAAGTGAGAGGAAATCTGTGTGATAATATCTGCCAACGTACCTGTGAAGTGTTGACCGATGGCACCTTCCTTGTCAAACATCTTGGGCTTCGTTTCATTAGCAGCCGTTTTTGGTGTGGTGTCTGAAACTAGACTCGGTTTTTGTTGAGGCTGAGATGACATGGTTCTTGGATTTCTTTCCGATGCTGCGCAAGTTGGTTTCAATTGGAAAGACAATGTTGTTAAAAAGTCTTGGGAGTTATTTGATGACTGGATGCATTTGAAACCATTCGAAGTATACAAAAGCCAAATCTTATATAGAACATTATTTTTTGTCATATTAATGTGGTAGGAGCGAAGTGCTTGATGGCGCACAGCCATGATTCATGAATGACGCACGAGTCCGGCTCAACTTGAAGAGCCATTCTCAATGACGACTATCATTTAATTTTCTTATAAACTTAACCTGGTAATTGTGATGGGGTTGATGACGCTCAATGACACCTGCATTGATCATATCATTAAAAGTATGTGAATCATTGCCAGTCAATGATATTTCTCGATCACATGATGCTAATTCAGTGGTAATTAACTTGTTGCAAATAGCCTCATATTTCTTCGGTATATGGACAAATACGACGTAGTTCATTACCATCGTAGCGTAAGTCTATTCTCTTGACCTTTCCTCATAATAAACTAAGAACAATCGATATTCTTCTAGGGCCATTCTGTGAAGTACCATCAGGGGATTTATGACTCTTGCATACCTGTTAGCCAAAGCAGTTTACTAGGTGCCCATTGTGGCTACAGTGTGACAAATACCAGCCAGGACTTGTCAACTCTAGATATCTAACCGACAGATCTATGCATGGTTGGGTTAACTTTGCCATTTCGTTGTTACAGTTTCTACCTTATATCTATATCCAAGTACAAGTTCTGTTGGAAGTAATCGGGTAAAGGATATACTAGCTAGTCCATTACTGAGGTATTTGGACAACGAAGCGACCGACAATATCACCGCGCTTCACTCGTTCGAATAGCTCTCCAGTTTTCGAAAACTCGAAGACTTCAACTTTTGGGACCACTTCTTTCTTGCTAGCTGAGATGAGCAAATCTTTGAGCTGTTTTTCAGACCCTACATGACAGGCTTTAATAACCAAACCTGTGAACTCGCATTAGCATAACTCTTCTCATCTATCACTCCCTTCTTTCCAATAGTCTCGCTTACCTCTATATTCAAGATCAGTAGGAGAAATCGGGAGACGATAATCCATTCTGGTAATACCAGCACAGACCATCGTTCCTGTAAATTTTAGATACTTAAGTGCCTGATCAAAGGCTTCAGTTGCTGCTGGGACAACTATAGCCACGTCGGCACCTTTACCATTTGTCAATTCCATCACCCTTTTGATAACATCCTCTGTCTTGAAGTCGATATAGGCGTCTGCTCCAAGTTCGAGACTGAGTTTTTGCTTGGTCGATCCGGTGTCGATTGCGATGATGTTTAAACGCTTGTGGCTCTTCATGTTAGAGGCAAGTTGAAGTCCCAAGTGCCCTAAACCGCCGCCTGATCCAGAGATCACCAAAGTGTCACCATCCACAAGAGCATCGTCAGATAAGGATAAGGCCCCGACCATGGTAATGCCACCGCAGAGAAACGGGGCGGCATGGAACGATGATAATTCATCTGGAATTGGCATCAAGTAATCCGCATTTGCGACAACATACTGCTGCATAGTCCCTGGTCTATCAGTGCCGGTATTTAGCTGGTTTATACACCAGTTATCAAGACCTGCTTTGCAATTGTAACAGTGGCCGCACACACTGTAAATCCACCCAAGGCCAACTCTCTGACCGAGAAGGGTATCCGCAACGTCGAGACCGAGCTGCACAACTTGGCCGATTCCCTCATGACAGGGAACTTCGTCGTAATGGGGGTTGTTTCCCGTATATACGTAAATATCTGAGTAGCTGAGGTTCACCAAAAGACAATATCAAGTCAGCCATCTATATTCAGTATAGTATGAAAGAGCAGATTGCTCATGACTCGGTATTTCCTTCGCTTCCATAACACACACTCACCAGATTCCTGAGCATTCCATCTTCAGTAAGACTTCATTTTTCCCAGGCTGCGGAACAGGATAGTCATGGCGGATCTCTATCCGTGCATTTGAACCAGGATTCTTGATAAGAGCTGCTGTTTGGACGCTAGGGATTTGCGTGGTCATTTTGGAAGTGCCTCTGCAATATTGAAGTATTAACCCGGGTGATGAACTAGAGTTATGGTTCCGTAGTAAAGTAATACGACTGTTGATTTAAACAAATGCACCTTATTATGGATCATTATATGTAGACAACATCTATTAATAATGCGCTACCAGGATTTCCTCGCTGCAACTGCGCATAAGCAACATGTTTCTAATCAATTCGGAAGCGAGACTTGGGGTTGGTGGGCTGGCTGTAACCAACTGCTGGCAGGGGTAATTGACCGGATCCGAACGACGAAAGATAGTGTAGTGTAAGAGGGGTTGAATGTTATGAGGATTTCGGATCCGAGAACGACCGCGCCATGTACAGGGCTGGTGCTTACGACGGCAACTTGGCATTATGCTTACGGAGTGCCTTAAGCTAATAAGCCCTACGCCCAGTTTTAGGGAGGCCATTTCTTCACCTGTGGTTTACAAATGTAGAAACCAGATAGTGGAACGTTTGTTAGCTTCCCATAACTTGGTTGTTACTTTGCTCCTTATGTGGACTAATCGCATACGTATTCTTATGATGACATGTATCGAAAAATCCTTGACTCTAGACTAAAGAATGCTCCTTTATTACCATTTCTCTCGGAAGAGGTGATCAAATCTTCTTAGGGAGACTGGAAAATATGACAAGATATAATTCCACAAACATAAACTAATAGGATTTCTGAAGCTCACAGAAAGGGCTCAAAATGAACAGCCCTCAGTACATGGAATGCGATTAATGAGAAAATACGCAATGAAATAAAAGTAGTCACAACCATAGTAGGTGGCTGGCAACTATTCGCATAAGATCACGTTGAAGCAAGGAGTAGATCTCAGGACGTAGGTTCAGGTGACGCTAGTAGCGGAAATAGACCGTGAATTAGTCACAGCCATAGTAGGTGGCTGAAATATGTCTATAGCATTGGGTAGTAATTGTTCCGTTACTGTGGAGTTTGAAGTGATTGGTGGGGATAGTTGCCCATGAGTTGTGAGGATGCCAACTTGCTTGATAAGCTAGGCTACGCGTTGTTTGCGTTCTGGGAACGCGGAATGGCTTCATATGGCAAGCTTTCATAAGCTGTAATTAAAAATCAGGGAAATTAAATGGCTCACAGAAGCATTGCTTTACAGCAGAACTACGTAAAGGATATAAATAGCCAAATACCCCAAGCGACATGCCTATCCATATCGTTTCCATCAATCTTTATTCTAATCAAATCTCAAAATTACGGACATCTCTATTTCAGTGTGATACACGGCACGATACTTTCGCCCATAAGAGAAACAAAAATGGCTTTAAGAGTTGCGGTAGCTGGTGCTACTGGAGATTTAGGAGTTCCCATTGTAAATGCTCTCCTAGCGGCAGGCTACCGTGTGACAGCCCTTACACGGGAGGGCAGCAACAACGCCTCAAAACTCCCAACCAATTCAAATTTATCCATCACTGAAGTTGACTACTCCTCAGTGCAATCTCTGACAGCTGCTCTCAGAGACCATACAGTCGTCGTCTCTACTCTTACCTCTACATTCGTTGACGACCAAAATCCTCTCATCGATGGTGCTATTGCTGCTGGGGTTACAAGATTCATTCCTTCAGAATTTGGCAGCGATGTCACTCATCCTAAACGCAACGCATTACCTGTGTTTGAAGGCAAGGTTAAGACGCACGAGTATCTCAAGATTGCTGCAGCTCAGAATCCGGGCTTCACTTACACGGTGATATGCACCGGAGCCTTCTTGGACTGGGGTCTTCATGGCTTCCTGATAAATGTTCCTGCACATACTGCCACTATTTACAATGGCGGCAACATCCCATGTTCGGCTACCAATCTCGATACGATTGGCAAAGCCATCGTCGGAGTTATTCAGCACCTTCCTGAGACAACTAACCGTCCGGTCTATATTCAGGATACTGTCTTTACTCAAAACCAATTAATTCAGTACGCTCAGGAGAAGGACGGTATTCCATGGAAGCTCACGCATAAATCTACTGAACAAATGTATGCCGATTCAATGGCGGAAGTGGCAAAGGGAAACAACGATTGGTTGGTCCTGCAGGATTTTGTTTTTAGCGCTTGTTTTGGAGAGGGATATGGGAGTGATATCTCCCATCTCTTAGATAATGAGCTTCTAGGAGTAAAGGGTTTGACAGACGCTGAGGTTAGGGCACTTGTTGAGAGCCTATTGTAACATATGCCAATTGGTGGAGGGGAAATGGGTTGCGAAAGATTCCCTGTTGTGATAATACTCATGTTTATTTCACCAACGCGGGTGCACGGATAATTAGAAGCTTTTAAATATTAATCGTGTCAATATTTTGCCAATATTCCGTTCGCTGTGTGGGCAAATCTTGTTACGGTATTGTTTTGTTGTCTCTTGAAGGACGCTTTGTCTTTGAGAGCTAGCCTCTTCAAAAGTATCGGAACACAACCACATGCTTCGCAAGGCATCAAACTACCATGTTGTTTAATCAATTTTCATTTAATTATTTGTAAACATAACAAAATATATGCTATGTGTTTAAACTGCGGGGCGGGTAAATCTCATGAAAAAGTTTGTGACAAGAGTTGTAGCGGAGATGTGGGTTGGCAAGTCGCCAGCAGCTATTTGAGAAAAGTTGATATCAGGTGAAGCCCAGTCATGCTCTAAATGCCGAATAAGTTAGTTAATGGGACTTATATAAACAACTTGGGTAATATGGATTGGATCATACTCTGGTCATCGGTCTTGTAATGTTCAATGACAGCCTCTTGGCCATCGCAAGTCCAGCTGAGGTGATGCACATCGTTGTCGAACAAATCCTCTTGCTGGTATTGCTCATCACATTGGTTCCTCTCCGCCCACCGGCTAAGCCTGTAGTTTCTCAAGTATTAGCAACCGGCTCAAACTAAATTAAAAAAGGTAAACGTAGTATCTCACCAGTTCGGAATAGACGGCTCGATGCCACCCTCGCCCTCACCACCATCATATTTCACATCAGTGTCCGCGCCTCCATGGATCTCGAGGATTGGCATAGGCACGCGAGCGGGCTGACAGTCAAGATAGTTTGCATCGTTATTGGTGTAGAAGGAGCCAGACCCAGGCGCAAAAGCAGCAAACTCGCCACCGACAGTGGCGTTGCAGGCAATAGTGTCAACGAAGCCTCCGCCAATGGACAAGCCAGTAGCATAGATTCGAGCACTGTCAATACAATAGTTCTGCCTCAAGTCGGCCAGCAGGTCCCAAACGAATTGCAAGTCTTGTTCGACTGTCGCTTCGGAATAGTTGGCTCCAGCCCAAGCACCGCCTAGCCCATCTGGATACACCATGATCTTGTCACTTGTAAACTGCGAAGAATCGAAACCAGTGTCTGCCTCGAAGAAGAGGCCAATGCTGCTGGAGCCATGAAAGCCTAGGATAGTTGGATACTGAGTATTCGCATCGTAGCTCGAGGGTACATGTATCAAATAGCTACGATCCACGCCGCCCGATTGAACATCGCGGGGTAGAGGGATGCCGTTGAACGAATGAGTCTTGCCACAACCAGACGTATCACCGCCAGTGTACGGCGTAGCAGCCGATACACAGGCAGCGGATACCGCGAGGATACTAAGTCTCGTAGCCTTCACCATTGTGGATGTGTGGATTCTTAACTCGATCGCGGCGATGGGCCAGCCGCTCTACTTCATATATAAACACACCCATTGCGCTCGCCTCTATCTACCTAACCTTTGAGGTAATTTTCGGTTCCATCAATACCGGAGAACATTCACGTGTCAGGCACAGAGCTCCAACGAGTTATACGAACTACACCGAACTAGGTGGATAGAACCCATATCCAAAGCACCGATTAGGAAGGTATTGAGTTTCACGAGGCCATCACCGTTCCACGCGCCTTAATCATGCTTTGTAATTAAGACATGGCTGAGACATCTTTTCGCATATCACCTGCGGCGAATCACGATGTATTAAACTTTCCAGACTACCACCTAACACAAGGTTCAAATGATCCAACAACGTGTTTTTGTCTCTCTCTCAATAATATTTAATGTGTTGAAGTTTATATACTTTTGGGCGGAGTCTTGGCTTTTCCCGTTCAAATTCGGTTCTTTTCACCGCCGCTTGTTTCATCTAAATCGAATCACTCGGCGCAATCAGTAGCCTTTTGATTGGCTCAATCACGTAGATATCACAAACATCTTTTTACTCTTATTTTCAAAGCATGTGGCATTAATCTCAATACACGCGCTCTCTGGCCTAGGTGCCTTATGATGTGCAGCATCAGCATATCTTGGAACGTATGACTGGTCGACTGTACAACGTTGTGTGCGGAAGTCATTACAACGTGTTTGTATTAGGGTAACATGCGTATATAGAAGATTCAAAGATCATATCATCTGAGGAGCTAGGTTACTAAGACAATATCGGTAACTACTGGTTGAATCAGGTAGGAACCCGCGGCGCCTATGCTTCAGTAAAAGCGCAGGGCATCTTTTACCTCCACTTGTTATCCCAGCCAGCCTGCTCAATGACGAATGCAATGGCAAGCTCAGAGAATCGAGCCATGTGCTGAGACAAAGTTAGCAAAGTCATTCGTGAAAGCGGACAAGGGACACCAACCTCAAGGGAGAAAACTCCAGCATCGTCATCAACGTGCATTGTGTCCTTCTCCGTATGGATGTAAGGATCGTAGTCGCCGACAGAAGGGTTGCCCTCTGACGCAAAAGCAGCAGGATACCCGAGCTGTGTATACGACATGTAATCCGAACCAGCACCGCTAATCTTGTTAACCACCTCATCATACAAAAGCGCACAGCGCTAGGAGGTGACGGAGTTCTAAACTTACCTAGGCAGCGTAAAGACGTTGGCAGGGATGGAAATATACTCCTTAGCCAAGTCAGCGGCCCAAGTTGTTAGCGGGGCGTCTGCTTCAGTCTCGATGAATCCGATGGATTCGGTCGCGTTTTTGGCAATAAATGCAGTCATGTCCTTGGTGACGTGTTAATGAAACTGTAACAGCTGACGACAGTGAGTTCCAAAATACTTACAAACTCCATCATGGCACCAATACGAGCCCCAGACTCCTTCTTGTATCTCGCAACGGCCTGGCTACCCAAGAGCCCGCCCTCTTCGGCAGCATACCAGTGGAATTCGACAGGTCCATTAACCGGAATGAATCCGCTCTCTGCAAGAACGCGGAAAGCTTCGAGGATGCTCACCGTACCAGAACAGTCGTCGTCGGCGCCTGGAGAGGGGAGCAGCGGGAATAGATAATTCATAGAGTCTTGGTGCGCGCCGAGAATCGTCAGTGGCAGTGAAAAATTTCGCACTTTGGGCTCAAAGCGAGCAATGATGGATGATTGAGGGAAAGGATGAGTGAAGAACTCGAGAGAGATGTGGGTGTGGAATGGTGCGTTTTTGATGATCTAGCAATATTGACATTAGTATGGGGAGACAGATCGGTATTTGCACGTTTGGGCTGAAGTATATGAGCAAATCATACCTCGGCAATGTGGTTATAAAGCCATTGTGAGCTTTCCTCGCCAGTGACACTACCAAAATATCTTGTATAATAGCCCGTCATATGTTCAAGAACATCGTGCATCTTCTCAGTGGATACCCGAGGCAGCAATGACTTGACAAGGCGCTGATGCGAAAGCTTGGGCAAGTCTGCATGTTAGAATTAGCAACATTGAATAACCGTCAAACTAATTGCGTAGGCAATGCATCTATCAGACTTACGAGCTTCACCGGCGAGCGCATGAACTTGCTCTTTGTAAAAGTCTTCGTGGTCGGTAATATCGGTAAACTTCTTGCCCTTGCGCTTTAAGCGCAGTTTGTCACCCTCTGTCATCCACTGAGCGCTTGGCTCTCCAAACACGTGAAGGAGGCGTGGTTGAGCTAGCTGTTCAGCAGCCTCGGGATGAAGCGAAACGAACGCGTCAACAGGATCTGGGTGCTTCTCCAAGGCAGCGAGAATAGCTGGATCAACTTGATGATGCTTGGTTGAAGCGGTGAGATGGATTTGCGCGTCTTGGGACGCGGAACAAGCGGCGAAGAAGCTCGCGCTCAAGAGCAGCGAGCTCGTGCAGATCGACTTCAGCATCGCGGCAGATGAGTCGTCTCAGTACTTTCTAAACTGTGAGAGATACAGTGTACAAAGCTGTAAACGCAAGGACGCTTCACCGTCAAAATATTGTGAGCGCTCAAGGAAGCTAAGCTATGTATGAGTCTGAATCCGTGAACCTGACACCATCGCAAACCCCACTTCCCACGGCGGAGTTGATCCTACAGGCTAACTAACCCCGGGTTCTGTACCCCAAGATAAGAGCTCTAGCCGTCAAACAGTGATAATAAAGAGGTTGTGCGTATTCGCCGGAGCCTAATAAACAATGGAATCAGGAGTAGACCAAAGGTTACCAATTCATCTAAGGATTATTTTGGCTTTGATAGGTAATCTGGCGTTAGTTTTCTGTTTGACCGAGATCGCATGTTATGTTCAATGTTCTTTCATTACGGTGATAAGCTAGATGAGGAAAAAGAGCCGGAGTTACAGTTCTCGGCTACAGATGAAAATACCAGTGTCGAAGCCACGACCTTTGAAAGTGCTACTTAGAAGTACACTTTTCGGTAAATCACACGTTGATAGGCTCACGCATCTCAATTTTTCACGACTTATGACTACACATATCCGCCATCCCTCATTCTGTCAGCTCTTATGTTGACGGGCTCCCACGACGGCATATATCCTTGCATCCGGCGATTGTTATCGTAACTTTCTCTTCTGTCAGATATCGTTTGTGTGATAACAGTAGATACTGGAATGACGTGCCTATCATCCCCGCGAGGCCATTCATGTAGTTGCTGCTGTGAGGATGATGTTGAAACTTTTGGAAGCTTATACTGATCATGCTCTTGCTCGCTGTTCCTAGGAGTATCTTTTCCCTCGTTTGTGACATATCCTTTCGACCTCGACGACGAGTATCTTGAGCGGAGAAGTGACATCGATCGAATTGAGGAGTATAGCCTGCTCTGAGAGAATATTTTCAGCCACCAAGCGTATATACCTGGGGTACAGCTGACAATGATGGTTCCAAAAGTATCTATATATCTATGAGACGTTAGCATAACGTCTTTCTAGCTGAGAATCTCAATACTATTATAGACTTACGCGGTAATGGACACATTCGCCCCGTTCCAAGTCGGATCAGTAGAACTCCTGAAGACAACAATTCTATAAGCAAGTCCAACTGAGCTTGTAACAATGATACTGGATATTGTGTCTGTTGTTAGAATTCGACCAAATTGTTCTGCTTAAAGATAGTGGGGACAGGTTTGACACGTACGCGAAGCCGATGAGGAACACGATGATAAGACCATGTTTCTTCTTCTTATCCATCTTCAAGTTGGCGATGATGGGGAATGGCAGGACAAAGATGGCTATATCAATCACCAAAATACAAACGCCCACAGCTACAGTGACTGGAGCGCCTGTAGCACATCTGGCCATGAGTTTGCTATCCCAAACGTCGTGTCCGTGGGGAACGCAGAGCACAGCAAAGAGCCCTGCATGAGTGATCGACCCCATGGAGAGCAAGATGAGGAGCACGAAACAAGCATTACGGACCCATCGGAGGCTACCAAATATTCGGAGGAAAAATGCCAGGATGGATGCCTTTGCAAGCCAATTGCCTGCAGCACCAAAGAACTGAGATACGACATGCCTCTATGAGTACAGTTATTATTAGCATCTCACATACTACTCTATTTCGATGATATGCATACCTTTAGAACCCAGGGTGTAATGACGCTCACAGGTAGATCCCATGCGTGCTTTCCAAGCCCTCTTCCAAAATCTTATGATAGAGAGCATGAAGGTAAGCGCTGTATTCATGATGCAAAGAACATAATAGAAAGATAGATAATGTGACCAGCTTGACTTACTAGCCGTAAGTAGTCCCCAGTAGACGAGCACAGCTATCTCTGCTCCCAAGCAAAAACCTGAAGGTCAATATTAGTGAACACTTTTTTCGCAATAGTGGTTTGAGTTACGAATTAACAACATTATTCTTACAGTCATCAAGAAATAGCCGCCCGACATTTTTGCAACTCGCATAGATACGAACAGCGACAAATATGATGCTCAGCGAAATGATGACCGCGCCGATGGATAGATTTGCCGTTTCCAACGACTGGCCACCTACCAAGTTTGGTGGACCTCCATCTGGGTTTGGGGATAATGGTAGTTTCGAAAAGTCAATGTCTCCTTGGGGAACAGCCATCCTTGCAGAACTCTAACAAAAAGTCAACGCTCCAGTGTCGCTGAGCACGAGGATGGAGCAGCCGGATGGAGATAATGTTTCCTGATATTTCTGGAATACTGGAAACATTTCTAAGAAGAGCAGACATACTTGGGGTAGGCCAGAATATCCTAAAACTTGCTAAGGGCGATTTGGCTACTAACACGTTCCCATGATGCAGGAAGGAATCTTGGCGTAAGACTCTCTAAGACAGTGCGACGCTGCGCCATGCCTCATGGAGTGGGACACCGCATGTATTTCGGACGTCGATCACGCCTCTTCGTGTTTTTGTCTCACTTGAAGTTTGTACGAAGTAAGCTTGATCCAGATCCTTCTATGTGTATGCAAGGAGAAGTGCGGCATTTGGTTGAAGGCATTTTTCCTGACCTTTATTTTGTCATCTTCTGTCCAAAATGGAAGAGATTTGCTCACGTGGGAAAAGGACCCAAGGAGGAGCTGAGTGTTACAGCCTTCTTTTGGATAAATTTATCTTGTTGACGTACAAAATCGGCCCGTCATGGACGAATAGGGTTGTCTACAGTCAAAGTACGAAAGACTGATGTGGAATTCAGACCCCATATCCCATCCAAGTGTGCCTTGATGGGAATTTTGAGACAAACACGTAAGGATCTATGGATGGAATCAGGAACATGAGTGTTCCTAATTCCCATTCGGAGGCAGAATCCAGCCTTGTTGGTCTCAGCTGGTCGCCTCTGTGCAAATTTTGATGATGTGTCGTCGTAGCGGATGTATCAACTGCTTGGGATATGGCCGATAATAGATCTCGTTGGGTATAGATATAAAATAAACATTGGATAGCATCTCTCTGTAGTAGGTCAAGAGCATACCAACATTCATCGTTAGCACTGAGTTACAGCTCGACTGAATCACGATTTGCACTCTAAGTGAGAATGGATCAAGCATTCTATACCGCTTTTAGTTGCCTCCTTTTAGGCTTATTACTTGCTCCGTCAATTTTCACCCGACATGGGACTAGATGGGACATGAATAAGTCTATCACTTGGCAATTCATGCGAGGTCTCCTCTCAGCTGCTAAAAAGCGCATTAATGCATGGCTATTTCTTTTCAGGGGGCCATCTATGATCCAAGAGGAATATGACAAAGTCAGACCACTCTAACCCTACTTATCTTACAATACAACATGAGAATCTAATGAGAATTTTAGTCTAATGGATCCCCGTTTTGGATCCAAGCTCCCGAAAATCGCTATCTGGTAGTGTCATCATGGGATCATATCAAAGAGATCGATGCAGCTCCGGAAGATGTTCTATCACTCCAGGCGGCGGCCAAAGAAATCTTGCAGCCACAATACACAATGCAAAACTTCAATTGGTTTGATAAGAAGGGTGTGGAGGGAACGCCACTTGTGAGGACACTTAGAACGCTACTCACGAACCACCTCCCTGATATCTTACCTGATGCTCGACGGTCTATGTCTGCACTCTTCGATGGTATCCTTGAGTCAGGCTCAATGGTAAATGGTAAGAAGCCAGTCTAGAGTTGATCGTCATTAGGGCCTACTGCTAATATAATACGAAGGATCATACACAACTCCGCTATTCCCCATGGTTATTGAGGCTATCGCACTCACAAATGCAGCCGCTTTCTTCGGAAGAGACCTAGGTGCGTAAGATTAAACAGTGTGAAAGAACTCATAATTAACCATTCATTTAACAGCTGGTAACAAAGCGTTCATGAGCGCCGCCATGGATTTCATCGAGCAGACGCTTATAACAGCGGAAGTCGTACGAGTGCTTCCCAGCGCCGTTGCGCCGTAAGAAAATAGACCACATATGGACAGACATTCGCTAGAGCATTTCTAATACTGCCCAATTAGCTTCATTGGAAACCTTCTAGCAAAAAAGCTAGGCGCTGGTAAAATTATTTACGATGCATTAATACCTATTGCGGAAGAACGTCTGGAAGAGAAAGCGCGAAAACGTCTTGGACAAACCGTGCCTGAGCATGTGAGTTTTGCTTGTCTGGGTGAATTGGTACGCAAATCGTTATGTTTCATTAACTAATAGGCACGATAGCATGATTGCGTCCAATGGGTTATGGAATGTTCGCCTCGATCAAAGCCATGGTCTGCAGACCGAATAGTTCATGAGTTAATGGCATTATGGTTTGGGTCAGTTCATATAACATCGACGGTAAGAGAATACCCGGTTTATGTTATGCTTATACTTTGCTGATTAAAGCTGATTGCAAAACTGAGCCAGACTGCTTGCTTCGCACTTCATCATCTCTGTATTCACTCCGAGTATATTGAGCCCTTACGAAACGAAATTGAAAGCACCGGGTGGGCAAATTTCGACAAATCGGGAGGTAAGGCTTTTCCACTACTTGACAGCTTCATGAAGGAATCTGCCCGAATGAATCCGGTAGAGTCAGGTAAGTTCTTTTAATACAATACCTTCCCTATGCCGCAGGAGTAGAAGGAGTGACAATTATCTCAGTTAGCTCTCGTCGCATGGCTCTGAAACCATTCGAGCTATCTGACGGCTCTAGAATCGAGCCTGGCGAATGGATCTGTACAGCTCCTCGAGGCATGATGGCCGATGCTCGCTATTATGCAGATCCGCTAAAATTCCAAGGCTTTCGCTTCGTTGATCCGGATTTGCTCAGCAAGAAGTTTTCTGGAATCTCTGGCGATGGTGTTCCACAAGAAACGCCATCCAAATTTACAGACATTTCCGACTGGCAGCTTTGGGGTACAGGGCGTTCGGCATGGTGAGCAGCGATTTGACTCCCAATTCGAAACTACAGGACCAACACTGACAGCTAACGGTGTGCTAGCCCCGGTCGGTTTTACGCAACCGCTGTCATGAAGACTCTCCTTGCATTGTTCATCACCAAGTACGACATGCAGCTCGAAGATCCCAAGGCTGCCCGATACTTTGCATGGCGCACCTTCGTCTATCCCTTCGCAAGCACTAAAGTGGTACTCCGCCCTCGTTCTGCTGTGTAACCTTTTTTCTTTGTCCTTTGCTGTGTAATATTTTTTTTCTTTGTTCTGTCCTTTTCTTTCTTTCTGTCTTTCTTTTTTGTGAATACATATTGGCAAGGGATTTGACGGCTAGATGGTACGGATATTCGCAATTGCTTTGAGTGTTTTTCACAGACCAGAATAGAGTCCAATCAAATCTTATAGACGTCGCATTCGTGAAACATTGATACACTGATCACATGGTACTTTCAGTGCCGCATACCAGAAGGCGGAGTAAGTGACACAAAATGGTTGGCTCGAGTGAAACATGTGTCTAGTGCCCAAAGGATGCGATGATCCTCCATTGACGGCCAACAACACATGCGCCGTTTGCGTGTACACTGCACATGTCAGCCCGCCCTTTGTGAGACAACGCAGGCTTCAGTTACTTTTTAAATTATCGACACTTTTTCTCCAGCCACAATCCTTCTCTTCTCTCTTCCATCCGCGGATTTCTACCATCTTAGTGCCGTGGGTAGGACAATATTCCCATCATCCATTCTGATCGACCATATCACACCTATATAATGTTCGAACACTTTGAGTTACGGCACATTATGCCGCTCCTGGTCGCATCTGCCACGACGTTCGGTGGTCTCTGGCCTTTCTGGTCGCCGAAAAACGCCATGCTCGAGTTTGGCTTGCCCGAGAGCATTGCCGACGCCCCTGCTGCACAGCCTGTCATGGTGCTTTGCAGCGCACGCACCACTGCTCTCGGCATGCTCATGTTTATCTTCTACCAACAGGAGAAACTTGCAGCTGTGGATACCGTTATGGCTGTTATGGGTGCCTACCTGGGCATCGTGGATGGTTACGTGTGCTGGAAGGAAGGAATGCCAGGCAAGGCTGTGTTTCGTTGTGTCTCGGGAATGGTCATCGCGGGATGGGGATTGATTGGGTTGACGGAAAGTGGCTTCTAGAGTGGCAAACGGGTATCTGTGAAGCTTCCGATGCCCCTGTCCAAAGTTTATCTGACACCTGGCGTAGCTTAATTACTGGATGGAATTGGGGGCTAGTTGAATACAAAGGGCGCCGTCACACGACTAGCTCGCTCGTCTCGCCGACATATTATGATAGATGGAGCCTGACTCCGTGGTATGAGACATGGATGAGAGATCGGCATCCATGTGGACTAGCACGTATGGCTGAGCTCGTTGGAATGTCTCTGATAATGAAGAGGATCAGACGTTTTGTTTCATTAAACAGCCTGCCAACATACTCCATAGGCCGTGTGGAAAGTCGTAAATTGTACAGACTAGATTGCTTGAGAGAATACAAATCATAGTTATCGACTTTTTGTCTACCATATATGAAGAAGGGTGCAACAGACTCTGGCCAACGCGCAAACTCGGGCGAGTCAGGAGAGCAGACGTTTCCGGAGGTTGAGCGAAAAAGCTGACCACATTCTGAACTGTAACTACTCACGTCACAATTATTATTTATTCATAAAAAAGTCAACATCAGATGAGCTATTAGCTATTCGGCAATTATCCATCTGTGCAGTATTATACGGCCTCACATCGCAGGGTGTCTTCCGCATACCGTCAAAATGGGCGCCCCAGAAACAGCTGCAATATCGTCAGATACAGATGTACAATCTCAACAAATTCAACCACAGTCAACAGAAAAAGATAATGAGGATATTCGAGTTGGCGAACAGGAAAAATTCCAGCACTCATGGAGATTGTGGTGCGTCTTCATTGTTCTCTGTTTACTATCATTCATCTCCGCCATTGATGCCACCATTGTCACCACTTCGCTGCCAACAATCACACGCGACATTGGCGGCAGCCAAGAATATGTTTGGGTTGTCAACTCGTTTCTCTTCACGTCCACAGTTCCGCAGCCGCTCTTTGGCCAGATCTCGGACATCTTTGGCCGCCGAAATCCCATGATTGTCGCCATCGCCCTGTTCGGCCTTGGTAGTGGGCTTGCTGGTGGCGCTCAAAATCCCGGGATGCTCATAGCAGCTCGAACCATACAAGGCCTTGGTTCAGGCGGATTGTATGTGCTTTCAGATATAATTGTATGTGACATGGTTCCCCCTCGTCACCGTGGCCCCTACCTGAGCGCCATCCTCTCGACAGCAGCTATCGGGACGACCATTGGGCCCATCATCGGTGGTGCCCTGGCTCTGAAGAATTGGAGATGGATATTTTGGCTTAATCTGCCGGCCGCGGCCATAGGATTGCTCGCCATTGTCCTTATCCTCAACGTCAAGTATACGCGCAGCCCATCGTGGCGCCATGCCCTTTCTCGGGTCGACTTCCTTGGCAACATCATCTTTGTGCCATCCATGGTCAGCATATTCTTTGGTCTAATTATGGGTGGCACTCGTGGTTACCCTTGGAGTTCTTGGAAGATTATCGTGCCTCTTATTCTTGGGATCCTTGGTTGGATCACGTTCCATGTACACCAGGCCTCGCCAGTTTGTCGAGAACCAAGCATGCCGCCTCGACTGTTTAAACACCGTACATCATCCGGGGGGTTCATTATTATCTTTCTAGGAGCAATTATACTCCAAGCTATCAACTATTTCTTGCCTGTCTACTTTCAAGGAGTTAAGGGAGCCACGCCACTCATGTCAGGAGTTTATTTCCTAGCTTTTGCTCTGGCTATCATGCCTTTTGGCGGCATGGCCGGATTTTTCATGTCCAAGACCGGCCTTTATATACCTCTACATTGGTTGGGCTTTGCCCTCAGCGCCATCGGTGTTGGATTGTTCTCAACTTTAGATGAATCTTCCAGTCGAGCGGCGTGGATTGGCTACCAAGTCCTTGCTTCAGGTGGTACTGGAATTATCTTTACAGCCACGCTACCATCAACACTGGCAGCGCTCCCCGAGTCAGACGTGGCTGTTGCTACAGGCACCTATTCATTTGTGCGTTCATTCGGGCTGGTCTGGGGCGCTACTATGGCATCAATTGCCTTCAACGGCCAAATAAATGCACATGCCGCTTCCATAAGTAACCAGGAAATACGCAACTTGCTTATAGACGGAGGTGCATACGCATACGCTGCTGTACAAACTGGCGGTATAGCCGAATTACCAGACCCTACCCGAAGCCAGGTTATCGCCGTCTATGTGAAAGCTTTAAGAGTCGTGTGGTGGATTGTTACGGCTCTCTCAGGCCTAGGCTTTTTTGCCACCTTTATTGAGAAACACGTTGAGCTTCGTAAGAGTCACTCAACAGAGTATGGGCTTTCAGAGGAGGATAGTGCAAGGGATGGGCGTCAGACTTTAGTTCCAGATGCAAGGGAAAGAGTATGACCACGGATTAGAAACAAGGACACGGGAAGACGGCGGAGAATACAATTTATATAATAGCATAATGAAGAAATGCATCTTACTCCCAATTCGGGTAGCAACGCGATACCTTATTCTAGTATCTGGAATCGAGCTGAGAGCTTCACGGCATCACGGCGGCGGCGGCGCATATGGTTATTTAAAGTAAGACCAGCAATCTTGCTGTCTAGTCAGTGTGGCTTACTGCATGTACAGGGGACGCCGTATACAACGCGTATGTCCTGTAGCACAAGCTGAACTCCTAAATGAACTGCTGCCAAATCAATAGAGACAGCGGTTGGCTGCTGGTAGTTTACGAACCTGGAGCTGGCGTTCCTGGCTGCTTGAAAGGTTAAATGCGCGCTCTCTTTTCATTAGAACAGCATATGATGGTATTGGGCGCCTTTGGGCACCATTGGCTCTGGGATTACGCCCGGGGTCATAGAGTCCCAATTAAGCATTACATCCGATCGTATGTGATTTGATGACAGCTGAATCTTATGTAGAACGGCAATGCTTGAAGAGAAAAAGAGAAGTAGTCTCCAGCGACTTGCTTACTAGGTGATCTATCTTCAAATTGTACCCGCAGGCTTTCGTCATCTGTCATTAACAGCCTCGCAGCAGTAATTCCAGGGTCTATATTTGATAGGCTTTCAAAGATTCCATGTGACATTACTATATTTTCATTGGGCGATTTCTGTATGCATGTACGCCCATTATGGAGACTCGTCCTCGGTCATCGATGCGGCTCGATTCGACAAACGCGGAAGCTTGACGTTCTAATATGTCCAGCGCACCACCGATATGATGCATTCAATCGTGTCATTTCAAAACGATTGGATGGGCATTTATAGGCTCATGCACACTGTTGTAATACGTCATTCACCTCTGAGCCCGATATGGGGAATCTCCATGAGACACACTGCGGCTGACTGACGGGAGATTATTTTCTTGGTCCACGTATTCATCTCGAGCCCCTCTGCGTGATGGGAAACTAGAATGTCGTTCAAAAATTGGGCTGCGGGCATAACGTTCGCATGAGACATTGTGCAACGGCTAGAGACTTGTACTGCGGCTCGTGTGTAATGTGACTGCTTCCCGCAATCTCGGGATCAACAACACTGCTGTCAACCCCATCTATTTCCTGCAGTCTACAGATCAGTCCACGTTGTACCTAATATTAGCTTGAAAGCGGAATCGAGTTGGAGACTCAAAGACATGCTGAGCGTAGAAATGGTCCACATAGCCTTTGCATCCATAATATTTATAGAGGCGTAGGTTTCTACTCAAGTTTCAATACACGGCAAAGGGCACATTTTTTATTCCGCCAAGTCAGCCACGATGAGCCAATCACAATATACCCATGAAGATTACACCATTGGTTGGGTCTGCGCATTACCGAATGAGCAAGCAGCTGCATTGTTCATGTTGGACGAGAGGCATGAAGACCTCGTCAACCCATCAAACGATCAGAATGCATACACCCTCGGAAGCATCGGGAAGCACAAAGTTGTTATCGCTGGCCTACCCAAGGGAAGGTATGGCAATAACAGCTCAGCAACAGTCGCAACCCGAATGATATCTACCTTCCCAAACATTAGAGTCGGCCTAATGGTTGGAATTGGTGGAGGTATTCCAGAGAAGACTCGGCTCGGCGATGTGGTCATTAGTTGCCCAAGTGGCACGGAGCCGGGTGTCGTCCAGTGGGATATGGGTAAAGCAGAACATGGTGGCCAATTCAAGAGAACTGGGTCACTGGCTCCTCCACCAACTGCTTTGCTCACAGCTCTGGGGAAGTTTGAGGCCGATCAGATCACATCGAGGGCGAAGATGCTCAGCTACCTAAATGGTTTGAAAAGTATGCCCACCGTCCCAAGAAGCTTTTTAAAGTCAGATTCTCTCAAAGATGTCTTGTTCGACTCCACATATGCCCATGTGGAAGGAGAAGACTGCAGTCGATGCGATGAGAAGATGTTGGTCCAGAGAAAGGCAAGAGAAGATGACATGGTGATCCATTGCGGTCTCATTGCATCAGGCAACCAAGTGATCAAGGATGCAATTCTTCGAGGCAAATTGTATCAGATGTTTGACAAGAATGTCATGTGCGTTGAGATGGAAGCTGCGGGCTTAATGAATGACTTTCCTTGCATTGTTATCCGAGGGATCTGTGACTACGCCGACTCCCACAAGGACGATAAGTGGCAAGATCATGCCGCAGCCGTTGCGGCAGCATGTGCAAAGGCATTCCTAGCGGTAGTACCAACAAGTGAGGTGGATAAACTTCAGCGAGTCCAAGGTATGTTATATTGAGGGAAATCTTTGGTTAGATTGCAAATGTAACTCATCTCTTCTACTAGTGTCAATCACCCCAAGTGTCCTTCAAGGCGCAAAGTCTTTGGTGGCAGGATGGTGGGGAGACAAGCAAAATACACTCTCTACACCAGGTATGCGAATACCGTACTGGACTTATCTCTCACTCCAACTAACGATGTCATAGTTGCAAGTTCGCCTACCAGTGAGCCTGAAGATACTAAGAAAGACGAGAGCCAAAAGACTTTAGCACTTGAAACAATTCCTTCGACGGATACAAACACTTTATCAACTGATACAAACGTGGATTCCATATCTACAGAGCCTAACTCTGGTTTGAAGTCAAGAGAAGCCAGCCCGGACAGGAGTATACCTACGCAAACATCTCTAGAATCATTGCTGCAAGAAGCTCCGGCATTACTAACAAAGCTGGTCCAAGGAGGACAAGTTGAAAGCGCGATAGATGCCTTGATTACGAGTCTGAACAATCTCAGAAGCCCGCAAAGAGACTTAAGCACGCCGCAAAATGTTGTGCCGCCGAATGTTGTGCCGCCAAAGGTTGTGTCGCCAAAGGTTGTGTCGCAAGACCCTGGCTGGAACATTTTTCCTCACACGCCGCCTATGTCACCACAAAATACCGCTTGGACTGTCAGCGCAAATAACGGCTTTGTGCAAGATACTCACGGGCTTGGCTCAAGAAGAGGCAGCTATATTCCAGCACAACCACCGCGAAGCCAAACATGGACTCCTATCGGAGACAACGGTCATATGCAAGATCCTCGCAGCAACGGCTCAAGACGAGGTAGCTACGTCACAGCACAACCTTGGCCTACATACGACTACGGAAATGTGTCCCCCTCCGTCTATCATTCCCAAGCCGAATTTGGTAATCCAAATTTTACCAGGAGCCAGACATACCCAAATGACCCGCGCTTCAACCAACCTTCAACTTACCAAACAACACAATATCCGGATTATGGACGCAACGCATACGATGTTGATCATAGGGTATTACAACCGAATTACTACCCAAAGCCACCATTGTGGATTCCAAATCCTCAAAACAATTCGATACGAGACGGTTATCGCGAGGGTACTCGTCAGCAGGAATACAATGCTCGAATGAACGTACTAGGATATGCCTCGGATGTTAGTACCAACAGTCATCAATTCACAGAACCTCAGAGACAGACGAGGTACTCAGAGTTACCTACGAATAATGATGTAACCCAGCGACGGGACAGTGCCAATCTCAATCCAGGCCGAGGATATCCCAGTACAAACCATTCAAGTATAAGCCTAACCCGACAGAACGAGATTCTCAGTGGAGGATTATTCTCGCAGATCAAGAAAGGGGATGCTGCCGCTGTGAAAAGACTCTTGGAGCAAGGCGCTGACATTGAGAAGACTGATGGCGATGGGCTTACTCCGCTTTGGTGTGCAGTACAGCTTGGGAAATGCGACGTTATCCAGGTACTTCTTGATAAGAAAGCGGATATTGAGTCACTTAATACCCGTGGTCAAAATATCTTGGAGTGGGCTGTGGAAAATCGGGAGCAGAAAATTATTGACATGTTATTCCCATGAAGATGTATTTCAGTTGTGTTTGGGACTTGGACATAATTGGGCATGTAACTTGTATGGAACTAAAATCTACCATCTACCTATGCGGACTGCATCTCTACCAGCTACAGTATAACAAGATCATACATCACTGGGCATCTAATTATGTTTATATCCGTATTGTGTCTACTTGAGATGGGTCTCACACAGCAGGTGAATAAACGCAATGGCGTCAAAAATCCAGGTCCAATTACTGCGATAGGTATGGTGTGAGGCTCTTCTCAAGCGTGGATTTGTTCCTTATGAGGCTAAAGCGTCATACCTCAAAGTAAGGCGAGCATGGAAGGGGCCGGCGCTAAACCATTCCCTCTAATTATGGATTCTTTTCATGAGTTAGAGTTTAATATATCGACGTATGTTGAGAGATGGCTTGAGTTTTGCCTTGGAAAATGAAGCCCATGGAGGTATTTCCCTACACTGTTTAGCCATATTTGTCTCATGCTGTGCCTCGTACCTGAGAATACAATGCCATGAAGCACGAGTGGTGTAATCAAGGTACAAGTAGCCGATATACACCTGGCATCTAATATATAAGGTGATGAATTCTCCGATCGTGTCTACCCGCAGAGAGATTATATTAATATTCGGCAGTAGCCGAAGCAGCTACCCCTCCATTGATATGCAAAATAAACAAACGTACAAGCAGCGTTCTATTGACATGTTATGCGGACGAAAAATGTGCTCTAAATCTCTTGGCCATCCTTATCACAAATATTAGCATTAGGTTTTTGTCAGACATCATAGTATCAAATGATATTTTACATTTTCTATCCGCTAAAAAGTCAAATGAGGGGTCGAGGCATTGGATTCTATCATCTGCATTCGATAGGCAGTCAATCGCGTTCAAGCCGGTGAGAGCTAGAGCAGGCAGCCTTGCAGTGCATCGTTACACAAAGAGCTGGCGGTGCCTGAATGGTTCAATGCTGCCTCGTGGGGCTATTTCCAAGACAACTTGCTCCAAGATGACTCGTATTCGACAAAGGATTTGTTCAATTAGCTTTGCGTTCGCGTCACCGAGACTTCAGCCACACGAGTCAGTTTGTTTGCAGACTTAGGTACATGTATTCGTGCCCAAGGGGGAGAGGGCTGCCAAATTACAACAAAGAGGTGCCATGGATGTGCATATCAAATGTGTGCCTGCTGACACGGTGTTGCCCCTCGACTTGATAACTCTCATAGCTGCCTTGAACATGATTTGGGATTGTTCATATGCCACATGCAAGCCATAGCATCGCTCACAAAATGCAATTTGTTAACCGCATGTATCCGACACTTCGTCCCTACTCGCCGATTTGTGTATGTACATAGTCTGCAAGCAAAAAACTTTACAAACTTTGGCACTGTCTTGGTATTCGCTCGCATGACCTTTGATACGTGTACTTTCAATGCTTCCCCCGCGTCGACCACCTTCAGCCTCATCTGATTCAGAAGACACCTCACAAGGAACGTCTCCAGCAACGTCGCTCTCAGATGACCAGCAGCAGCAAGACGAGAGCGACGATTCAATGTCTCGACCAAATCGCCGAAGGCGCGAAAGCACGAAGGAGAAGATACTCTCAGAGGTGAGGGGGTTGGTAGGACTAAAAGAAGTCAAAGAACAGTTTGACAATATCGAGAGCTGCATTCGCATTTGCCACCTCCAGCAAACAAATCCTAGATCAGAGCGTTGGCATGCTGTTTTCCAGGGAAATCCAGGAACGGGTAAGTCTCTGCTTATTGTTCCAGCCTCTAGCAGAAAAGGGTGTTGACGCTACCATGGAAGGGAAAACCACCGTTGCTCGACTATATGCGAAGTTTCTGCGATGCATGCACATCGTCAAATCGCGAACATATAAAGAGACCTCTGGAGCACAACTCGTGTGTATGGGACCGAAAGAAGTCAAAGAACTATTTGATTCACCTGGCGCCAACCCGCTTCAAAGTTTGCTGGGTGGCAGAGCTCCCCCGCGGCCAGCACCGCGCGGCAATCATTCCGACGACGACGACGACGACGATGATGAAGACGACGATCCAGCGTCATTTAAGCGCACCAGCTCTTCACTTGAACCAGGCTGCCTATCTGACGGAGGCGTTTTGTTTGTGGATGAAGCATACCAACTCACCGCTCCACATGTACCGAATTCCGGACGTCAAGTTCTAGATATCATTCTTACCGAGATTGAGAACAGTGTTGGCAATCTGGTCGTCATATTTGCAGGATACAAAGAGGAGCTTGAATCGTTTTTCGGACACAATCCAGGACTGCAAAGTCGAATACCACATACCTTTCATTTTAAAGATTTCACCGCCCAAGAATTGCTACATATTCTCGCCAATCGGATTCAGAAAAAATATAATAGTAAGATGAATGCTGAAGATGGGCTCTATGGAAAATTCATGCGGATAGCTATCCGCCGACTAGCCAGCAGCCGAGGGAAGAAAGGATTTGGCAACGCTCGTGCTGTGGAAAACGTCTTACTCAAAATATGGGAGCGACAAGCTAAGCGGCTATCGAAGTATAAGAATCTAGCACAGGGCCATGTTTTTACATTTACGAAAGAAGATATACTTGGGCCCGATCCTGAGGACGTGAGACGTACAAGCTTAGCTTGGAACAAACTTAATCAGCTTACCGGACTGAAGGAAGTCAAAGAGTCCATTAACAACATGTTTGAGGCGCTTGTGGTGAACTACAAACGAGAAATGGCCGAACTAGCACCGTTGACCTTTTCATTGAATAGGATCTTTGTCGGCTCACCAGGCACAGGCAAAACTAGTGTTGCTAAATTGTACGGCCAGATATTGGTTGACTTGGGCTTACTTAGTAATGGCGAGGGTAGGTATACGTATCGCCTCTGCTACTCTGCTTTATTATTTCATGGCTATCAGGCATAGCTAACATATTTTGACAGTGGTTACCAAGAATCCCGCCGATTTTATTGGAGAGGCTGTCGGGAAATCAGAAGCAAACACCAAGTCGATCCTGGCTGCAACGGTCGGCAAAGTCCTCATTATCGACGAAGCTTATATGTTAGATCCAGGAGAGTCGTCTAATCGCAGTGATTCGTACAGGGCCTCTGTGCTTGATACACTGGTTGCTGAAGTGCAAAGCGTACCCGGAGAAGATCGCTGCGTAATTCTTCTTGGGTATGAAGATAGACTAAAAGAGATGTTTCGCAACGCCAACCCGGGACTCTCCGGGAGATTTGCCGCAGACAAACCATTTCGGTTCGAAGATTTTACCCCAGAGCAAATTTGGGATATCTTGAATAAGAAGTTAGCGGCTCGAAACTTGCAGGCAACGAAAGAAGGCTTGGCGACCGCGATGGATGTCTTGAACAGAGCCCGAATGCGCCAAGGCTTCAGCAATGGAAGAGAAGTGGATAATATTCTGTCTTCAGCAATGGAGAACCACTTACAGAGGCAGTCGAGGACAAATGGGTCTAACTATAGTCATAATATGATCCTATGTCCAGAGGATTTTGATCCAGACTACGGTCGAGCCAAATATGCGGCAACTAATTGCCGAGCCACCCTACAAAATCAGGTATCAAATTCCATCATCGGTCAATTAGAGGAATACCAACGATTACTCAATATTACTAAACTACGAGGGGCTAGCGCTGCTTCTCTTGTACCAACTTCATTCGTCTTTAAGGGACCGGCAGGTAAGTTACACGGCTACCCTCATTTATATAAACCATAAGTATAGATGAGAAGGGGAGGTGTTAACCTACATAACCATAGGTACTGGAAAGACGACAGTTGCTCGATACATGGGTACTCTATTATACGACCTAGGGCTCATTGCCACCAAGACATTCATCGAGTGCTCTGCGTCAGACTTCATTGGCGAGCACGTCGGTCATACAGCTCCCAAGACCAGAGCGCAATTTGAAAAGGGCCTGGGAGGAGTACTCTTTATCGATCATGCTCATCAACTGAACCAAGGCGGATATGGTACCGAAGCGATCAATGAGTTCGTCCGTCTTCTTCAAAAGCACAGCGGGAAAATTGTCATCATTCTAGCGGGCCCTTCTGAGGAGATCGAATCACTCATGGCAAAAGCGCAAGGGCTCGATAGCTCCTTTTTTAAGGAAATATTCTTCCAAAAGCTCACGGCCCAAGAATGCATGGCTTTCCTCAAGAGAATATTAAGTGAAAATGGAATCAACGACTGTTTCTCCTCCGATCAGGCGGTCCACCACATTTTCACAAACCAGTTCGAAATACTGTCAAATTTGACACATTGGAAGAACGCCAGCGATGTGAAGTCATTGTCCCAGTGGATGGTCATGGATGCTCTGACGAATTGGATCCCTCAAGGACAAGGCAGCATAGGGCCCAGTCTCTCAATCACGCAAGCAAATGTTCACATCCAGAAAATGTTTGAGAAGAAGGCAGCTATTCAAATGAGCGACCCTAACAATATAGTGGACCTATTCCACCAAACTGACTCTGCTCATATGGCGAACAGTTTCCACATGTCAGAGAACAAGTCCGAGGCTAAGTGCGAGGCCAAGTGTGAGGCCACTTTCAATACACAAGCTGTACACGCAGCCACAGACATGAGAGTTTCAGTAGACATGGAAAAGACAGCACATGTGGCCTATGATGAGCAGTGGGACAAAGTCAAATCTGTACAAGAAGCTCTGAAGCATATCGGTCAATGCGAGGCTGGTTTTGACTGGGTTAGAGAAGGAAGCGGCTACAGGTGCAAGGGCGGAAGTCATTATGTGACTGACTCGCAGATACAATCTTATTCCTCATGATGTTACATATTGGTTCGGGCGGAGATATTGCTCATTCATTTATTTACTACAGCACTCGATAGTTCTCGAAATTTGTCGTATTCTCCCACAACAATCTATTGATTCAACTATCTGTTTATATCATCCATGTACAGAAATTGCAGGTCATAGCGTATCATCCTATTGCCAAGAGCAAATAAAGCGTCTACTGAGCGGCGCAGAAAGCCTGGACAGCTGGGAACGCTTGGTCTATAATAAAACATGTCAGCATATTTCCCCTTTAAACACTTCTATCCGCTTCGTCCGCCAAGTGGAAATTGATAAACTCACTCGTAGCCACATCTTCGCCACAAGCAGCAACAACACAAGGAGCGCCGGCCGCGGAAACTGCGCTTATGCTAGGGCAAGCACAGGCAAAGTCGGTAGATGCGCAAGAGGTCTGAGAGCTAATAGCATCTTCAATGCAAGGAATAGCACAAGCAGGGACGCCGTTGATGGTTTGGCCGTAGACGACAGCAGCAAAGGTAGCGAGAACAAGAGTGAACTGCATTTTGAAGATTGTAGAAGCTCGAAAGTAAGAAGACCTGGTGTCCTGTGATAAGTGGCAGTTGAAGATGAGAAGTGTAGACTGATGGGGTATTCCAAGCAAAAAGAAAAGCTTCAACGCAAGAAGCTCTCCTTTATATAGTCCGTGAATGAGTAGAAGTCGGAAAAGCAGGCCCGCTCATCATGCACTGTTTCTTTCTCTATCTTTCATATTCTGTATAGATCTCCACGAGAGCACTTAGTTGATCCCACAAATGTAATCAACATGTAGATCTATTTCCTCATCTTGAAGTGTCGCGCCTAACATCCTGTGCCTGCATGCACCCCAGATGGACATCGTGATTGTCGTCGCAAAGGCATGGAAACTCCATTTCGGTTTTCCTTTCCAAAGCAATTGAATTGCTTACTGTCAGCAAATGAACCCATGTGTAATCTACGTGACATTGAATCTTGCGGTGAATCGTACCCTGGGTAGATGAGTCATTTGGGCATCGGGTCGTCGGTGATGAATAGTATACTACAATTTGAAGAATATCCAGTCTCTAGCACCAGGAAGCTGGTTTTTAATATTACGTTTCACTTACTTCAGACCGCATTTGGGCTTCTCCATATTGGTGCGCTTGCCCTGTTGAGTAAGGAGAAAGACGACTAAGAATTTTGCACTTCCTCGTGGAATATCGATCAATCTTCCGAACATCGCATAGGCCCAATGACAGAGTCACAACTTTGGTCAAGAGATGATATTTTTAATACAACATCATCAATAGTGACCACGTATCGCAAGGACGCTATACCAAGTTCCTAACAAAGGCTCATCGCCTGGTACTAGGTTGTTTGAGGCCACAGCTTGTCTTTAGACGACGAATTCAGAGAGGATTACAAGTAGCAACACCATTGAAGTTAGCTGAGGTTCGGCAGTCACGGTGCCAGGATCGGGGATCTCGGGGATCCTCAACTACCAGCATCTTAGGCACCAGTAATATCCCTTCCATGAAGGGCAAATGGAAATGTCCCAAATAAGTCATCACTAACCAATGATCTGTACAGCAAGGCCAAGAGAAAAATTGACAGGCCATTCTGTGGGGTAGGCAATGAATCGTCCCTAAAGCGGCCCACTACGGCCCGTCGCTCGACCGAGGCATGCGAGGATGAAGCATCTAATGAATCAAGAGCGTATTACGTGTAAGTTCGTCCATGATAGTACAGTATTGAACTTTTAGAGGCTTTTTTAACGTCTTTCTCGAGATTGGGCATATGTACTTTCTTAGTTTGACAGAACAAAACAAAGTCCGCAGCTGCACCTCAACTGAATATGAAAGTCCGGCTGACCCTATACTCCTCAGTTAAAGTCTTACCAATATGGTGATCGCCATCTTTCTCCAGATATGATATGGACCGGTACAGTAACGTCGATGACCCGATGCTTCTGTTAAAATTCGCTTTTACGCCCACCATATTTCCCAACAGGTCTCTAACCGAGCCTCCTGGGATCATACTGTACGTAACCGGAGTTCCGGGACATTCTAATCCCTGACTGCATGGTATGGATCTGCCGGCATAGTGACGGTTACATTCGCCATAAGCATGCATGAAACTCCATCACCAACACTTGTTACCCACAGAATGAGTATCGTAGCAGTCACGATGAATAGAAAAAGTCCAGCGTAATACTTTTCACATCTTTCGTATTATTTATAAAGATCCCACTTCCTCGCTCTGAGACTCTACGAGAGGCCAACCACCTCGTAGTTCCAATTGCAAGTGGCGTTGGAGCTCTGAGCCGATACTTGCTTTGTGCCTGTGGCCGAAGCAACCACAGAACCGGCACTGTTCACTACCTGTATAAATTGTCCACTCCCAACACTCAACCCAGGAACAGCGCCATAGTTAAGGCCAGCAGTACCAGCAAAGCTGCCAATTTGCTTGTTATTGCTATACACTTTGATCGTGTACCCACTTGAGGGTAATAAGACAGCATAGTTAACGGTGTCTTGGCCCTGCTGGTAGTTCTGAATGGATGGCGAACAGCTGGCGCTCTTGAGCAATGTACGATACCACAGCGAACCGACGGGCGTCGACCCAGGAGGCAAGATTTGGCTGCCACTGGTTGCGCCAGATTTGTATGCCTTGATGAAAGGTGTCACAAGTTGCTGCCATCCAGTGTGGTCGAAGCCATTGGCATAGTCACCAATGGTGGAACCTGCAATCTGTTCCTGGAAGAAGTTGCCGATGTAATGGCCTTCTCCTGCATCGTTCCATGTGATTAGTTCCGCGAGATCTGGCTTCAGTGCTAGTACCTGCTCAAACCGCTGCGGTAGATTGACTTCACCGATGCGATACCAGTCTTGACCTGAGCCAAGATACTTGAACTGGAAACTAGACACAGCTATAGAACAGGCGGCAAATTAGCCATTGTACTAAAGAAGAAGAGCAGTGAAAATAGGAAAGGTAAGGGCCACTCACGCATCATGAAGATCTTTTTCGCAGCCTGTGCTTGTTGGAGAAGATTCTGGTCATCGGTGCTAGAAACGTTGGAGATGGTGGTACCTGGAGCGGGCCATGCCGACTCCCAACTAAAGGCGCCATCAACAACGGGATAATTCGAGAAGAAATTGTTCGGCCATCCGCTCCAGTCACCAAAATTGGGAACGAAGTATGGGTTGATGCCTTGGGATATGAGGGGCTGCTGGAATCCTGACACCCAGTCGGAATTCGCAATATAGCCACCATCATAGGTGCTGACAAACGGTCGACCAGAGATGGTGTAATACGACGGACGAGAAATATAGTTGCGCAGAAAAGACGGAATCTGCGAGGGTGTAATAGCACGCCAGCTCATGTCAAACGAAATAAATAGCTTGAAGCCGTTCTGGTCTGCCGCATCAAATAGATATCCCAAAGCATCCAGTGCCCAAGAAGACGTGATGTCGTGTGTATTTAGCGCAAAAGCATCGAAGCCTACTGCCTTTGCATCTTGGACATCTTGAACCGCTTCTGCTTGAGTCATGGTTCCAACCATGTAGTGTGCGAATCTGTGTAATACGGGACCGCGATATTAGGATCAAGGAACTAAAGTTAACTGGTCTATTGAAAGAGCATCTGCACTTACACCGCTCTCGGGACTATACTCCCTGTTGGTCCACTTGATACAGTTGACTTTGTAGAAGTGGATTTAATCGTTGTCTGAGAAACTGAAGTACTAGATTTTGTTGTCTGAGAGACCGAGGTGGTGGATTTTGTTGAGGACACCGATGTGACAGGAGTGCCTGTTCCTTTGCTGACCTGTATTATGTCACATTTATAGATTAATATCCTGAAACCGTCACAGGATTCACATATCTTACCAGTGAAGCAGTAGAGTATCCAGCGGGAACTGTAGTGCCACAAATGCCAGCTACAGATCCCCCATTCTGAAATGCTCCGGTCAGACCGACTTCGCAGCAGAATCCGTTTCCGAAACTTCCTGTCCATAAGGACCAGGCTGGACTCGCGCAACTGGGGGCACCTTCAACGCTGCCTCTACAATTGCTTGCTGTTCACATAGATCCATTATCAGCTCACGATTGTAAACTTTTATTGCATTCTACTTACTTGTAGGACAGCAAGCCTCCACTTCGCCATTCCCAGTCGCTTGACAATGTGACGTTGAAGGACAGCAGGACCCGTTTCCGCAAGATTGGGTATCGGAAGGGCACGACCCCGATTGCAAGGACCAACCTTGGCCGGCGACAGCCCGGAGTTGAAGAGGCGACAAGGCGGCAGACAGGGCCGGGGACGAAAGAACTCCCGCAACGACGAGGGAAGTTAATGCCCTCATGGTTGCTAATATGCTGCAGATGCCAGAGAACTCGAGAAATCTACAGTATAAAGTTTACAAGAGTCGCCAGATGTCTTGGGTTACATTTATACTACCCACGCAGATGTTCCCGGCGTATATATACATATCTTCAAATCCTTCTCGCTTGCTGAAGGCTGAATGTCGTAGCTCCCGGCAAAATATCTCTGGCAAAAAGGCGAAGAGCGAGGTCCGCTTTGTGAGTTAACCTCAATTTGCCATAGCGAGGACAGCAACGACAAGCAGCTGCCCAAAATTTCTCATTTGCATATGCTTACCCCAGTGACAAAGTCTTGGTATCAGTCTCCATTGGAAACTATTTGACGAAAACGTGCAGAAGAACCCTGGCCGGCTTCACCCCGCATTCTCAATTCTCCACGCGGGAATCGGCCCGTGTTTGATGCTAATAAATGTCCCGTGATTCTAGTTCCGGTTGAACACGGAGTTGTGCCTTATTTTGGCTTCTGCTCTTCTTTATTGTTTGCCCGTTCTGTGTGATATATAGGGTTAATCTTTGTTTATGGAAACTGTGGTATAGCATTGGGGCAAGAAACCCAACGTTAATTGAGAGGTAGCAACCCGATTCCAAAATATTCTGCTGCATATTCGTACATGTTCTCGATGGAGTATGGAGGAGCATGATTTCTGAAGTGCTACCCCTGCAAGCCAAACACGATGTAACAGCATAGCTCCTAAGAACCTGCGTTTATGCAGAAGCGGTCCTATCAACACCCAGCCGAGCACACTGATCTAGCGACGGGGATTGAATTGCCTTAAGCGAACTAGGCCTGGTTTTACATGCCGTCAGCCAATCTTGCTGCCTGAATTTCTTTGGTAAAGATTTTGGCGAGCTTCAAAGTTCAATATCAAAAATGCACCATTCATCTGCCTCATGTTGTAACGAAATTCTTATGACATTGCGCCTATCTGACTAATTCATATACCAGAGATCCAAATCCAAATCAAACACATGTTAAAGGAGTGCATAGCTCATAACAAAACATTCATCTGTGCCTTCATAATGGCCGTTTACTCCTGAAAGGTGCCCTTCAGAGGCAGATCATCATCATACTTGCCCTCCTCCTTCTTCATGTGCTTGTCAAAGCTCTGTGTCGACATCTGCACCTTGTCAAACAGAACCCTATCCAATACCGGTGCGGCGGGTGGCAGCTTGCCCTTTGCACGAGCGGCATCTGCATCCTTGGAATAGTTGTGGAGTGCCAAGCTCGATGCGATCTGGAAAGCGTTCCTGATCTGTCGACCGTTCCAGCAGCCCGTGGAGCGTGCCAGATCCTCGTAGTGCTTGTTGGCAAACTCGATGATCTCATCGTCCTTGATAGCAAGTGGCGGCTCGCCTGTCATCTTCTGTCGCTCAGACTCCATCACCCTCAGCTTAGCAATGTTAAGACGGAAGATCTCAGTTGTCTGAGTCTTATCGAGAGGCGGGTAGTACAGAGACAGGTGGATACGAGACTTGAAGGCCTCGTCGATGGTTCCCACGCGGTTGGTTGTGAGGAAGAGGAGACCGTTGTAGTACTCCAGCACACGGAGGAACACGGACACGAGAGCATTTCGCGTCATGTCCAGCTTGGATCGCTGTGACAGGAAAACATCGGCCTCGTCCAGCAAGAGCACGCAATCCCACAAGTGTGCAAGGCGGAAGACGTTCTTCAGACGGGACTCAACTTCGTGAGGTGACAGACCGAGATCACCGCAAGTAATGACGAACAGCGGCTTCTTGTTCTCCATGGCTACAGCCTCAGCTGTTGCAGTCTTACCAACACCAGGCACACCGTGCAAGAGGACCACCAGGCCACGACCCTTGCCCGCGATCAGATCCTGTCCAGGTCCCTCCGTTGAAGCATCGACATATCGTCTCTCAAGCTGCTTCTTTCGGAAATGAGACATGACAAGACTGCGGACCACATCCTTGTAGTCGCTGTGAATCCGCAGGTTCTCAAACACACCAGCCTCGCGTCGAATAGGCTTGAGAAGATTCAAGTCTACAGGCATGAAGCGACGTTCACGCAGAGCGTAAGCGAACATACGCTTAGGCAGCAGCACCAAGTCTTCATCGCGCAGCTTCAGAGCCTGGGCGTTTGCCTCGAAGTTTCGAGATCCCCTGAGACGGTTGCGCAGGAAAGTATCAACAGTGAGATTGTCGCGGCGCTGGCGGCTCTCGACACCATCGGCCTTCTGGATGATCTCCTTCTGTACGTATGACCTGTTCTGGCGTCCACCGTCGAACCACTTCTGGATCGGCATCTCGTCTTCCGCGATCTCGCAACGCGTAGCCTTGCTAACAGCCAGCTGATGGAAATCAGGTCGCCAGTTGGGCATCTTCTGGTAGGCTTCGGTCAAGTCAACAATGACATCACTCTCCACAAACTCTGGGTGGCGCATCTTCTCGTAGTACTCGTTATCCAGAATCTCCTGTTCGGGCTCAGTCCGGTGGGAAGGAGGATTCCTGGTAAGCGTCCAGGCATTGTACTGCTGGTGGCGGTCTTCCAAGAGATGCAAGAACCTACGGCCCTGGTCCTTCAGGCCCTCGATGAGCTCCTCATGCCCAGGCTGGTAGCGCATGGGGTAGCACGGCAGCGATTCAATAGAACGCTCACCAGCGAAGGCTTCGATCTCGAACTTGTTCTTGACAGCACCGAAGGTGGTACCATCGTGGTCGACGTAATAAGCCGAGATCTTGAACTTAGTCTGGTCATCGATATCATCGAACTCATCGAAGAAGCCCCAGCCGTTCTTAGGATAAGAAGTCTCAGGCTGAGGGGCCTGAATCTTGTAGATTCGCCAAACTTCGTGGTATCGACCGCCTGCTTCGACAGCAGCCGGCATGTGGATGAGGTCACCGACACGGAAGAGCGACCACAAGTCATCAAACTTGACCTTCTCGGCGGTGCTGCCCTCGAAGCGCGCATAGAGGGGCATGATTTCCTCGTCAATAAACTTGACATAGGCTCGCATGTCCCTCAGAGCCTCGGGGCTATCCATTACACTGTCAAAGTCTTCATCGACGTTGGAGTCGACGGAAGCAAGCGATTCAGTGTCATCCTTATCCTCATCCTCACCATCCTCGCCGTCGGTCTTGGCCTCCGTGTCAGTGTCATCCTTGTTGATGACCTCGACGATAACCTCGGGCTCGTCGCTAGCAGCAGTATCGGCAGCATCAGAGTCCTGTTCCTCGAGCTCTTCATAGTCGGCCCACTTCTCCTCCAGCGTGGAAAGAATATCTCGCATCTTGGGCTGAAAGTATACGAGGGCCTTGAACGGCCGCATGAAGGTGCGGGGAGTTGATCTGGATTCTGTATCGTTGAGGAACGATGTCAAGTGTCCCAGGATGGGCTGCGACTGCACACGAATTCGCTGAATCTCAGTGTCGGACGAGAGAAGTTCATTTCTCTTCACAAGCTTGGCCTTGTCAAGGGGGTCGATCTTCTTCTTGCGGTCAAGATGGGTGTCGTAGAGGCTGTACCAGCTCTTGCGAACTCGAGCAGTCTCTTCGCTGCGGCGCATCGCGCGCTCACGTCGGATCTGGCCCTGAAGTCCGGGACCAGCCACAAGGACTTCGACGGCATAGTCAGGCTCATCCTCGGCCTGGAAGCGGTTCTTGAAGTTCTCAAAGTTGACCTTCCTTACTTCGGGGACCTTGGGGCGCCACTTGGCAGCAACACGACGACGATCCGCGAGAATTCGCTCCCGGCGCTCTGCTTCTTCTTGCATAGCAATCAAGTCAAGATCATGAGGGCCGTAGGGGCGTACTGAACGGCCGCCAGTACCAGTTCCGTTGCCGTTGCCATTGCCATTACCGCCAAAGCGGCCGCCACGGCGGTGAGGAATTGTCTTCCTGGTTGTCTGCTTTGTGCGAGCCATTTTGATTGTGTTTAATGGACTCGAAGATACCTGATATCTCAGTGAAAACGCTAATAAACAAAGAGAAGGTGTAAGTGAAGCCTTCTGGGTATGATGATGAGTGAGTTGCTATGATGCTAAAAAAGAATTGGCTTCTTCAGAGGAATGATGGTATATTAATATTTCCAGCTTTGACAACAGAATTCCTGGACTGCTCATCAAAATGCAAATCAAGAGCCCCTTCGTAGTAGTAATCGAGATCGTGACTCACGCCGCAGCTCGCTAGGCAGATGCGAGGCAGCCACCGTGAGCATGGACGAGGATCCGCAGCCAATAGACCTGCATGAGTCTTACAACGATTGCCAGGCAACCATCGACTAATATTTTAGGTCTGTTTTCTCTAGATGAAAAGCGACTCGTTCTTTGAGTTATCAGCTTGATAAGCTGTTACTTCACACCGTAGGACACAGGACAAGGATTATTCAACCCCAGCTATAATGGGGAGCTTGCATATGATTGAACAGGTTCGTGAGGGTGGTCTCGGGATTCCGCCAGCTCTTGCCGATCTAGTATCCATCTCTAACCCCACAAGAGCTCCGCGGAAGTTATTGAGACTTGTGTTCCCTTAAACGTGCTTGGATCGTCCTCCAGGTATCTCTCCCTCTCACCGGAATGGAGTATCTAGAAAGGTTCTGAAGAAGAGAGATTGTCTGATAATACTTTCCCAGAGACTTAGAGTAGGCAACCCGAGCTAATATCTACGGTTCAATTGCAGAGATAAACCCTCATTGTGAACCAATTGAAGAGAGGGATATCCTTTGCATCAATGCCATGCACTTGTGATGGCTACATTCATAGTGGCTCCATCTCATGCCGGTACTAAAAAGGCAGCATAAGGCAACACAACACACCATCAAGAACGCTAAGAACTCACCGTTTTGCCGTACTGTGCCAGATCAATCGTGCGAGACTCCAGGAACGGGGTTTGATGGGATCCCTCCCCCTATCCTAGCATCAACAATTAGGCTTCAACGTCCGTGCGTGAGGCTCTTCCGTCTTGATGCTGGTGTGCCTTGTCAACAAATCATGTTAATGGCTTAGACACACAGCCACACCATCTCCACACTCGTGCCTAGACTGGATCTCCACAGCACTTAGGAAGCCAATCGGTGAGAATTGCTCACATGCAAAATCCACGTTGAAAAGTAAACATTATCTTGTGTCATGCAAGCACGGTTTCATTGGCACGGCATTCCAAGTCCTACATAAATGCTCGTTCCATCGTTCCATGTCCCCCTTGTTGAGATCCTGATGCCTGCTTGTTATCAACATGCGGGGTCTTCAATGTTGCTGTGGCCGACCCACCTGTAAGAGCCTCAAAGAATTACAGGGGTAGGGAGAAGAAGAGCGCGAACCATACGAATCCAAAGTTAAGAAGGAAGGGATCACATCTCCCTCTTCAATTGATGTGATATGATACTATGCCACCTAAGATAAGAGGTTGCGCGGTACTGATGAGACAATGATGAACTGCCAGTGTATTCTGAAGCATTCATGTGAGTACATAGCTTTGCTGTGCATCTTCCCCTGTTTCAGTAGGGGTCAGTCAGTCTCTTCACATCTTGACGTCTCAATTACCTTGATGAAATACCGATTCAGGAGTTCCAGTCTTATTCTCGCACTATCCCTTTGAATACCGATACCAATCGTCTAAATTCCACCTGCAGACCACACTTGAAAGTTTGTCAGCAAGTGGTACGATGGCCTATGTTGACTGTCCCGGCTACCGCAATTACAGCAATTCACGTAAGGGAAGTAGGCAGCTCGGCAAAAATCAAGATGGTAAGTAAGTTTACAGACATGATGCACTTATAAATACGTTTAGAGCCATGATCAAAAGACTACGTTTTCTTTCTTGGCCACCACACCCGATGGGACTAAGAGAAGTTCAGTCTTACATCGAACAGCCAACGAATCTTCAGTTATCAGCCTCAAGATGAAATATTTACATATAACTCCTCGACGCATTAAATTCTATTCCACCGACACCTACTTCGATTCAATTTATTTAAAGCAGTCACATTCGCACTTGGGTACCGGCCTAGCAAGTCATCTGGGGTATCATGAGTTCCATTAATGCTATGTAATAAAAAAGAAGAAAACGCCAAATCTAGGCTTCCAAGTCTATGCCGAACAAAGGAAAGGAAAGAAAACCACACTTCTCATCTCCCCTTTTCTATTAAAGAAATTAAAACCCAGTAATAATAAAAGCCGAAAGAAAAAACCCAAGCGAACCTTGTGCCAGTCAATTTATGCCAAAGCTCAACATTGCGATGCATGTCATATCAAAACGTCGTAACTCATAACTCTTTAGTCGTAAACAGATGCTTTTGACCATTTGGAACTGGCTCGGATTCGTTTTCCATACTTGTAAAAGAAGAACGGTACAGGGATCAGCAACGCAGCAAATCCACCAGTAATACTGGAGCCTGGTCCGACGCCAATGTTGTGGAACAAAGGTCCGACAACCAGCGGGAAGGCACCAGCAAAGCATGATCGAAGGAAAGTATTCGCCGCTACCGCTGATGCGGCGTAAGCCTGGAATGTATCTACCAGGTAGTTGAGCGCAGCTTGGAAGATGGTGAAGAATCCCGTGCCCAACATGACGAGACCGATGCAAGGGACGATCCAATGGATGTCTTTTTGCGGACCAGTCCAGCCCATCAAGAATTGTCCGCCACTGAACAGGATGGATCCAACCATCATGGGCGGTAAACGCTTTTCAGGAACTGCTCGGTTGCCAGCAGCATGGTATGCCTTGTTATACAACAGTTGGTTGTACACATTAGCACCACATCCAAAAATAGCTCCGAGGAAGATGCATGTAAAAGGTAACGTAGCGACCAGGGGCCCCATCCACGAATTTCATGGAAGATGATGGGAATGCCTCCTAGCTGCATGTACAAAATGCCGTAGCAGAAACTGGCGTAGAGGGCGACGAGGAAGCAAATAGGCGTAAGGAGCAACTGCACCGGGCGGACCAAGAACTTTTTACACAGATCCTTGACATTGACGTCCCATTCCTCGAATTTGGCGTGCAAAGCCCAGTTTCCGCTCTCATGGCGCAGCCGGCGCGCCTTGTATACGAGAAGTTTCGGGGGGTAGCTTTCGTCGATGAAGATGACGGCAATCAGGAGGAAAACGGCCTGGAGCATTCCTGTAAGATATTCGGTCCAGCGCCAGCCCAAGAATGACTGCTCAGTCACAGCAGCAGAGACAATAGGACCTAGATTCAATGTTAGTGAAACCAAATTTTCAACGTGTAGCGATTACTGATCTTGCTTACCCAAAGAAGGGCCACCGACGACAGCCATTGCGTAGCCAGCCATGGCAATACCTCTGTATGCTGGAGAAAACAGATCACCCAGTACACCGCCCGTGTTTGTAACGGGTGCGGATGAGAAGAAGGCTCCCCAGAAACGAGTCAACATGATGGTTTGAAGGTCTTTGGCTGTAGCAGTTGCGAAACTGAAGCAGATGGCAACAAACATGGGAGCCATGACTGCAATACGACGGCCATAGACTTCACTCAGTGGTGCCCATAGTAAGGGACCAACACCGAAGCCGAAGAGGAATAATGTTGTTCCCAGCGTTGCAACCTGTGTTCCAACGTGGAATTCTTTGGCGACCTGTAGCGTACCAGCAGAGTATGCCGATGAAGCCCAAGTGGCCGTCATGGTAACAAGGCCATAGAGCGCCGTGGTGAGCACCTTTTTGTGCGTGGGCCAGTTGAGAGGGTGATAGGGATCATCAGGGCCATCGAAATCGACAATCTCGTCCTCTGTCGTCGGGATATGCGCAAGGGGGTGTGTAAATCGAATATCGGGTCGCGAACGAATACGCGACAATACTGTGTCTCGCCGGGAAAGGGTACGATCCAAAGCAGTGGCTCTTGCATCTTCAGGTCGAGTTCGGATCTTGCTAGCCTGTGATGTATTGGTCCGGATCTCTTGGAGAGCGGGTCGGTGACCATCAAGGTCGTCTTCCTTTTCTCTGTCATCTAGACTGTGAATGCTGGTTCCGCTCTCTTCATTTGGGCTTTCGTCAAAGGCCGCTGTATCACTAGTCTGGGACTGTGAATGTCCAAGTACTTGGTTATCTTTGTTTGCCATACTGAGGACTGTAGCACGTGAGGTTCGTTCAATTGAAAAACGAACTCAAGCATCGCTAGCGCATCTTCAATCCCGGATCCATCATCGTGGGAGCGGGAGCATCCATTTATATAACTACCGGTACGAAAATCCCTGATCGAAAAGACAGCCGAAAGCCGGGAGAAAATTTCCACATTATTCGACCGCTAATCGTCGACCGCTAAATCTACAAACTTCAAGGGCAACAATGGGCGAAGAAAAACATGATCCCAGTCGCCTTCGATATCTGCCGTCGCTATTTCCGATCCACACCCGGCTAAGTCTGCCGATTGATTGTTAGGGGGGCTGCAGCTGACGTCAAAGGCCGACTTGATTTCGACAAAGGCCCGGAGAAAGACGTAAAAGCGAGCCGAGGACGGAGCCGATGCCAAGTGAATTCTTAGCAGCTCCTTAGTCATGGGTGGGTTTATTCAGTTAGAAGCCGACTTGGTCATGCTTATTCGGCTACTTGCCTTGATAACGCAGACTTTGAGGTCTCTTTGTTCCTGAGTTGTGACAAATCTTCCAAACAAGGAAAGTAGAATGCGACGACGAGTCAGAAATGGCGCCGACAGGGGTAACATTCAAATTGAATTCTGCCGTGCCTTTGCGATATCCCACCATGGACTTTGGCGTTGCGGCTATCAAGCCCAGTGCTCACAACCAAATGCTTATGCACGACGATCAACGGAGCACAGAGTAACAGCCGAAGAATCTTCTTATCGATCAAAACAGTGGAGACTGGCAACTGGCCCCTTGGATCATCCCGCTTATTACTCGCTTCTTTCGGTTTGGTCGTTTGCCAAACACTCGAAACTTGATTTGCTGCTGACTTGGCTGTGCAGACACGAGTCAACGGAATACGATTACAAAAGCTCTCAACACCGACCTCCTGATGAATCTTTGTAATTAATTCTGCTAGTCAGTAGACCTTTTCTATAATTTGTAAAAAGCATAGGCGCAACGGCAGCCCATCGGGAACAAATGGCAGCTCTTCGCTCGTAAACCAGTGAGACATTGACTAAAGCCGTGATCACCAATTCCCCGCTACCCTACAGAATAAGAAGAAAAAGCAACAAAGTCAATAGGTGGCATGCGTAGCGTTCACTACTAATAAAATAGCCGGATTTTATCAGAAAGGAATACTCTGGCAATTTTATTTTTATTTCTCACCAAGGTTTGTTCGAGATGAAAACACCCTCCCGTGCTCTGTTTGTAAACATGTTTTGCACAGATTTAGTCTTCGGCCAACAGATCAGTGTCCGACCTACAAATAGCCGATTGCCTTGAAAAGAGAAGTATTCACAGATCCCACAAAACTGCACAGTAAGCTGCATCGTGAGTACACCAGACAAGAATCAACAAAAAGTCACATCCGATAAAAATGACAGCTTCATCATATGAAAATTAGCTGCAGAGTACAATCAAAAATATGTAAAAGAAGCCAAAAATGAAACTTGACGAGAGTGGGACTCGAACCCACGCGGATTGCTCCACCAGGAATTGCTGTTAAGGTAGCCTTAACCTGACGCCATAACCAACTCGGCCATCTCGCCGATTTCATACTCGATCGTACTTTAAAGTTTTACATATACTGTGCGTATCCCTTGACGACAACAAACGATAGTGGGTATGTTGGGATTTGCCCTTACCGGAATTCTTTTACAAGACCTTCCTCAAGTATGAAGAAAGGTGAATCCCTTTCACATAAAGAAAGAGAGACAAATAAACGGCATAATAGATTGATTGACCTAACGGCAATTAAAAATTCAAGGCCAGAGTAGAAGAAAAACTTATGGTCTTGGGTGAGCTTAAAAGTGCTGTGAAGCACACGGTATCTTGGGTTTGCAGGTAAACAATTTCAGTGTCCGAACGATTTGACCAACGATTTTATCAATATATTCTCTCACCCGAAGGCTGGGGCGTAGCCTTCCTCTGATCTAGCTATTGCAGCTTTACTGACCCTCTTGATAATAAATATAACCTCTCTATATTCTCTCACAGTTGCTATGCGCTTCGATCATTGGGAATATCTGTGAGAAGCCGTAAATACAATAGTCTATATAGCGTCCTAAAATCGACCCCATATCCTACCCGTGAAATGGTTGTCGTTGCCGTGAGATACCCAAAAATACATGTATGGGCATGACTATTCTACAAACCTTGCTTGTTGTTCTTTTTTATGCCGAGTCTTTGAAAGCTCCCAATTTGAACAGCTTCTTTGCATTGTCCTTTCCAATCTTCCTCACATCCTCTGCATTCTTCAAGGTAACCCCATCATACCAGTCACAAGCGTCGCCAAAAGACTCAAACGGGTAGTCAATTGAGAACAGGATGCGGTCTGCACCTCCAAGCTCTGTGATGCAGTACTCCAATGTGGGCGTTGAGAAATGACCGCTAGTGGTGATCCAGATGTTCTGGGCAAAGTATTCTCGGATCGTCTTCTTGCAATCCAGACCGAGCGGCTTCTTGACGTCCTCGAACCAGTGGTTTATTCTCCACAGGTCAAAGGGGATATGCTCTCCCAAGTGGCCAATGATGACTTGGAGCTTAGGATGTCTGTCAAAGACACCGTTTGTGACCATACCCAGGAGATGCAGGCTCACACCCTGAGCAAAGCTGAGCGGAGGTCCAATGAGCCACTTGCGCTTGGCCCAGAGCTTGTCGTGAATAGTTCCAGTGGGATTTCTGGGGTGCAGGTAGAAGGGAACGTCCAATTCAGTGACAGTGGACCAGAAAACATCCCACTCAGGTCCGTCGTAGAAAACCATGTCATCTCCGTCGGCACCAGCTCGCTGTGTGTCATTGACAAGTGCGCCCTTGAAGCCCAGTTGGGTTACACATCGTTTTAGCTCTGCTGCTGCTTCAGCAGGATCATGCATAGATAGAGTGCTGAGTTTCGGTGTTAGCTTCAACCAAGGGATTTGAAATGTGAATGTCATGCTGTTCAGTACTTACGCCAAGGCGCCAAATCGGTCAGGGTGGTCCTTAATAGCACCGGCAATGTAATCGTTAATCTCAACGGTAAATGCTTGTGCTTCTTTGCTGTCCCAGATATCCTGCACACCTGGTGCTGTGTAAGAAAGTAATGTGTAGCCAACACCATGCTTGTCCATATAGGCGATGCGTGTGTTGGTAATATCTGTCATCTCGTGTGCGTGTTGATCAGGGTTGACGGCGAAGAGCGAAGCCCACCACCTTGTCTTCTCTTGCATGCGAGGTAAGGCAAAAGCCTCCTCAAGAGCTACTTTGCCGAGCATGTTTGCGGGTTTAGAAGTTGATGAGTAGGTTTATTTTAAAGATTGTGTTAGTGGGAAAGAAGTGTTGGCTGTAGATGGCTACGACAATGAGGAAATGGTTATTTGTTTGAGCAAAGAATTGATTGGGGATCGAGTATAAGTAAGAATTAGCCCTCCTACACTCGTCGGCCTCGCGCATTTAGGAATTAACTCCCCAACCGCATTCAATATCTCAACACGACACCCCTCATCTGCTGTCCCTCTTCCGCCAGCGGCTGAAGATCAGTTAACTCAATATATTGGCGGATCCTGGCGGATGACGTCCCTCCCTTGGGTGTAGAGCAGCCCCATAACCCATCAAACAGATCGAAGCTAGGAGTAAGCTGAGGGGCTGTGGTGGATTTCGGCCCCGGCGATGCTCTTCCCGCGCCTGAACTAGACTTTGAAGAGGCGACGGAGCGGGCGGCGGTGGGTATCAACGGCTAATGAGCTGGAGATGATTGGATTCAAGGCAGAGGATGCGGGGAAGAGTATCAGGGACGATAACCGCACAGTAAATTTTCATTTACACTGTCGGCGGATACAGTCACACCTTGATAGCTTGGTCAATGAAGGACGATAACCGGCGTCTCAATCCTATCTACTCGCCGGTCTTGGAAGTTTAACCGCGTCATCACCTATTGTACGCTCTCTAACCAAAGTAATCTGCGGTGAACAAATTTGAACAAGAAGCTGGAAAGCCCTGTGTCTGGGGGGTCCCCCCTGTCTCACAATGCTCGCAGAGCCCCGAGATACGAGTCAAATCACACATGATGAGCCTGTGGTGGCCTGTTGTCGCGTACGACCCCTTCAAGTCATTCTTTCGTACCCAGGCTAGAGCGGATAATCGCTAGCCACTCACTGTCTTGGTCTATCGAATTCCCGACAACAAGATGCCGCGGCCAAAGGTTCACCCAAGTCAGCGTCAGCGTGCCGCTGAAGCATGCAACTTTTGCCGCGCGTCCAAGAAGCGGTGCAGTGCCACAGTCCCTTGTACCGCCTGCCAGAGACGCGGCATCGGAGACTCGTGCTATCTCACCCATCGACCTCGAGGCTCAAGGAGGGTTCCGCCTCGGACAAGGAGCTCGGCCCCGGAGCAGGTCCCGACCTCACCGAGCGGTGGAGACGGTATCCCGGATAGCCTAGATGCCTCACTCGATCAACTTCCGCAAGAGTCTGCATGGGGCCGGGCCGGGTTTGGTCAGGTTGTTGCTCCGGAGTGGTGCCCGGAGGATGATCCAGCTTCTATGGACAATGATGCGGATGCCGATTATCAGCCGCTTACTCCGTCCGATTCCCGAATAAGCATGTCCGATGTGACCACGAACAGATCTGCACACCCATCGACGCAATTACCTGCGAGGCCAGGGTCTCCAGCTCTAGAACCGGAGTCGCATGCCCGGATGCTACTGAACCTACGAGGAGAACGAGGTAAGGCGTCATACCATCATCTAAGCACGTTATACATGCAGATTCATGATGAACTAATACTGGCATCCCGTATAGTCTATATCGGTGAGGCTGCATCTCTATCGTTTCTTCAGCTCATCAGAGATACTGTGACGGCTCAAATTGGGCCCTCCCAATTTTCACACAATGAAAAGCGCGATAGTATGCTGGAGACAGAGCCCTCGGCCGTTGACTCGAATGGTTTAGAGCCAGCCAATTGCAACATAGACTTAGAGGGCAGTCTACTTTACGCCCGCACCTTTGAAGCTGCTGTAAGCATGGCGACAAAGTCTCAAATCTTTTATTTTCTACCGACAGTGCTAATCGTTTATAAAGACTGGTGGGCTATTAGACATCTTTGGGCCAACAGAAATAGAGGATATTCTGTTAAAGACTGGAACCGATGGTGCTCAGTCTCTCAACCCATGCCAACATGCCGCCATTGATCTTGTGATAGCCATCGGCGCTCAATGCAAATCTCCAATGGATGCACAACAGGTCGGGCCAGCTTATTTCCGCCAAGCACAACAGCGTGCATTCGCCGGCATGCTGGAGGATCCAAATATAGACATGGTCCGCGCCTTTCTTCTAATGGCCTTTTATATGCTTGGCCACTGTCGGAGAAATACTGCGTTCATGTACTTGGGAATTGCATCGAGGGCTGCGGTTGCTCTCGGAATGCACAGCCCACATTCTTACACAGACTTGAAGAATCCATTGTGTCAGTTGAGGTAGGTTTATTCTGGTGAAGCTTCTCACCGTCTTCTGATTAGAGCTAACCAATTTTACAGGCTTCACATTTGGATGAGTCTTTGTGTATTGGATATGCTAGTATGCTCTATACTCGGGAGGCCACCTGCAACTGCTGGCCTGAGGGCGGAACTCGATACTAGCATCATCGCTTCATACCAGCCATTAGCCTCGCGGCCCGATTCACGCACTGCAAGTCTGTTTGCGTCGTACAAGATACTTACAATCATTAATGAAAGCGTCGATGCCCTATACGGGAGGAAAGTTGTGTCCACAGGCATGGTGGAGTCCTATTTGAACAAAATTGAAGACTGGAGTAAAGGTCTTCCCAGTTTCCTCCGCAATCCTCTTACATCTAAAGGCTCTCCGTCACAAAAAGCCGCCACGGACAGCATACACGTCGCTTGCCTCTACTACTTTGCGATCACTCTTGTCACTCGGCCTATACTGATATCTAGGCTCACATCTCGCCGCAATTCCGCAACACCTTCGTCTTCACCCATGGCATCCGCCTGCCTTGACGCGGCAGTATATCTGGTACAAACATGTTCAGAGGCACACAAGTCAGGGTTACTGCTTGGTAATATGTGCATATTAAAGTAAGGCATTGATGTGAGCAGAGTTGGATCAAGAGCTAACAGTTAGAGTTAGGGCCTTGATATTCGCTGCTGGGCTTATCCTTGGATTTGACATGTTTGCGAAAAGAGAGCTAGATTACGAGGTTGAAGTAGCCTTCCGCAGCGCCAAAGACGTCCTGGACTTCTTGGGCATTCAAAGCCCCCAAGCCAGCCATTACTCAGAAATTCTAGGTCTTCTATCCAATGCAATTACGAAACGACGGATGAAGCTGTCTTCACGCCCTCGAAGTAGGTATGTTGGAAAGCTGGTCTCTTTCAGCGACGGAGGAGACTCTGGCCAAGACAACATCACCACCGACAATGAGACTCTGCCTCTTAGTACTGGAGGGCTTTCAGTTTCAGTTGGAGAAATTGGTGGAGTCTGGAGCGCCGATCTACCGGCGCAATCTTCAGAGATGGATGAAGATATGTTGCGAGGATGGGACAGTCTGGATCTGTCACAGTGGGATAGTTTTCCCTTTTTTAACCCAAGGTCGTTCTGGCCCTGAGATGATTATGACGCACTGATGAGACATTTATTCTCAAATCCTGCTGTTTCATATTCTAAAATACAGGGTTGCCAATACATAGATTCAACTAAGTACAAGCAACCTAATTTCTTAGATCTTATGGATGTCTATATGCACAATTTCAGCATATGGAGGGCATTGCACGCCTACGCCGAGTGTCATCCACAGTGCGTCGGATAAAGCACCTCTGAATGCTGTGGCCAACACTGATAAGCATACCACAAGTATGTATGTTGGCCGCCCCCGACCATCCAACAGAGCGCTAATGAAGTTTTTATGACAAAGTAAGCGAAGGAGTGACGGCTCTAGAATACGCATCGGTATTCTATTGTTCACCTAGTAAAACAGTAGAGGTGTATAGCCCCCTTTCTCTGAGGCTTGTGCCAACCTTGATGCGGCTATAACACCTGTCCATGTGCAAGGGGCATAGCCGACAACATCCGCGATAAGCCTTTCAGCTTTTCCCAGCTCGGCGTTCTATCACAAGGCACTGACGTGAATGGCGGCAAGGGAGAGATAAGGGTGAGAGATGTGATTCACGTCAGGCGTTCGCAACTTGATCTGTGCAGAGTCCTTTTCCGCTCCATGGATGACAGTGTACCCCGTATTAGAGGACATGGAGATAGATAAACTTCAGCTTCACCCAACACTGCCGTCGTAGTTTTAACTCTCAAAATACACTCGGGGGCAGTCCTCACTAAGCAAATACAACTACACCGTAATATTATCCTTTTTACTTTACTCTTCCAAAATGGGCTCAAATTTCCCTTCAGGCTGGAGACGCCTCAGTGTCGGAGTTGTCGGAGGTGGCATCGGTGGCATGTCCGTTGCTATTGCTCTCCGTCGCGCCGGCCACGATGTAACCATTTACGAAAAGCACGACTTTGCAGGTGAAGTAGGCGCCTCAGTCTCATGTGCTGCGAACGGCACACGCTGGCTTCACGAATGGGGAGTCGACGTAGCGAAAGGAGATCCGGTTGTATTAAAGAAGTTGATCAACCGCGATTGGAAGACGGGCGAGCCAGTCAGCGTCTACGATTTGGACGACTATGAACAGAAGTGGGGATATGTTTATAACATGTTTCACCGACAATACATGCATGCCATGTTGAAGGATTCGGCCTTGGGAGAGGGCAAGGGAACACCAGCGAAGCTAGAAGTGAACCATCAGGTGAGTGGAATGATGGAGTATATTCGAAAACAGGATGAAATGCTAATATTTCCTGGCAAAGTGCCAAAACATTGATGTTGATGCGGGCAAGATTACGTTCACCAACGGAGTTACGGCCCAGCACGACCTCATCGTCGGTGCAGACGGCATTGGCTCAGTTGTTCGCAGCGAAATCGGGATCCATCCAGCAAAACGACCATCCGAGCAGAGTTGTCTCCATGCTAATGTCACCACAGAAGAAGCCGTTAAGCTAGGGCTTGTTGACTACTCACAGCACGCCGCCCTTGAATATTGGGGTGGCCAAGAGGGCAAATGGGACAAGATTGTTTTGTCGCCGTGCAACGGAGGCAAGCTTCTATCATACTACTGCTTCTTCCCTCGGTCCGTGGGCGATTACTCTACCCAAACTTGGGCAAATGATGACAGGCCGGTGGAAGAATTACTTGCGCCGTATCCGAATCTTGATACACAGGTGCTGTCACATTTGAAGATTGGAAAAGAGATCCGACCGTGGCGGCTATGGGTGCAGTGAGTATTTAAAATGACTGAAGCTATCTTGATCAATCCGCTGACTACTATGGCATAGTGATCCTTATCCTTTTATCCACAAGAACATGGTCTGCTTGTTGGGTGATGCAGGACACCCGGTATGAAATCACTTTCTTTCAAGAATGCAGTTATAGCAGAACTAACATAATATCAGATGATGCCCCATCAAAGCCAAGGTGCATGCATGGCCATAGAAGATGCTGCTGGATTGGGAATTGTCTTCAGCGAAAAGTACTTCAGCGGAGACATTAGCGAAGCCCTGGCGGTGTACGATACAGTCAGACTCCCCAGAGTGACGAGGGTACAGTCAGCCGCCGCAAAGGCAGCATACAACATTAACGAGAGAATTGGTGAGTCGAGCTGGTTCATGTCGCTTCATTGTATTGCTGAAACTAAGAGTTGTCTAGGTTTCTCACAAAATAAGAACATCTCGACATACAAAGTCGAGGATGAGAAAAAGAAGCTGACCATTGAAGAGATGAATGCGTAAGTCAAGTAACCCCGAGCTGTGGTATGAGACTGACGGCTAATAACGAAACAGATATGACATGTACAAAGATATTGAACAGTCTCTGGCAGAGAAGCGTGGAGCTGCATTCCGTGAAAAGTACATTCATGGACTGCCGGTTGGGTTGGAGCTTCCAAGTGGTATCATCATTGGACAAGAGGCATGAGACTATATCCTGGAGTAAAAGTAGTCGTAATATCGGATACAGTAAAATTGTAAATATCTATTTAAATATTCAATTTCTTACAAAATAGCCCTATCTTGAATCGAAAATTGTTCATTGTGTCAATTTATAAGTTTACTATTGAGTATGTAGATGTCTTCAATGGTGCCGGGCGAATAATGTTGTTGTCTCAATCAACTATTGTAAGATCTATCACCTAAACCATGTTTGCTATGCATACACACGTATATGTTTGCAAATGTCTTTATGATATATTATGCAGTGATACCATTGTTCACATTAGAGAGAAGGTTTTCCATGGTTACCATATGAACAGCATATGATTAAGTGTAATCAATGACATGAAAATCGCAAAATACGGATATTGGTTACTATATGAAGAGATCTAAACGTACAAAGCTACAATCAATAATCACTAAAATAACTTGCATTCATATCATCGTTAATTCTTCTTCGCCAGCTTCACATTATACTCCAGGTCCCATTCCGCTTGTGAGTCTCCCGTACGGGGCTTGAACTCGACAGTCAATCCATCCTTTACCGCGAATACGCTATCATCTTCGAGATACTTGGAATCCTTGTCAAATATTTGAGTAGTCAAGGGGCTGTACCCTTCTGTTGAAACCTGTTATCGTAGTTAGAAAGATGTGAAGTGAGTAACGAAGTGAGGCCTCTTACAATGAGATGGATGTGTGCGGGTCGGAACTCGTGGCGATCCATAAGCTTCAGCAATTTTCCTGCGGGACCATCGAAAGGAATCTATTCGTTAAAATTAGTATCAAATCTTCCTTAAACAAGTCCATCTGTGTCTCAAAGGAGTTCTTACGGGATATGGTGTCGGGCGGAGACAGTAAAATGAATATCGACCCTCTGCGTCGGTAATGAATTTGCCACGCAGATTGCAGTCAATCTGATCATCATCCTGCTGCTCATACAGGCCTATTCCATTCATCATTTAGCGATTATCCGTTTTCAGAATCATCAATGTACTCATACCGTTTGTTGAAGCCTGCCAAACATCTACTGAAGTGTTTGGGAGGGGTTTGCCCGTCTCAGCGTCCGTCACTTGGCCATGCATGTAAGCTACCAAGCCATCCTTGGGGGTGTTGAATGTGATAGTAGTGCCGTTCTCTCGGATTGGCGCGTCAGCACGCCAAAAGGGTCCGAGAATGGCAGACGATGTGGGTGGCTTGTCTGTCTTGCTGGCCTCTCTGTATGTGATATCATCAACGAGCCTAAAATGTGTCGTGTCAGCTATTATATCAAAGGCAAACACCTGTAGCGATTATCATGAGAAGCCACATACGATTCCAGGCCAATGACATCGCACACCAGCTGTCCCTCGTTGCGCTTGTTGTTGCTCATCTGGCCTGCCCAGTTGATCATTTCCACTCCCGCCAACCATTCCTCTGTCGTTAGATTGACCTCGCGCGCAAAGTCATGAACATGCTGGATAAGAGCAGACAAGACAGTCCGCATCCTGGGGGTTGTGTTTGGGCCCATAGCTTGAATAACATGGCTAGTGAATTCCTGGCCAAGGCCGCCATCAGTTGATTGAGAACCCATCTTGAAGACTTTGCTGATTTTGGATGCAGTTATCGATTGATTATGTCGGTGTTGTTGAGTTGAGAGGAGAATTGAATGCTGTATGACGGGTTATTATTGTCTGGGTTTAAGTGGTGAATGTCAAGCCTGAAGTTCGACCTTATAACTTGAACTCACGGCTATCCGAAGCGATCTGGATACCCGTACTTGCCGTCCAATTAGTAAATAGACGATTATCAAAGAACGCATAAGCCAAAAATGACGCCTGTATCGTTCGTTTTTCTCGTTCGTTTCGCCTCAGCCATGCCCCGAGTCCTGTATCCGCCTCGCGGGGTTCCCCCGATCCGAATCCGAATGTGGCTGCAGTGTCGGATAACATCCCGGATTTCCTGATACTGGATGGTTCAGAATCTCCCCCGCAAAGGATGAGCGCTAATAAGCCGCTCGGCAGCGGATCATAGTCCCTAGGAGCGCCTGTAGCCCCTCACAGGCCGTGAATTAATATTCGACTCAGGTTGAGTTGTCGGATAAGGGTCCTAGTCCTGGTTGATTGGCTTGGTCTCGTGAGAAAGATGAAACTCCAAGCATAGATGTGCGCTTACGCAATCTGGTTACAGTAACAACACAGCATTGAGGCATATTGAGATTATTTTGTCGTCAAGTAATTGCTTCATCCATCTATAGTCTTCTAATAAACCCCATGCAAGTCTACTTCTACTACAATCGGTAATCCTTTTCATCGCCCGCTTCCCATTTAGCTTCGTCCGAACCGTTCGGCCGGCTTGCTCTTCGGAATCCCAATTCTAAGCCATCAATCTCCGCCACCGGCTTCACTGCATGCACCTCCGCCTTATACTTGTCGGCATACCACTTATCCAGGTACTTTGGGTTCTCCACAAAGTCGGGATACACTTCCCGCATACGCCGCAGCACCGTCCCCGAGATTTGGTCTACGCTATTGTGGTATCGTAAAGCGAGGACCTCTGGACCCATGGTATCGCGAAGTTTCTGCTGAACGTGCTCCGGTAACAAGCCGACTTTGAACAGGAGAAGATCATAATGTAGGAGGCAAACTTTGCCGTGCCAAGAACCTCCGCGAGTTGCTCGATGGTAAAGGCCGATGAGTGCTGTAATGGCGCCGATGCAGCCGGTACCGTAGTCTGAGATGGGAAATGGGGGCACCATGGGTTCATTGACACCCATGAACTTGCCTTGCTCCCACGCGATGCCCGTCACCTAAAGTTATTGTGTCAGTAAGCTTATAACTGAGATATCAGTCAGATGGGGTAGAGAGGATCTTACGCAGTCTGATATCTGCTGCCATCCAGGACGAGAAGCCCACTCGCCCTCGTATCCAAAACAATTCTCATTAACGTAGACGAACCCTTTGCCTCTCTTGATCGCCAATTCCGAAAGTTGCTTAGGGCCGTATCCCAGCTTTGCAATCGCTCCAGGGCGGTATCCGTCAACCACAACGTCGGCCTCGGCCAGGAGCTTCTCAAAAGCCTCTCTTCCCTCCGCAGACTTGAGATCCAAATCTGTCGCTCGCTTTCCCATGTTTCCGTCCACTTGGAAGAAGGGCACATCGCTGAGGTAAGGAGCGGTCACTTTGATGACCTCTGCGCCATATTCACCCAGAATTCTCGTGATTGTAGGGCCAGCAATGATTCGACACAGCTCCAGCACTTTAATACCGGATAGAAGTCGGTTATCTTTAGGCTGGAGGGGTATTTGCGGTGTCTTGTCTTCTAAACTCTCAACCGACCATGGTGGAAGCGACATGTTTGTTTTACCCTGTGAGTCAGATTAGTATAAGCCGCTTTGGCTTTGATTCCATGCTTCCAAAACACCAACTTACGTGCGGAGTTGTGAGAAATTCAGCATGTGTATATGCTTTGATCCCGGCTTGTCTGTTCTGTGCATTCAACTCCTCTAATTCATCAACCGTAAATTTCTTCACCGCAGATTCAATGGTTTGCACAATATCCTCATGTGTCGCCAAATCAGGCCGATACGGTTCCAGTCCAATCATCTTCAGCGTCGTCGACGCTTCCAGTGACCCATGGATATGGTAATACTCATTAGGGTTTTTGGTGGCATACAAATTGGCAGACATGCGGCGATAAGGATCAGACTGCGCATGCAGAAAATCCGTGTCTACATTCGGCGAGAGTTAGCAAAGTAAATAGCTCACATAGATTGATACACACAAACCTTTTAGCATGCTCTTGACTCCCTTATCAAGCTTTCCATACCCCCCGACTCTGGCTAAATACGCTTGAAATAGGAAAGCTGTTGTCTTTTCAAGATCAATCACAATTTTTCTCTCAGGGACCTGGCCTTCTTGCCGTGTGTCTGCGAGAAGGGACGCAACCGATGCCTCAATTGCCTTGAGCGCTGCTGTTGCTTCCGTTTCCTTGAATGGGATTGGAAAATAAGGTTGATCTCGTTCTGCGACAAATTGGACATATTCTGCCCGGCTCGCTACCCCAGCAGGTAAAGATATAGGATCAAATTGATTGCAGAGGTATTGCAGAATAGTAAGGGCCTCTTTCTTGGAGGAGTACGTATGTTTTGATGTCCCGTTCATGATCGCGAAAAAGAGGCAGTACCGACCAGGTGCAGTCCAAATAAATAGTTGATTGCGCTTTTGCTTCTCGTGGTATTAATATGTCGTTTTGAAGCGAATTTTTATAAGTCGCAAATGCCGTTTGGTGATGCCCGTGGCGATGTGAAGATGCCCGTGCCGTCAACTATGTGATGTAGATGAACTAAACGGAAATTCGCTGTCTAAATCCTAAGCTTGACCGAACAACACAGATAAAACAGACCCAGAGACATTATCACTTGGGAGATTCTTAGCTGAAAACTGACGGATCCACGATAATGAATTTGCCGCTCAATACGCCTAAATTCGTCTCTGCCATCTCGGGATCCCGTATCCGATTCCCTAAAACCCGGACTCCGACACTCAGTGGGGCCGCGCGCCCTTAACCGACACCTTTTACATCTTCAAGACCGTCTTACATCACTGCTCTCCCCTCATTCTGATGGCTTTCTGCACAATTATTCGTTATCAAGGTCGGATGTCTATCGGCGGAATCGAACAGCCCGAAAGATCTCAGTGAACCGCATCTATCCGCGTGAGTGCCATCCGCCCGTCTCTTAACCAGGGGTAACGCCCATCCCTTGTGCATGCCAGATCAAGAGTTTGAGGCGCTTACTAGCTCTATTCACGCAGGACTATTCAATTGGGAAGGGAAAGGCTATTCGCTGAAAGACATCCCGAGCCATGCCGTTCCTCAAGCTACAAGACCGAGACCGGCAACTATACTACACCTTGAATGCGCCTCCAAATACAACCTCATCGTCTGACAGTATAACAAACATCGTCCTCATTCATGGCTTGGGTTCTTCGAGCTCTTATTATGCTCCGGTTATTCCGAAGCTTGTAGATGCAGGATACTCCTGCTTGGCACTGGATTCCCATGGTGCGTACATTACCTATTGAATCTATCATGCATTATAACCTTTATACTATGCGCTGCTTCTAACTTGAGTTAAAATGACAAAGGCGCCGCATTAACTCCATTGACTGGTGAGGGCGGCAGCCTCGATACTATTATCGACGATATTGGTGCCGCTGTATCAGCTCTCAATATCTCACCCAGTCGCACCGTAATAGTTGGTCATTCCATGGGAGGAATTGTTGCTCCTGAAGCCACTCTTCGCTACGGATTTGCTGGCACTGTTCTTTTGGGCCCTGTTTACCCAAACGAGACTCTAACCAAAGTGCTCCAAGATAGAATTGCCAAAGTCCAACAAAGTGAGAATATGCTAGCCACTCATCACTATTTAAGGTGCTGAGTACACATGTGGTTCAGCACTAACTGGCTAATTTTCCTTTCTTTAGATGGGATGGATCCTTTGGTAGATGTCATTCCCATAGTTGGAACGGCATCTTCATCTACACCGCTGCAACGCGCCTTCATTCGTACTCTCCTCCTGGCTCAAACTCCAGAAGGTTATATCGCAAACTGCAAAGCCATTGCATCTGCCTCGGTCCCAGATTACGCGAGCATCAGCACCCCTCTCTTGCTCGTCAACGGCGCCGAAGACTTTGTTTGCCCGATTGAGCTCTCACAGAAGGTGTTTGACAGGTATGTAACCGCATTTATTCCATGTATATGGCAAACTGCTTACTCGCTGCAAAGCTGGGGCTCGAAAGATAAGAAACTACAAATTCTCGATAAAACTGGCCACTGGTACTGCATTGAATCACCGGAACAAGTTGGGGATGCTATTGTTAAATTCGTGAGTGGCATCAAAACTGCGTAATCCCTGCAAAGTACATCAAAAAGAGTAGTATATATGCATCCAATATGTTCCATACGTATATCAAGAACATAATTCAGTACCTCGATCTAAATTTTCGCCTTTGTCTGGCGGTTGTATAGTGCTCTCAGATCCTTTCTCAGAATTTTGCCTGTAGGACTTCTAGGAATCGCATCAATGAAGATTACACCACCCCTTAGTCGCTTATGATCCGAGACCTTGTTTTTAACATAGTCAATAAGTTCGCTCTCAGACACCTTTCCTTTCGCTGTAGGCACAAGGGCAACGTATGCCGTGGGCACTTCCGTGTCTTCTCGATCTGTGCCAATCACTGCTGCGTCAGCAACAGATGGATGTGATGTAAGAACGCCCTCAAGCTCGGCTGGGGCAACTTGAAGTCCCTTGTATTTGATCAGTTCCTGTAACGCAACTAGTTAGATTCTTGTCATGCTTCTTCGTGAAGTTGGAAGGTCAAGACTCGCCTTCTTTCTGTCTACCATGTATAGCACGTCTCCTTCCATTTTGAGAATATCGCCAGTCCGGAACCATCCATCAGCGGTGAAGGATGACTTATTGGCTTCAGGATTGTTGTGATACCCTTTGGTGACCATTGGACCTTTTAACAATGCCTCGCCTGGTTGTCCCGCTTGGACATCGTTATCATTCTCGTCCACTAGTCTTGTGGACAAACGAGTTGTTAACCTTTCTTCAGATAAGCTTGGATCAGGTGCATTGGTCATACCTTAGGCTAACGTTTGGTAATAATGGACTCAAGCTTCCCATAGTATCCTTCCGCTCTGGCGGAGTATAGGTAACAGCACCAGTTGTTTCACTTAATCCCCAGACTTGATAAACGACGCCTTTGAGCTTCTTGCTGGCCGACTCTTGTATCTCAAAGCTCATAGGCGCTGCAGCAGCAGTAGCATACTCAACGGTCTTGAATTGGTCCTTGACAGCTGGATGCTTTGCAATCGCCATGTATATAGGCGGTACAGAGAAGAAGAAAGTCAGTTTCAGTTCCGCAAAATAGCGAACGAAATCATCAAAGTTGAAACTTTGCATCCAATATATGACGGCTCCTTCGTAGACACAGTTTATAAAGTAACTTTGCAAGCCAGCGATGTGAGCTGGGGGCAGATGGCCCAGCGTGGACCTAGGGAAAGACATGCCCATTTTGGACCATGATTCGCGGCCCATAGTGCTGGGAAGATAGCATTCAGAAACCATGTTCATGTGAGATATGAGGACGCCTATGACAGTTAAATATCCTTCCATCATCGCGAATATTTGTCCATCTTACCTTTTGGTAGCCCAGTAGTACCTGATGAATACATAATGCACACTTTGCTATTTTCAAGCTCATTCGGATCAGTGATTCGTCTCCAATCTAGAGATCCTTTGAAGTCGCATTCCGCTGTACCATCGGCGCTCACCAGCTGGATCTCTGGGTATGACTTCAACACGAGAACATTTCTAGCCGGCATTCCAACATTGCGGGCAGCGCTCAAAGCGACGCCTTTCACATCTTCGCTGCATACAACGATCCTACCAGGTCCGTCCTTGATCTGTCTTGTTAAATCTGACACCGTGGAGGAAGGCGACGCTGCTGAATAAATGCCATCCGCAGCAAGCACAGCGTAAAATATGCAACCTAGCGCAGATTGCCCCGTAGATATCGTGACAACCACGTCTTTTTCAGGGCCGTCTTTTCCAATGCCGAATTGATGGCGAAGGAAGTAAGCGAATTGGCGCGTTAAATCGCGAGCGCGGGCCTTGGTGATGACATGAGAAGGGTATTTAGCCTCAGCAAATATCGGCGCGTCTTCTTTTGCTTGGGATTCTTCAAACTCTGAGCAGAACGAATGTCAATTACTTAAACTGAGATGAGGCCTCTGGCGCTGTGACGAGGTGGAGATGGCATCATGCGGAGTAGCCATTGTTAGCATACCGAACAAGAGAGTAAGAAGATCCAGGTTTGGAACCTCCATCTGTCTTGGGTTTGAGTATATCATGATGAATGGACTGGACAAAATATATGCATATAGGGTTTACGAATCAATACGATCTAATCGCCTTCATACAAATACTGATGTTGCAGGAGGGTGTGTCACTGTATACATGTACGAGCATGTATGCCAGCAGGGTGGTTTGGACGCCGCGACTCTTTCTCTTCCTTCGCTTTATGTCCCCAGCCGCCACTGTCTCACAAAAGCAAGCCGAGGCCCATGCAGCTGAAAAGCAGCGGCCAATTGATTTAATACACTTATCAAGGTATCTTCCTCCATGTATTGTACACTAAATGCGGAGTGGTTGGTCAAGCGCATGATCAACATCCTTGGCCCCTCATTGTCTTTTCTGCAAGCTGGACAAGCTACGCCCAATTTGCTCTTCGAGCATGCAAAATAATCGAGGCTAAATGCATCTACAAGGGGCATGTCTGGGGAATTTACCCCAGTGAAGCGGGGAGCGGACACTTCAAAGCTGCCGTAACCGTAAGGCCACCTGGAGATAGGGAGGTGATATTTTCCTCGTATTCATACTGATTTTGTCTCTTTAGTTCATTCCCCGAGATTTCAGACGATCAAACGGACAAAGCAATCTTTGGTCAAAGCCTTCCTCCACTCGTATATCCGACACTATCGCTACTGACCTGAGTCTAACAAGCCCCCTTGCCCCCCTCTTCTGCCCGATGCAGCCCGATGCTATGAATTGACTTGTCCAAGCCATCGTTCATTTCAAGAAACGCTGACCATCGAAGCTTTCGTCGGACAATCTTACCGACTCAATAATACGCCACATGGGTATTACACTCTGGATACCCAATGCGAAATCTTTTATACACTTTGGCTGGTAAGAAATTGAACCTGGAGGGCCGTCGTCGATCAAATCCGCTCTTCAACTAGTCTTGCGCTAGCTCTTATATAAAGTGAACTATTGATCCAACTCCCATCCGAACCTGCTACAATGACTCAAAGTCATTAATCTTCCGTAGTATAGTGGTCAGTATGCAAGCTTGTCACGCTTGAGACCCGGGTTCAATTCCCGGCGGGAGAGCGCCACCCTTACAAAGGGTTCTTTTTTTGTTTATTTCACCTTCATTTCATCTTTCAAGATCAATCTTGTTTTTTCTCATTTAATCCTAATAATCAACTGTCTCTATTTATGAAAACTGTTTAATCGCTCTTGGGTATTTTGTGCTCTCTAAAAAGAACCTATTCACGTTATGCTAATCAATCGCCAAATGAAAGAAATAAACCGCAGTCTTCAACCAATTCAAATCATCAATTGTTATCGCACCATGTCTTTCTCAATGCACTCTCCCACTCCCCAAAGTTCTTCACCATGCCATCGATCCAGAGGATTTCTCCAGTGTGCAGAAACTGATTCAACGGCGGTATCGTAAACCACTCGTGGTCGCTTCGACAAACAACATCGAGCTTGCGATCGCCTGTCTTGTTCCCAGGCTGCTTGATGACTCCATTCAAGCACTTCTCACAATAAGTGTCCACACAGAGTTGGCACAAGTAGAAGTTCTCAGACATGGAGATGTTGTTCAAGCATTGGGCGCATGCTTTGTTAACTGACTGGATATCAGGCAGCTTCGGCTCGACCCTCGTGCGTACGGGAGAAGCCAGAGGCGTGGTCATTGCAGCAGCTCGGTTGACTTTTCTCATAGATCGGGCCAGTGCTTGCGCGTTTTCAGCATCGTTGGCTGCGACAAAGATTTGCAGCAGGTTTTCCACTGCATATCGGTCGTTGCGCGGCTCATCGTCGAGCAAAATGTCGAGACTGTTGATGACCAGGCTTCCCAGCAACTGTCGGGCCTCGAGCTCCTTTTTGAGGAGACGATAGAACATTGCGAGGTATATAGATGCAATATTGACATCGGAGCCGTATTTATCCGCAGGAATATCCAAATTTTGATGCTTGCTCTGCTTCTCCTGGACCTGCTCTAATTTCTCCAGCCACTCCATGGCTTCAGGGGAGGTGAGGTCCGTTTGAAGGATCTTTTGCTTGTATAGAGCGGACAGCTTTTGGAAAGAGGTTGCATGTCCATGGCGCGTTGGGACATTACCGCGCGGTCGATACTCAATCAGGGAAATCTGCTCAAAAATAGCAATCGACTGATCGAGATCGCGATTATACGCGCAGGTATTCCCATATGCCAGACGCAGATAAAGCACACCCATCTGGTTGCGTGTAGTGTGAGCAATCTCGATGGCAATCTCATATTGGTGCAATATGAATTCTACCTCCCCAGTCTTGCAAGCTGCTTTGGGAATCCATTCCATGGTGAGGTGCTTATCGCAATTTTCCAGGAGTAGATCGGTTAACAAACTCGCCTCCTTCTCCTTGGTTGTGGTTTTCTTCGCCAATTCTTGAAGCAGCTTCATCATTTCAGAGTGCAGATTCTCATTTGCTAGCATTTCCAGATAAGCAATTTCAGCCTCAAAGTGCTCAGAAGCGTTCAAATTTGCAGATGGCGAGCTTTCGATTGCTTTGCGGAAGTACGCAAGTGCAGACTCTCTCTTCCCAGTCATGTAAGAGCAGCGTGCAATGAGCAGATAATCTTTGTACAGCCGCCATTTGCAGCTGGTCAACGCAAACCCTTGCAACGCACCATCTTGAATGCTCTTCTCTTCAATCTCAGCACACTTTAGAGCCTGAGCCAAAGCCTCGTCGTATTGCCCATACTTGGACAGGCAGTAAGCAATGCGCCCGGCTGTTCCGACACTGTTGTGATCCAATTCAAGGGCTTTGTTGTAATGAATCAGGGCATCGCTATAGAGTCCCAGCATCAGGTATGTGCTTCCGAGTCGTCGATGCCAATGCGCTGTTTCGGGATAATTAGCCCATTCGATGGCTTTCAACACCCTCTCCCTAATTGGCGTTCCGGACCAGCGACTCTGTGCTTGAGACCATGAGCGTTCTTCGCTCATAAATGCCACATTTTGGACAATCTTGAAACAAAACAGTGTCGGGACATATTTGTAAAAGTCTGCACAAAGCCATTGCTTTGCATAAAACCGGCCGATTGCTTGACATATTCCCAAGTCCTCTTTGACCGATTTGGCCACAAAATCTTTCGCTTCAGTCGTGAGGCTCGCAAGGATCTCGGGATCGTTGAGCCATTTGCGAAGACCTTGGATATTAGAGTCGGTGAGCACCTCCAGTCCTTCGTTGTTCTTCTCATACATGGTGCTCCAGTCGTATATGATGTCCTCGACGGTAAGCATGTTGTATATGCTCATTCCAAGCTCCTTCTTGTGTTCTGATGGAACACTTGCCGGGTCAAGTGCTGTCAGATGTTCCTGCCAGTACCATGCAGCGTATTGTTTTATAGCTTCCTTGCCATGATCCAGCTCCTGGTTATCAAACCACGACCTATCGTTAAAGATTCTCAGACAAGCCTTCAAAACACTGATGCGAGCCTTCATCATGTCAAATCCAACCATGACGCCTCCTTTGGTAGCATGAACAGTGCTTTCATTGCCATCACGGAAGAATTGTCTCACTGATGTGTGAGAGAAAGTTACGTATGTTGTCGATGGATTCGACCGAAAATCGACCTCGTTGGAAACGTCAAAAACTCCAGGACTTCGTGCCGGGCTGAAATGTCGGGTCGGGCTAGATGTTTCGGCTGCAGGTGGACTGGTCGGACTGCTAAAGATGCCTCTGCTACCAGGACTGCCTCTACCAGCAGGACTGACTCTTCGACCAGGGCTGCTTGTATCGGAAGAGCTCAGACCTCGAGGACGCGGGCTTTCATTCCTATAATTTCTATCCGGATACACCTCTCGATGAGTTCTAGCAAAGTCTTTGAGTAGATCATCCGTGGTCAATCCATCTTCACGCTCGAGCGCAAAGAAGCACGAGTATTGGCCCCGCAATGACTCCTCAAGTCGCAGGGGAGGGTCTCCAAATTTCATGATGAGCGCAGCTTCCAACTGCTCCAACGTGAGCGATTCTTCGGCACAAGACACCCACTGCAGCATCTCGTTGAGGTCACGAGCCTCCTCCTCCGAGATGGTGACAGAGAGATTGGCGAGTGTCTCGTTGAGCATTCCGTTGATCTCCTTTGGATAAGATTTCAAGCTTTTGAGGATCGAACTGGGGTGTCGCTTCTGGTTGATCTCATTGAGCATAAACTTTGCTAGAATGAATAGGCCGTCGACTTGCTTCTTCATGGATTCGATAACTTCTTGCTTGAAATCTTCCGGAGACCGACTGAGTATCCTTGAATGCCGCACACCTTCAGAGATGAAGGCGCTCACATCATCCGCAATGCGATCCGGCGTCACGTAAATTGTTGTATACACCTGGCCAACCGCATTTGGATCCAACGCAAAGGACACTATATCTGCCAAATAAGATCTTCCAGTCAATGCGAACTGTATTTTTGAAGGTTCGGAGTCATCTTCGGGGGCAAGCAAGGAGAGAAGCTGCTCGATGTCACTTTGTTCCGCCTCATCAATGCCGTCGAGAAAGATATAGGTCGTCTTATCGCGAGTATCATCCAGGAACGGCTGTACAAAAAGTCTTCTGAATGCGCTGGGCACAGTCTTGATATCGTCGCTGCTATGAAGCTGCCTTGCAAGTTTCTCGGCGTAAAACGCATCCGTTTCGCTAAGTTGATATGCGACATCGCGTAAAGCCTGCAGCACAGATCTGGTCTCGGGATCATTGGCGGAGAAGAAGAAATATCCTAGTTGTGGGAGATTTTCGAGGCCCCATGTAATAAGTCGTGATGTCAAGAAGGATTTGCCTGTGCCTTGAAGCAGGGAGTGATCAGTTAGTATAGGCAATCGTTGTTTTGTAATCAAGGTGCAAAGATGACTTACCAGGATTACCGCACACCCATAGATGGCGAGTCTCGCCCTGAATCCAAGATTTCAACCCTTCATCTTCCAGCAGCCATTCACCAGTACCTTGAACTCTATACTTGTTGAATGCATTGTACGAGTCTTCCGCATACGGTGTGGGCTCTAACACCTCTCTCAGTCTGTCTCTGTAGGAAAGACCCCCATTTTGCTGCTGTCCCAACCTCATGTCCAGAATATTTTGATTCATCTGTGCGACGAGGTTTTCTACTTTGTCTGTCTTGAGGTTGAGCTCGGCAACACCGCCATAAGTCTCTGCAATGACTTGCCGCTCCTCTCCTAGAGTGAGGGCATTGAGCCTTTCCAGCGCTGGTTGAACAGGACTCTCGATCCCAACGAGCTTTTTGAAGTACGCCTTAAATCTTCCACTGCGCGCGACTTTGGTAGCGATAACGAGAACCTCGAATAAAGTTGCCAGGATAGTAACGAGTTTATCACGCAGTGCAGGACTAAGTGCGTGGTTCAAGTACACGTCCAGCCTCGATGTGAAGTCCTGTCACGCATTAATCCTACCGTCAACGTGCTATCTAATGTGTCAATGCCGGCTTACCTTGAGTTGATCGAATAGCTCTAATATTGAGTCGTACATAGAAGAAACATCGTGCGCAGCGTTTATGAGATACATGACCGCAGCAAAGATACCCTGTGCCGGCGGAAAAGCTTCTGAAACTCCCTCGGCAACAATGTCTCCTATCAACTCTACCGGTCTTAGAGTCACTGCGATGGCGTCGAAGATGCTCTGGCGCTTTTCTCGAAAGTGGCTAAACTGGTCATTCTGAGTGTTCAACTGAAGCTTCAAATCGGATATAGTCTTCATTGGTGGCTTCAGAAATTCGTCTAGTGTTAGGCCTTTGTCGGATGGATCTTTGAAGAGCTTCGCAGCATCCGCCAAGATGGCGGCAAACTGCGTCTCCATCCCCGGAGACTTCTGAGATGGCTGCTTCTCATCATCACCCATCTTTGCGATCATGATGCTGTTTCTCCCAGCACTCTCCGTCGCATAAGAAGAGCTGGGTATTTTAAATGTTCAAAGATCTCATTTTCACGACTTTGGCTACACCAGCGTTTAGTCACTCCGCCTCCTGTGGGGGGCAAGACGTGCCAGTAACAGGGGCTCAAGAGCCTCAAGTGACAGACTAGACGCTTTCTCCGCCTCACTTACGCGCGCTAGATACCGAAAAGCCATCGACCCGCATGCTGATCCATGGTCGTTTTCGCGACGAGAATCGTCACCTGCACAGGGGCTACCAGTTGCTGCGCCGTCATCGAACCTTTCGACTGCTACCTAGAAGAGGCGGGGGCTTGCTACATGTATGTATCCGTCAAAGTTTCAAATTCGGTGCTTCCACGTTGCATCGGGAATAGGGGCGAACTCGCTGGAGCAGGTCAAATGTGACCAGCTGCCTTTCTTAAACTCAGGGCTCGCCTAATGCATGTACAATACTGGGCTGTGCTTGGCAGATCTTGGCCACCAATGCCACACACGTTGGATTCAGTGTAACTCCTTGGTGTCTTTCCGAGTGGAACTGGCTCTCTCTGACTATTACATGTTACAAGGGGGTTTGACTCCTGCTGCCACCTGATCATCCCATTATCCACTCATGTCTAAGCGTGTAAATAAGCTGTACATAAACAAGGCTAAAGGGCGATGACCAAGGCGATGCTGAAAGTGGGCGCGAGAAGCCCACGTACATGTATTCAACAAATCCGCCAATTGCTCCTTGCCACTGCTCTAGCATTGGTACCTAACGAGGCGCGGGGCGGGCCGTTGGTGGCATTTCATCCGTTGTCTTACAGAAATACAATCCATATGATTCCAAAGGCGTCTACATGTGCTTTTCGGTTGTAATGCAACTCGCATTATTTTAAATTAGCTGGCTGATTTAATTTTATAGAACGATAGCTATTTTCATTATAAATGAGATTATGAATATAACTATACCGTTATATTCGACCATTTCCCCCATAGTACTACTTCAGGTAAAATAGTTCCCAATCCAAATGAACACAGAGAAATGTAGTAGATGGTTAGCTTCACATATGCATCTATCATTCTTCTCTTTTATGGCTTTTTAAAAGTGACACTTTCTGTCCCACCTCGCACGGTGAAGGTAATTTCATTACCGGACACTATGCAGTCAGACATGTACAGTAGTCTTAAAAAGTTGGAATTAGGCTAACTTACGCTCAACATCTAGGAGCTTTTGTTCTGGAAGAGTATAAGATTCCGTGGGGAAAAAATCGCCTAGTCTCTTTCGATCAAAGTCGTAAACCGTAACGTAAGGCACAAAAACATTTTCAGACCCGAGATGCCTGCTCATGGGGGGATCCTGGATCCAACTCCACTTCTCATCTTGATAGACAGTAAAGGCGATTGTACCTATAACTTGCAAGACAGAATCAAATTGAAAACGAACACCTATAATGTCGTCGGTGTTTAAATGCGATACGAGTGTTTCGTGGCGAGCTTGGAGCTCGGTCTCAGGAATAGGCTCTCTATTGATATCCGCCATTGCTGTACTCAAACTTGTTTAGATAGAAAATAGTATGTTTACCCAGAGAAGAAGAGGATGTCCAAGCCATATATATATATACTGATTCGGTCTAAGACTGTAGGAAGCATACTTACCCCTCCAAAAGATGTGGGAAATGGGCACCGTATTGCTTGCTGGCAGTTCTCTTTGCGGAGGTTTGGGGTTGGCGGAGGCAATCTCCATGTAGTTATTTCTTATTGGCGGTCTAACACCGCGCGCTACCGTAAGAACAGCATAGATAACACGAATATAGCTAGAACAGAGAAAAGTTAACAGCTGTCATCCAAGTACAGTTTAGCCGCCATGTACAATACCAAGCTGAAGGTGACGTGGTGCCCCTCCGGATGCCCCTCTAGAGCGGCTGAAGCCAAACTTCACGCACATACATTTGAATGGAGGATTTGACTGGGTGTTACGACCCGACTCTTGTGGTCGCAGCAATTCATGCTTTCAGGAAAGTGGCGAAACCGGTGAGCTCGGTGAGAGGGGGATTCGAAGAACACGAGCGGTCTGACGTTGGTGACCGAGACTTTGTTCGACAACTTGTTAAAACCATGGCAATCCGGAAATGATGGGGAAGCACAGTGTTTCATAGTATGTATTCGGCTTGCGAAGCCGACGATCTAAGGAATCACCTCATTCGATCGCCGACGGAATGACAAATCAACATAACCTACAGTATTCACTATGTAGACATAAAACTACATGTATTTAACTGGCGTAGTAATTCGTTGTGTCAAAGATGCAATCGCGTACACCAAGAAGCCACTTCAAACGCTGTGCATCACATTTTGGCGCCTCATATTACCGCACATACAAAGATTATAACTTACCCACACGGAGAAGCCGCAATGACTTCGGTTACCTCTCGCCAAGCCTTTCGCAGGACAGACAATTATACCCCAGGCAGCGCCAAAGTGAAGCTCATCACGGAGGACTTGCCCCTTCCTCTCCACCCAATTGCCGTTCTGATCAAAGTCCACGCCGTCTCTCTCAACTATCGTGATGCCAACATCGCTAATGGCGGTAACCCTTGGCCGGTCATTCCCAATGGCGTGCCTGGTAATGATGCGGCTGGCGAGATTATCGCAGTAGGCGATAGAGTATCGCTCGTGTCCGTAGGAGACCGAGTAGCCCCGATCACCGACACCAAATACGTTAGTGCTCGCTCGACTGAGCGATCTTGGCTCGCGGCAAATGAAGATGGCACCCTCGCAACACATCTTGTTTTCGATGAAAGCCTTGCTACGCGGCTTCCTGAACATTTAGACTGGGTCCAGGCGAGCATCATTCCTTGCGCTGGAACAACCGCTTGGTCTGCACTCAAGGGTGCCACCATGGGTCAAACCGTTCTAATTCAAGGTGAGTCTTTGAGGAATTTATGTTGTCCGGTGGCTGACAATATTCCCTAGGTACTGGTGGGGTTGCAACTTTTGCTCTGAAGCTCGCCCGAGTGTCTGGCCTCAGGATTATCCTGACATCTTCCAGTGACGAGAAGCTCAATAAAGTTAAGCAGCAATTTGGAAAGCCTGAGATCCAGACCATCAACTATAAGACGAATCCAGAGTGGCATGAGGAAGTCTTGAAGCTCACCAATGGCATTGGTGTCGATCTTGTTGTTGAGAATGGCGGCAGCAATTCTCTCGTCAAGAGCATGCTATGCACCCGACGTGGTGGTATTGTTAGTCAAGTAGGCTATCTTGGGGGTTCAAAGCCCGAACATCTGAAGGAATTCGTTTCCACCATCATCGACCGCAGGCTGAATATTAGGTCAGTAGTCTCTCTCAAGTCCACATAGTTCATGGGGTGACCTAATCATGATACTAGGGGAATCAACTGTGGCTCTAAGGATGATCAGGATGATCTCATGACTGCTATTTCAGCTTCGAAGATGACCTTTGAGGATATCATTGACTCAGTATGGCAATTTGACAAGTCAGAAGAGGCGATTGAATTCGTCTGGCAGGGTAAGCAACTTGGGAAAGTTGTTATTAAAGTTGGACTGTAAAAAGCACGCATACTCCCTAGGGATATGCTGCTGAAGCGGCGGCAAGATGAGGTAGACTTCATGTTGGGTGTATTAAGGTTATTCTACCCGCTCGAGTATGTTAAGAATTTCCTTATATTCAATCCCTCGTACTATTGTAACTGCTGTATTCCCACTATCATTTACATTTTAATAACTAGAGTTTCTAAAGGTACCTGCAGGTCTCCCGACTAATATACTAGGTAAATTAAACAAAAGTACTCTTATAAGCCAGCTAATTTAAAATAATGCGAGTTGCATTAGAGCCTTAGGCACTTGATACGACCGCATCCTTTCTTCAGTGCTGCCACGTTCGCGAATAGTATTCAAATGTACCATCCTGTTATTTCGGGCTAACATTCATCCTATTTCTCAAAGGATGATAACTCCTATTCGATGCGAGATGCGTGCTTCGGAGAGCTACCGCCGCCTTGCTTACACATAAGCCTAGCTTTTGCCATTCACGGTTTTATAACCTAATCAACGCATATTAACACGCAGAGAGGCGGGGTTGTTTAAACCTAGGTCGATCCTGGTCAAGAACACAAATTAAGCGTTGCTATTTACTCGATACCTATGTTTGTACAACTCCAGCCTCGAACTCGTAAACAGTTTCACAACTCCTGTCCTAGAAATTCGAAGGATCTAGCGCTGTAACGCAGCCACCTAACGAGATACGAGATGTCTGAGACACGGCTTACCATACGGTTTGAGACTCGCTGAAAATTGTGGATTCAACTCATATTGTTACCTCATGTTGTTTCCCCACCGCCATTGTACTTGAATTCAGTTAGCATTGCCCTGTCTACTGTCATAAAGGCTTAAAGGAGATAGACTGAAGCATATATGAAAAAGGCAGGCACTTTAATATTAAATCCGTATTCAACATTTAGCACTGGTACTCAAGGCCAACAACATGCTTGTGCGGGGTGCGACCTTTTAAGTGACCGATTTCGGGTGACTTGAACTAACAGATTTCCCCTCCCGAGGATTGCCGCTCATTACAATGGATCATCATGGCTCATCAGAATGGGCTTTGTGCAACAATTCGAGTGGCCAAAATCAACGCGTTGTGTCGGATGATTTGAGCCAGACGGAAACTCAATGGTGGTAACACAGCTCTGCTCCTGTTTTACAATGCTACAGCGCAATTGGCGCCCTTGGTTTAAGCACGCATAAGTGCTGAATCTGCATTCCCGGATCTCGGGCGATTTCGTTTGCAAGCTCTCTTCCGATGACATTTAATGCTTAACGTCGCACTAGACTATCACGCAATTAGAATTCGCCGATGTTAGGTCACCAAATCAATACTAGATCTAGTAAGTACGGAGTAGGTACGGAGCACTATACGATGCTAATTATCGCTCACAGCGTATGGTTGGTAATGTCAATGTCACTTGGTCCTTGATATCCTCCTCCCTTGACTATATATATATTCCAGCAAGACACTAGGGGACTCCAGGCTTGCAAATACCGATGACGACTCAGTGTGCTTCTTTTCTCATTAGAGCAGCATCACATTAGTTGTCGAACCAATTTAAATTACGCCATTGCCCCAAAATGTTATCCGGGCCACCCAGCAAGATCGCAGTCGCCCTCTTTTCAGGCTTCCAAGCTCTCGACGTTTTTGGTCCTCTAGACGCACTCAATATTCTCTCATACACCAACTCCTTAGAATTATATCTACTCTCTACGACGTTGGATCCAGTCTCTACCATCCCCATAAAAGGCGCAAGCCCCGGCGCAATTGGACAGAGACTAGTCCCAACACATACATATCAAGATGCTCCAAAGGACATAGAAGTTCTTCTCGTGCCAGGAGGTCGGGGAACCCGTGATCTTGAGCTCACACAGCCCGTCGTGGATTTCATCGAGGCAACGTTTCCGAGCCTCCGCTTTCTCCTTACTGTCTGTACGGGGAGCGCCCTTGCAGCTCGGTCTGGTGTTCTCGATGGGAAGAATGCCACCTCCAATAAGTTGTCTTTCGAATGGGTATGACGATGAACAATTTGAACCTTTGCTGGCCATATAGCTAACAGACTCTCGATCTCCAGGTCATGACGCAAGGTCCTAACGTGAAGTGGGTTCGCCATGCGCGATGGGTACAAGATGGCAACATTTTGACCTCTTCCGGGGTATCAGCTGGTATTGATATGATTTACGCCTTTATTGCTGACCAGTATGGTGAAGAGGCCGCCTCACAAGTTGCAAAGGTGTCTGAGTATACTAGAAACACTGACTCTACGAATGACCCTTTCAGTAAGGCTGCCTAATATAGACAAGGCGGCTAAGAGAATGGTATTGTGCAGAGTATCTTCACCGGATATTTAATTAACTAATTACCCATATTCCGTTGTTCTTGAGCGAGGTAATGTTGTACAACGCTGAGCCAAAGTAAATAAAATCACAGTATTATATCATGAGAATTATGACTTGAAAGCAGCATACATGTATATAACAACTTGCCCACAAATTTACTGTACAAACAAGCGATCGAGCTAATTTTGCCTATACCGACAGCTCACCGGTTTGTTATTATCCAGCGTCCTTGCCGACATTCCCAAGCAGCCCTTGTTACCGCCAGGCGTTTGGAATCCCAAACCCAGCCAAATCCTCCACGAGCCGTCAATGCTAACCGGACAAGCAATCAAGCCGGCATCCTTGAAAAACAAATTCTTATCCCCATCAACCCTCCACCCTTTTGTTTCTCCATATCGGGGAAGAGACTGGCTCCCGGTGAGGAAGCCCACTATGCCCTGCCCTGTTTTCCACAAATAGACACATCAAAGTCAGCTACCATCACGACCGAGAGTTTCACACCCAATGGAACAGAATAAGACGTACCCATGCCAGAACGATCGACAAAGACCTTTTGTTTCTCCTTTTCGCAGGAATACAACACCAGCTCCTCGTTTGCAATGTAAAAGGTCGCGTGGCCGCTCGACTCGCCTTTGCACGTGGCATTCTGCAGAGGAAAGTTCAGATATAAGCCGCTCTTGGCTGCACTCATCTGTGCAAAATGTATGGGACTGGCTGAACGAAGTGCCATCACGTCAAAGGTCCTGGGTGTAGTTGATGGAGCTGCAGTGGCAGAAGACAGTAGAAGGGAGATGGCGGAGATAATCTGGAACTTCATCGTGACAGAGTATCTCAGTGCCTGAAGTGTGTAAAGTGAATTTTGAGTGTTAAAGATGAGGTGTGAATGGGTCAAAGTGATAGCCATCTTAGTATCGCTCATATCCAGCGCTTTTTATATCTCTTTCCTTGCCGCCCTAGAATCTCAGCTTCTCACCAGGTGAGACATTGGAGCCGCTAACACCAACGTCGTGATACAATGAATGCTAAGCCACCACAATATCGCTTCGGATCCTCTTCCAGAGTGCAACACATAACGATCTAGATGCATCGGCACACCTTGGCAACTTCCACTAAACAGCTGTCAGGGGCGGCTGATACGTAACGCTCCCACCGAGAGCTGGACCGTATCCAGAGTAACCTCGTATAACGGTCTGCCCTTTCAAACACGAGAATCCTATTCGATCTGCGATGGGTCGTGGCTGCAGCGTGGCTGCATTTTCAACCTACGTGTAATCAGCTGAGAGCACATGCAAATAGCAAAAGAAGCAAGGGAGACGCTCGCTTACTTATTCACGCCAATTCATAATGTTTGCTTAATTTGTATAAGATTGGAGATCACTTGCTTATGCTTCGAATATCATGATTATTGAAATCTTTCATAAACTTCCAGCTTGTGTGCTGGATAAACACAATATGCCGTTAAATTGACTCTATATGGTATCTATGCATAATCCAATCCGCTTGCTAATGTGTCCTTACTAATATTCTCATCTGCTCTGAATAACGCTAGAAAAAAAGAGGTGTTCATAGAAAAAGTCAATGACTTGTTTTGGTATCATATCATACGTCGTTTGCTGTCACGTCTTCTGCATCTTCCTGCACTTGCTGATCCGACAGCTTGGGATTTCTAAGGGCTAATGCAAAACCAATCATGGGCAGACATATAAACATGCCCGTGATGCAAAGGATCTGCTGAATGCTTCGATAACTGTGAATGATGGCGCCTCGAATCTCGGTGCCGACTGGATATTGCGAAACAATTGAAAACGGGTTTTCGTAAATGGCTCGTGCCAGCGTGGCATTAGGCTGAAAGGCAAGACTCGCCTCCAGTGTTGGGTATAGAGTTTGAGTCCAGATTGCTCCAGATAAACAGGTGCCGAGTGCGCTTCCGACATTGTAGAAGGAGAGGTAGAGGCCCGTCAGGATGGCAACATGATCTCGAGAGGCTGAGGCCTGAATTGAGGCCTGGGTGGGATAGGCAAACAAGCCACTGGAGAGTCCCAAAAGAATCTGGCCTCCGATAAGTCCGCTCCTGGATGCCGTAGTTGCGCCTCCGGGGAATTTGATGAGAACGCCCAGAGCAATCATGAACAAGACGGTGCCGAGGACAATGATGTGCTTGAGGCGTCGAAACCTGTAGATGACGAGGCCCACCGCAACACCGCTGACAACGCCAAAAAGGAAAAGAAAGAGAGGATTCGGGTTGCACTCTCAATGGGGAAATCGAATGCAACGATAAGGACAGTATAGAGATAGTTGCCCTGCACGTACCAGGCAAAGTTGAGCAAGCTCCGCACGGCTAGAGCCGCCCAAACCCCGCGATCCTTTAACAGGTGGAAGGGGACAAGGGGGTTTCTGGCGCCGTTCTTCTCCCACAGGACAAAAGCGGGAGCGAAGAAAAGCCCGATGACCAGCGGGATGACGACCTGCGGGTTCCTCCAATGAGATACCGTGCCGCCTGCAATCGTCAGAGGAGTCAGAACAAGACTAAACGCCGTGACGAGAGTAAGCAGGCCGACGGCGTCCACCTGATCGAAGAGTCGGCCGCTCCATTTGCGAAGGCTGTCGAGACCACCGTATGCATCTCCAAACAACTCGCTCTTCTTCCTGGACTTATTAGGCCCTGTGCGACGGTCGATCGAGTATAGTGTGATTAGGAGGGGAAGTGAGGCGACAGGGTAAATGATGCACCACATGCCGATTCCCCAACGCCACGTGGTTACGCGCAGCACGGCAGACGTAATGCTGCCGCTAATCCATGTGTTGATCACAAATGGCAGGGCGGGTATGTAGCTGAAGAAGACGCGAGCCCGCATGGACGAGAAGTCGGCAACAAGGATCTCCAGCATCAGGACGATGCAGGTGTAGCCGACCTGGTACGTGAGGGTGCCGGCGCAGAACGCATAAACGGAGTTTGACGTCGACTCGATCAACATGCCAACGACGTAGAACAAGGTGGACGCAGCCACGACTTCGAAGCGTCCAAAGACATCGGCAATCTTGGCTGCGGTTGGCTGGATCGCAACCGCAACAACGCTTCTGAGGAGATTGATGGTGGCCAGGTATGAGTGCAGCGAGAAACTGGATGTTGCATACGGCATGTACGTTGACCGGACCTGGCTCTCGAGGCCGTATGCGTAGCCTATTAAGAAGATGCCCGAGAATATCCAGAATCGCTCCATGTGGGAGAGTTGGGCAGAAACGGCCTCCATGCGAGCGACACCAGCAGCCCGTCGGCTGGATCCTGCCACCGTGGAATCTGCATATTCGTCGTCTGCATAGCTGTGATGATGATTTTGAGTCGAAATTACTGTATAATCATGGACCTCGGTCATGGAGCGCGGCTCCGAGCCGAGCAACGGGGCCTGTTCGCCTGAAGCCGCCATCGCCGAGTTTTTAGCCTCAGTGGCGATGAAAGGGCAAAACTGGCTGGCGAGAAAAAGTCCCGACAAAGAGAATTAAAAATAGCCAGTGCCTTATTAACACATGCCTTTACCGCATATTGAACAAAAAAAACAAAGGCTGCAAACGAATAAAAATGAAACGGGAGACGGGGGGAAATTGAACGGGGATGAGGCCTTTATGAGAGAGGCGAGCTTTCGTACGAGCCTTCGGATCAGATAAGATCAGGTCGGGCTGGTGACAGGCAGCCACGGCCCACCAGGATCCGCCATGGCCCATGGGCGTACAAAGACCCCGTAAGATCCCAGTAATGGCTCATTAATTGCTCCAGCTGTGGCTGGCATGATCATCGTCACATGGCCGGGTTTGGGCGACTAAAATTAGCGGGCTGTGCCAGCAGGATGAGACCAGACGGCAGAGGAGCACGGCTGAGAGAGGAGAGACAGCGAGGTTCAGAGTCATACAGAATGACTAATGCCGTTGGGCTTACTTGAGTTTTACGTCAACCTTGCCTTGACTAAGAGGTTACGAATGTTTGTCTCAACTAGGCGAAAGGATAGAAAAGGAGAGATACAGAGCAAAGAAATGTGTGCGTACATGTACTTCGGATGGAGTGCAGAGTACAAGAGACGGAATAATTGACAAACGGACCAGGGGTGCTGCCACATGTAAATGCACAAGCAGCCTTGTTCCGAATGCTGCATCACCCCAAGACGAAAATATTTTCAGCTTCTCGTCACACACACCGATCCAAGCAATGATATTTTTGTTTTTTCTTTAATTTACTTGGCCATCCATCTTGCCCATCATCTGCAGCTATTGATCTGAGGCCTCCCCTTTATCAATCTCCAGACTGATTGAAAATCACACCACACTGACCATGGGCGCCCCTCCCGCTCGTTCCCCAATTTTACCCGCACTAACCGCGGCGCTATGAAATGGTGATCGGATGGATGAAAAAAAAGCTGGACAAGTTTGTGAATCTGTAAATCTTCATAGTCAAACCACGTACAGAAAGGCTATTCTCTAAATATGTGTAATGGAACTGGCGATCAGTATGTCCTATTGCGCTATGCTCTTATTACCCTATACGTGTACTTGGAATGATGAGAAAATTACAACTGCATGCACTCGAGAAAGAGATTGCGAACATGTCCACCATCTTCAGGCTCAATTTCAGGCGGGTCTAGCCTCGGAGGATTAGCTATTTGCGTTTTCAGCACCGTTAAATGCTTGCAGGTAGCATGCTGTACGAGGCACCTGTGAGATTTGGCTTACTTTGGAACAAAAGTGAAACCGGGCTTGGTGAGCCAATCGAAGCCACAAATGACGGCCTGTAGACATCGGCGCACAGTAAGATGAATCTCGCTGCTGGAAGAAGAGTATCCCGTATCATCATAATTCCTGGGTGAATAATTTGCTCTTTTATAATTGTACGTCGTAAGTGCTAGCAGATGAAGTCGAAACATCAAGATAGAGCCAGCCTTACTTGCCAGGAATCGGAGGCATCTCCTCTGCCCCGGCTTGAAGGAACGGGGCTTAGCAGGATGCATGTTGCCTGTGCTTGGATGTAACGCTATGTGCAGTTTTGCAACCCTAAAATTCTCCATATCGTCTAGAGCAGTCATACCACAAGTATATCTTCATCGGGATCGGTTGATCTGTGACTTGAATAGGACTGCATGTAAAACCCCAGTATTAATGCAGACGATACGCACTAAAGGATGCAGTATCACTTGGCTTCCAGCAGACCTACCCATTTGCGTCAAGCTGAACCTTCATGATATTATTGTCACTAATACAAGCAGACATCATCGTCGTGAGTCCTTTTTAGATAATTCTGCTTTCGTATGTCTACATGTAGGTAGTTTTTCTCACCGCTGTCTATAACTCTAGGGTATAAGATTGTCAGTAACGTCGAGTCACACGAACATGTGTGCCCAGTTGGGCAGCGAGTTGGCCGTGCTCCGAGACATTTTCTCCAGCCTAGTGGATGCCCTGCTGAGGATGTGCACCTAATGTCTTGGGCCGGCTATCGTTAAAGAGATGTACTATGCGGTCATCATTCTCAGCTGCAGGCGCCTAAATCTGCAATGCGGGATGCAAGAGAGACGCCGAACAGCACACACACACACAGTGTTGCCCTCTTCTTATCACCGACGCTTTCTTCCCAACGCAACAAAGGAAATTCTAATCAATCAACTAAATTGGTTCAATCTCATCTATCAAAGAACATGATACGGAACAAAACGGAAAAGCAATTTTATAAATCATTGGCATCTTCCCCAGACTCACAAGGCGTGCTAAGGTCAAATGAGTAATTTTCCCGACCCAGATCGCAGCTCCGGGTGCGGCCCCGTCAATTCACGGGTAGCCCATCGGCGACATCGGAACCCCATCTTCCGGCGTAAGACATTCAAATCAGAGACACCCGCTAGCATACTCGCATCTGCACTAAGAATTGCATCAATTCCAGACTTCAAAGTCTCCTCCCCCCACTAAACCGCTGCCTTTCCATTGCCTTTTGAAACAAGCACAATGGCGACAGTAGCCAAGGAGCCGGCAGCTGCTGACAAGAAGCAGCGGCCCAATGCGCTGCGATCAATCATTGCTGGCTCAACCGCCGGCGCGATTGAAATTTGTATGTCTTTGTCGCACGTGCTTCGACTTCAAAGTTTTTTTCGATATGCTAATTTTGAGATGCTGCCAGCCATTACCTATCCCGCCGAATGTGTGTCTGCGCCGCTGCCGTCTTGAACGAAACGGGAGAAAATCCTCGTATATCCCATCACCAGAAAACTGACTAGAATATATGTGCAGTCGCAAAGACAAGGTCGCAGCTCAACAGACGGCTAGCAGAGGGCAAGAAGCTGCCATGGCCACCCTTTGGAGCGCAGTGGTATGCAGGATGCACCACGCTCATCATCGGCAATTCTGCCAAGGCAGGAATCCGTACGCAAGAATAACCCAATTGGCGATTTGGTTTACGGATGCAAGGTGCTGACGTGGGTGGTAGGATTTGTTGCGTTTGATCAGTTCAAGAGCATGCTCGCCGACGAGAACGGGAAGCTCTCTGGCCCACGAACTGTCTTGGCCGGCTTCGGTGCCGGAGTCACAGAGTCGCTGCTCGCCGTCACTCCCACCGAGAGTATCAAGACGACTCTGTATGCTCTACCCCTTCCCATTTTTGTCCAGTATTTGTACCATGTGCTGATGGCCCTTCTCTTAGTATTGATGACCGCAAATCCGCCAAGCCTCGCATGCGCGGTTTCCTCCATGCCGTCCCCATCATCGCCCGTGAACGTGGTATCCGCGGTTTCTTCCAAGGCTTCGTCCCTACGACAGCTCGCCAGGCAGCAAACAGTGCCACCCGCTTCGGTGCCTACAACTTTTTCAAGCAGATCGCCGAGTCATATACTGCGCCAGGAGAGAAGCTTGGCACCGTGGGTACCTTTGCCATGGGTGGTCTTGCAGGGCTAGTGACGGTGTATGTGACTCAGCCTCTCGATACAGTCAAGACACGCATGCAGAGTATCGAGGCGCGGACGCAGTACGGCAACACATTCAGGTGTGCTGCCATGATCTTTAAGCAGGAGGGCATTCTCACGTTTTGGAGCGGAGCGCTTCCCCGGCTGGCCAGATTGGTGCTCAGCGGAGGCATTGTGTTTACTATGTATGAGAAGAGTATGGATCTGATGAACAAGCTGGACCCCGAGATGAAGTACATCTAAGAGAGGGAGGGGACCAAAAAGAAAAAAGGAAGAGGAAGCAGTCTGGTCTGGCGTTTAGGATTTAGATGGGGATTATACAGCCTTCGTATTGATACAGCGACTAGTTGTACAAGTGTATATATATAGTATACAGTGATGATTGCAAAAGATTCTTGTTTTGATATCTCTTTTTGCCCTTGCCATGTCCATTATTGTTCCATGAAATGCATTTTTTCTCTCCTCGTCTCTCCTTTTGAGATGCCCTTTTAAATTGATGTTGATATCGATATCGTGTCGCCGTTTTGTTCATTACTTCATTGCAGTCTAATCATTCCCGACAATCTCTTGCCCAATCTCTCCAACCAGGTTCTCTTCGGCGCCTCCTCAATCTCCCTGACCAAGTCTTCGAAATACGTCGGCTGGCTCTTGGGTTCCAGCATAGGACCCTTAAGCTTATACTGCATAGCCCACTTGTTAGCGAAATTTGCCTTTTCCCCCCTCACACAAAGGGAAAAAAAAGGATCGGCTGCGCACCCTATCTCTGAACTTGTTCTGCACCAAGAATTGCAGCGCTCGTGCCTTCAGCAGCTCCTCGGGCTCGATGGACGGCTTGTAGTTATTGAAGCGCTCGTCAACGACCTTGGCGAGGACATCCTGGAACTGGTAGTCGGGTCGGAGGTCCTGCTTGGGCCATTTGGCAAAGACGTCGGAGTAGATGCGGCGCTATTTGTTTTTTGGTCAGACAGGCATGAACTGGATGGCCAATATGGGAATTGAGGGGATTCTACTCACTGCTAGTGATCGCGACATTGTGCAAAACTATCGGAATCTGCGATGCGCGTGCTTGCGCAATGCAATGCCGCAACTATGGAACTTTGAATCAATATGCCACCAAGATATTGGATTTCTGCTTTGGAGCAAAGTTTCCGCCGTACAGTGCTGGTCTCACAGTACATCCGGATTGACACACTTATAGTCCGCGTATTCAGGTACACGGTACACGACGTAACCGCGTTGATGGTGCGGGATCCGACATTCCAGCTACATGTATCTATGTATCTAGTACCCGCTGTGCTAAAAAGGCCATCAAATGCAAAACACATCAATGGATCATTGACAGCGCCTTTTGAAAGCTTCTGCTGCCTGAGGCCCAGCCAAATAGCGCTAAATAAGCCCCCCCAATCCCGGCAAAAGTGCCCCAAAGGGACCCAAAGGGACCCTGGATTGTTCCAGATGGTGCTTAACTTGGCGCCCAGAACAAGAAAGAGTACGAGTACGACTACTGGCTAGTACCTAAATTGCGCGGGCTGCCGGCAGGGTTCGCAAGTACTTTGCGTGCATCAGCAGGTTGCCTCCAGCGCCTCCCTCGCATTGGTCATCAGTGGCCGCATCATCTGGCCTGGCCTGCCCGTTCTGTTCTCGTAATTCCATTCAAATCTCAATCCATCCAATCCATTTCCCCATCATTCTCACCAAATTCCTCCACGTCGATTGCGCTTCTTTTCTCTTTTTTCTTTTTCGTTTCGTTGACCCTCGTCGCCCTCACCCTTGTCCCGACTTTTATCTCATCTTCTCCTTTGTCGCCTCTTCCTCCCCTTTGCGGTCGCCGCTCTCCCGATTCGTGCTCCTTTTTCCACAGGCGCTCGTGACCCGATTACGACATCACCAACTACCATTTCCCCCAAACACCTCACAATCCACGGCGCTGCGCGACTTTGACGGAACACTGCTGTAGCCATGTCTGGGCGTTACGAGAGGGTATGTGGACATTTGTCGCATGTTTTTCTTGATTGCATTCTAGGGAGGATTCTCGGGGGGTTATTTTGTTGACGCTGAGGCTGACGATTTGATTGTTAATTTGCAGGTAAATGCCCACGATGAAGACGAGGAGCACGATGTTCCCCAGCGAAGAGTCCAGATCCCCAACTCGCCGCCACCATCTTTCCATTCCCGCGCCTCTTCGCCAAATCGAAATGGCCGGGTCAACAACGACCTCGCCGATGCGTTTGACGATGACGACGCTAGCGACGACGACGAAGCCGACGACAGACAGAGATTAGTTCGCCAGAACTCAACGCCGACCATCCGATCAACCAGCGACTCTTCGCGGCCCTCTGCGCCGGCGGCGTCGGCTTCCATTCCAGCGACAGCAGATACGACTTCGTCCAGCTCACGACCACGAGTGATGGGAGGTGGAAATGCTTCGGATGGCGTGTTTGCCAACATGTCCGCCCGACCAGAGCGGACAGATGCCAATGCGGAAAAAGAGGAGCAACCACCTGTTTGTCTACCTTGCCGAGCCCCCGGAATCTGAAACGATTTGTCTAGAATTTACGCTAATGATGGTGACTTTTACAGACCTATGAACAAGCTGCCGCAGATGCCGCCCCTCCCTACTGGGAAACCACGATTCTTGCGCCCGGCTACGGTGGTGCAGACGAAGTCTACGTCGACGGCATGCCCGTCGGTTCGGTGTTTTCCTTTATCTGGAACGGCATGATTTCGACTTCATTCCAGCTCGTCGGCTTCCTGCTCACCTACCTCCTTCACTCCACTCATGCCGCCAAAAACGGATCCCGCGCTGGCCTTGGCATTACCCTTATCCAGTACGGCTTCTACATGCGAGGGTCGCCTGATGACCCGCCTAAGATGACAGGCCCAGACGGATATGCCGCGCCGCAAGATCCAAACTCCCATGACTTCAATGCTGACGACGTGCGAGATGGTCCCAGCTCTGGTATCTCAGGCAATGACTGGATGGCATATATCTTGATGGTTGTTGGCTGGTTCATGCTCATCAGGAGCGTGGCCGAGTTCATGAAGGCCCGGCGACACGAACAACTCGTCCTGCAGAGCCCTGACCGCGGACTCAACGTCCCGATCATTGCAGAAGGCGAGAGCTCGGAGCACGTGGTATAGAGCTGTTGGTTCATGCATTTCTAGATCTGGGTCCTTTTCGTCATGGCCATCCCTTAAATCGTTTTGCCCAATTTATACGGCAGACTGGGAGTGTGTGAGCAATTAATGCCACACTAGGAGGCACTTTTCTTTTCCTGTCCTTCTTCTTCTGTTTTCTTGTGTCTGTTTGTGGGATGGATATCGGCGTTATTGGACAGCTGCATTCTTAGTTTCCCAGGCCTAACGCGTAGCACGCTTCTCTTATGTACAATGTATAGGATAATGGGCCATTTACCTACAACTGATTTCTGTTTGCATTGGCTGGTCTCTCGTTGAGGCAATCTCATCTGGTGATGTGACTATGCACGTATTTATATATCAGATGGCTCGACCTGTTCGTGGCTTACGTAGTTCTTATGGCCACTCCGTATCCGGCCAGCTCTTTCTTTGTCGTGAGATTTATCTACGCCGATCGATCCCGTTGCAGATCCAGGGCATTGATCAAATGCAGCTCATTAAAGGACATCCATGATCCATGCCATCGATTCATCCACTAACGCTTACAGGCCATTCACAGGTGCAGCGGCCACTAACAGGCACTAGCATCTGCCCCGCGCGTGCGGGGTGATAGCGCTCCAGGGCTGTTCGGGCCCCCGCTACTAGGCCTGAGCTCAGCATCGGCAGCTCTGGATCTGGTGACTTACAAAGCTCGTCAGCACGGAGCTGATAAGACGTGGATTTGACGTCTTTCATACATCATGGCGGCTGTGATATCTCTGAGACTTCACCAAATTATCCTCACTTATGCTTTTGTAATACTGACTCGGGCCGTATAACCGCTGACAATTACGAGATTTCCCAAGTTCGTAAGCGCGCCGATAACCACATCATCTTCTCTCCATTCACAGCTTTCTCTTGATCCTGATTCTATCGTTGGAGCTCCGTCACCTTTGTGTCGTTGCTCTCCTCGGCAGGACCGCGGTTGAAAGCTGGCGCCTCAAACTCTCACGCGAGCTCTAGCAAGGCTGTCCAATCCGTCCTTGCTTCTCAAGTCTGCTGGCATCTGCTTCCTCGTTGTAGGAGGACTCCAAGCGCGCAGCGGCAGCGGCATCAACATGGCGTGGCGGTGCTCAGGGAGCTCGAATGCCGGGCTCGTGGCAAACATGTGGACGCACGGCCTCATCACCGAGCCTCTGGTTAAGGAGGCATTTCTAAAGGCAAGGCCCTCTTTTTGAGCTGGTGCCGGACAAGAGGGAGTGAAAATGAAGAGGCTCTTCCATCTGACTCGCAGCAGGTTGACCGGCGGAACTACGCCCCTGCCATGCCGTACCAAGACTCTCCCCAGCCCATCGGCTACGATGCCACCATTTCTGCTCCGCACATGCATGCCTCTGCTATTGAGCATGTGCTGTCTCGTCTCCTCCCATCAGAGGCTTCGCCGGCACCGCGGGTTCTTGATGTTGGCTCCGGCTCCGGCTATCTTACACACATCTTTGCAGAGCTCGTTGGAGAGCGTGGGCTAGTGATAGGCCTGGAGCACATCAAGGAACTACGAGATCTAGGAGAAGCCAACATGAAAAAGAGTCCAGAGGGAAAGAAGCTGTTAGATGCGGGAATCGCAAAATTTGTCGTTGGCGACGGGAGGCTCGGCTGGGTTGAGGAGGCGAGACCAGGCGAAGAGGAGTTTGGGGCAGGATGGGATGTGATTCATGTTGGTGCCGCAGCCAAAGAGGTGCACGCTCCTCTGTTGGAACAGCTCAAGGCCCCAGGATGGTAAGTTTTGCCCATGGTATCTACCAAACAACTTGTTATTCAGAGTGGCTTACACTTTGGCTGTCAAAAGCATGTTTATCCCTGTGGATGATGACTCCACCGGGTGGGAACAGAGCGTGTGGCGCATCGAAAAGGACGAAGAGGGAAAGGTGACGAGGAAGAAGCTATTTGGGGTGCGATATGTTCCGTTAACGGACGCCCCAAAGAGGTAAATGGCTTTACTTCATTATTCTTTTGCCTATTTACGTGATGTATTTTGAAAGCTTACTACCAGATGGGTATGTATTTGCGCCATCTTCGACTTGTATCTCGTGAGCTGGAGAGATTGGGCTTGAAAGGATTCTGTATTCTTCGAGCATCGTTTATTTGAGATGAAACTAAGTATCTAGCCATTCAACGAGTGTATTATAACTGTTACAAGCATGAAAGTACACCACAACGCCATCAAACGCCTCAAAAGTTATCTATCCGTTTATTCTTTTTTTTCTTCGTGTTTTTAGCGTTATTTTCAGCCTCTTGACACACCCAACGAGGAATACCTTGTCATCAAGTCGTCACACCACATACTCCTTCTTCACAGCCAACTTACAGCCACGACCAACGCGCCAACAGCTGCCATTAGCACCCCAGACTGGTATCTGGTGCCCTCGCTAATGGTCACCGGTACCTTGGTAGGAGCCGGATCAGGCGTAGGGTGAGGACGAGGTGGAATAGGATCCGTGACAAGCCTAACGCATCCCCCTGGCGGACATGTTGGCGATGCCGGAACGGTTGTCTTGCAGTGCTCACCATCGCACTCTGGACGAGGAAAGGGGGCTTTGGGCTCGGATGACGGGGCAGAGTGATGCTTCCATGTCGTGATGGGAGACGGAGGATCAACATGGCAGCCTCCAGGTGGGCAGGAGAGCGGACAGTTGGTGACTTCGGGGGGACAAGACGTGATGGTCTTGATGGTGGTGGAGGTTCTCACGGGGATGCTCTTGGTGTGAAACCCGTTACCAATATCTTTGTCCTTGTCGTCGTCGCAGTGGTCCTCGTCCATTTTGTACAACGAATATCGCTTCTTGCCAGTCACTGGACACTGAGGGCCTCCGCACCATCCCGCAGTTTGGTTAGCGCCAATGCACGGCTGCACACAGACGGAATCTTCAAGCTTATTGTACTGGGGCTCGCCCTTGGACGCAGGATCCTCGCAGTGACACGAGCCGTCGATGGCGGCGTATTTGCCCTTTGCGTGGCAGGCTTCCTGGCATTGCTGGGCGCTGAACGGAGCGGGGAGATCGACGTTGTAGGAGAAGACTGGGGGCTCGGCCTCGACGCAACCGATGTATTTGAAGCCGTGGGATGCATATTCTGCTTGGGCTGCGGCGGTGGCAGCCATGAGGCTGACGAGGAGGGCGAGTCGAGACATATTGAGGTGTGTGCTTTGTATAACTCGCAGTCACTTTACAGAGTAATTCTCCTCTGGTAGGTCGTTGATGCCAAGAAGATGGGAGACTGGATGAGAAAAACAGCTGGCAAGTTATATACCCGGCGAAGCTACTCGCGATTTGTTATGCATACTACAATCCAACCTCATTTTGGGATGCGTAGCCAGACTTGGGCATGGAACTCCAACACGCTGGTTCGCGACACCATGCGCATAGGTTGGGAATGAGAGAAACCAGTCGCGGAACTTCGCCTCCTTTACGGAGTATCGCCGAATAACATGTAATTACCTGAATACACGCATCTTTTCAGGTCAGATGCTCTGTATGCGTGGAACAGGCGCAAAGCGATCGACGCGTTAATGGTATGCGATGTTAACATGCCTCTCCGAGGTATGAGTGCGAACCAGGGGGAAACAAGAGGCTGGCTCGAACTCGTTTCAGCTACCTTTACCCGCTGGAGAGAAGCTAAGCTGAGACACTTTCTCTTGGATGCATTGTGTGTAGGAAAAAAGGGAGGCTGGCGCCGTTACGTTTTGTTCCAACTAAGAGACGACCCGGGTCTTAGGAATGTAGTCGTACGACTCTTCCCGTCCTTTAGTACATACTCGTGAGCGCGACTTGCGCGTCACCAAGTTTTGGGCTGAGTTGCATTCCAGGACCTCTGGTGGTGATGTCAATCCAAAGCTTACTTTTGTCTGAGTCTTCCCATCACTTATGCCGGGAGGGCCGCGTGTCTGATCTGATCGTAGCTTCGCGATCAAGATGATTTAGTTGGAGATAACTCTTCTACATACCTTTAATAGTATATTTCAGCTTCCAAAGGTATTTTACGGGGACATGGGATAGAAGCCAAATAAGTGTCGCTGAGTCGGTATTGCCTTGAGGGCCTTATGTTATTCCAATACACATCCCATGATCTCATGCGATGCGACTGTTGTAGCATTAGTTTTCATATATGAACAGGATTCAATCTCGTTAATTTTCATTACATCATGATGCTGGCATCATGTTTGCCTGGTAAAGCGTACAAGTGGTCCCTTGACCATACCCAACTGTCACGAGGAATGCCAGTCTCCACCAAGGGCGCAGCATCGACGCCAAAAGCTAATCGCGACTTACACTTACTACTGCGAGCTATATAGCAGTAAACCGTTTCACTTGTAGTTTTAGCATTACGGTAATTCTGTGACTCTTTGTTGAGTTGTATTGAGCATTTGTCTAATATATGTAAATCCAAAATAATCATAGGCTTCCTCGTATACGGCGGTACAACGGCCTTTTCTGGTCTCATCGCAACGCCATTTCCCGTATCCGCGCGCTTCTTGGCCATTTATGGGCAATCGGATATAACTGTTGGCCAGTAAGCCATATCTTATTCTCGTGGCCGTGAAAGCCTTCAACATTGGCAGAAAGGTACCGCTTCATCTAGCCGAGTTACCACGCTCATTAAGGAGAGGCGCTCTGCCCCGAGACTGCAGATCCAACCTGTGATATGTACCGGCTCTCCAAATGCTCACGCAGGGGTACAAGAAGGGTCTACTTATACCATGAAGAGGCTTGATTGAGTTCAGGAGAGCTATACGATTGAAGAATAGCTTAATAAACTTAATTACATTTTGCCCGGGTGTTCCTGGAATTCTGCACATGTCAAGTTTAGGTCAGGTTTTGATGTCTCCTCACGGAGTCAAAAGTCTAAATGAATAACGAGTGTGAGAGCCAACTGACCACAGCCTACTAATTCAGCGTTGCCATTATTATTTAACCAGAAGACCATCCTTAGTTTAATGTTGATGATGTTACAACCCTCTTCAGTCGTTCGCTCGTTTTTCGAATTCTCTCACTCGCTCATATACGCATTCGCTTAGTTATTCATTCGCCTGCTCCATCATTCACTCGCTGATTCACTCGCTCGCTCACGCACTTATATACATACACATACATATACACATATGAACATTTTTTCAATCCAATGTTGCAGGAAGAATTGTCGGGACCTGAGGGCCCCACGACACTGCCCTGGGTCAAATACCCTATCCTCGTCAGGGATCACTACCGCAACTTTAGACGCTGGCTCCGAAAAGACAAGACCATCGTGGCCTGTGTTGAAGACCTCATAGAGCCACCGCCCGCTTATCAAGCCGTACGAAGGGAACCTCCAGTTGACGGCGAGCTGTATAACTTGCAATACGAACTCTCTTACTACCACAGTCAGATATACGTCGAGGAAGGGTTAGAGAGGCAACTCCTCTACGCCGACATTGAGTATCTGCACCGGTGGATCGAACAGCTGGAATATCTCATCTATTGGAAATCGGCCACAACAATCCCCGCGAGGTACCGGCATGAACCCATCAAAGATCGGATAATAAAGGGAATCAGGAGGCTTCGCGCAGAATTTTATCATCATCGTCATCAGATGATGATGATGATGATGATGAATTTCTTGAAGATGAAATAATATCATTAGAAACAAGAAGGAATGAAACGATATTGATAGAAAGAAGAGTATAAAGCAAATCTTTCTTCTCTTAATAAATTCATTTGCTCAGCTTTTTAAAAATGCTAGACACATGCAGGTACACACAAATAGTGTAATCTATGACACTCTCTACCACTCCTGTGTGCCATCTTTGCTCAAAACCTTGCCCGCATCAGCATCTCGCTTTCCCTCAGTCACGTCCCTGATAAACTCTCCTCCAATAGCCGGATCGCCCGCACCCATCGCCTTGAGAGCCTCAGGATCACCTCCCAGATTAGTAGCCAAGAAGCCCGGGCTAATAGCAAAAGTCTTGACGCCATCGTTCAGCAACAGCCAGTGCCAGTTGAGCATCACCATGTTGAGAGCAGTCTTGCTGCTCTTGTAGCCCAGGGTGGCGACGATGCCTGGCTTGGGCCATCCGGCTTCCGGCTGGGGGGCCCACGGAGGGTAGAAGCTCTTAGAATGCGCGGTGAGGGTAGACAGACCAGATGTGATGAAGATGAGACGTGGGGAAGATGACTTGATGAGGAGCGGGACAAAAGTAGCGGTTATGATGTGAGTCCCGGTGACGTTGACGTCGTACGCCTTGTTGAAGATTTCGCGGCTGTTTGAAATGTCGTCTGCGAAATTCTGGGAGTCAAAAGCAGCACCGGCATTGTTGACGAGTGTGTCGATTCTGTCCACCTTGGCATTGATAGTCTCAAAAGCCTGGGCAATGGACTCATCGCTCGCCAGCTCAATGGCGACGGGCTCAAGAATGCTGCTCGATCCCGGAACCTCTTGAGTGGCGGTAGCAATTGCCTTTTGGCCCTTTTCCACAGTACGAGCGCCGACGAAGATGTGGAATGGCGTGGAGGAGCGCAAGTATGCTTTGACCGTCTCGTAGCCAATACCTGTATTGGCGCCGGTGATCAAGACGATGTGCTTGTCGTTAGCCATTGTTTATGATGAAGTGTCAAATGTGATGGATAGTTGATGTGATGTTAGCTGGTTATTTGTCTTGTTGAATTGAGTTGATACTCCATGTTGAACTGGCTGTTCCATCGCTAATATATATACACATATATACCATTGCCAGTGAATTCCCTCTGTGAAGCTGAATCCTCCTTGATAGCTCTTCAAGAGAAATGCAACCAACTACAGCCAAGCTCTCTTTTCTGATTCGCTGTCGAATACGCTGTAGTGGCTAGACCCGAGCCGAACGGCGAGCTGCACGAGAGTCGGAGTTAAACAAAATCCTAGAGACAATCGCAGCCTTATTTCCATCTCGGATGCCCGAGAGAGTCCGCGTTTCGAATAAAATGTGGGGGAACGAGGCCGAGCCGGGGGGTCGTTGAAGGTGTATGGACGCCGGATTGCTGGGCTGTTCGGATCCGGGAGGCCAAACTCCAGAGCATTGACACTTACATGTGCTTAGCAGGCGTGGATTGAGCTTGTGTAAGTCTTTGAATGATATGACAAAGATATCACATCATGTTGTTTGGTGTTGCCTCTTCCTTCATCAGCTTCAAGACAACAACGCTATCCTCACTTTGCTTTAGCTTGAAGTTGTCCTCGTCCTCTCTATTCTCCCGACTCCGTTTCCACTCTCCAAGTCCGTATTCAGCAAGACTCTAGTCTAATTGTAAATCACCCTCTAGCCATGATTTTGTGTTACCGTATTGCTCTATGGCGTAAGACAGCTTGCCCCACCAAACCTCCACGTTTCTTCAAGGGCCGGGGCTTTCCGTCCTAAACGACACATTGCCCAATTCGGTCAGCCGCTCGAGCCTCGCCTGAATCTGGTCAGCCATTCGAGTCACTCGCCTCAATCTGATAACTCAAGCTGTATTACACAACCACCCATTGCCTGCCTAATTATTAATATATCATGACGCAAACCCCCCTCAAAAAGGTCTGCCTCATAGGCGCAAATGGAACTCTGGGCTCCGTCATTCTCCAGGCGCTCGTTGACGCAAACTCCTTCGACGTGTCCGTCCTTCAGCGCTCAAACTCGTCTTCTTCCACCAATTTCGATCCCTCAGTCACCCGCTTAGTCGCCAGCCCTGATCTCGCCGTCGACGAGCTCACACAAGTCCTCAAAGGCCAGGATGCCGTCATCGCCGCGTTCCCGCTCGGCCAGGGCGACCAGCATCTCCGTCTCGTAGAAGCCGCGTTCAAGGCTGGCGTGAAGCGCTTCATCCCAGCTGACTTTGGGAGCTGCGACGCCGGCGACGCAGAGCCGCAAAAATATCTGCCGCTGTATCGCAAAAAGACGGCAGTGCGCGAAAAGTGCGAGGCTCTGGCCGCCCAGGACGAAAGCACCACCTTTTCATGGACGACGCTTGTGTGCGGCCACTTCTTCGATCACGGGCTGCGCGACGGGCTGCTGCACTTTAATTTTGACACTCGCACGGCTCAGATCCTGGACGGAGGCGCCATCAGGGCTTCGACGTCGACGCTGCGCCGCATTGCAGAGGCAACTGTGCGCATCCTCGAGAGACCTGTCGAGACTCGCAATCGCGCGCTTTATGTCCAGAGCTTCAACCCGACGCAGCTTGAGATTGTAGCTGCTCTGGAGAAGGCAATGGGCGAGAAGTGGCATATTCAACATGTCGATTCAAAGCCGTACTTGGAGGACGCTCAGAAGAGGCTGAGTAGCGATGATGAAAAGGCTGTTTTGATCGCCATAGAAGACATTGTCTTTGTGCTGGGAGCTCTAGACGCCGATTGGACAAAGAGGAATGGGTTTGCGATGGAGTTGCTTGGTTTGAAGGATGAGAGTCTGGAAGACGTTGTGAACGAGGTGGTTGCTGCGTATAGAGCCGAGACTTCATCGGCATGAAGCGGTTAAGTGCTCAATATCTTTATTGCATAGATATACACACTTTAGTCATTACAAGAGTCTACGTATAATTACTGCTGACGATAATGTCTATTCAGGTTTTAGGGTAGTATTCTCATAAAATGCCATGAACACTTACATTAGTACATACACGACCCTCGCGGTACTGACTTTCTTGCGATTAATTACACATTCAGGCTTCAATTCCCTGTTCCTTGTCTACAGAATTCCCTAGCATGCAGGGAGCACACAAGTGAGCACCATCAGCTTCAGCCGCAATATACGACACGCACAAATGTTGCTTCGGAAGCGTTTATAATTGGCTGGCAGATTCTCGCCTGGACAAGGAATACGAGCTCGAGCTTTATATCGAATCATCGACGTTTCGGCTGATTTCCGTAAACGAATATGAGTGGCACCTGTCAAACACAATGCTGGCAGATGATCATCCATGTAGCTTGTAACTTGTAGGCAATCACCCTTCAAGCTTAAAACTCTGGCCCAATCAACGAAGCCCTCCGTTCGGAAGCGGCAACATGGACGTTGTACCCCTCAATGTCTTGCATCTCGCCAAGGAATCGATCCCTCTGTCAACGTCTTCACCCGGCCTATCAGAACAATTTGTACCACAGCTGTAGGGCGCCACACAAGTTGTTCATCTGTAATGTGGCATCAATGCTCGGACTGTCGCCAGTCACGATGGAACACCATCACGCCACTTGACGGGGACAAACCGGCGCCAGATTCGAGTGTATAGAGCAGGCTATAAGCTCGCAAAGAAAGAGACCGCCCTAGGAGCATCAGATCTCTCTCAAGTATAATCTTCTCCATGCACCTATTAATAGGGTTTCCCCGGATATCTGTTTCATTCTAAACAAGCAGTCAGCTGTCAGAACACACTTGTCAGAATGCAGTTCGCTTCGACTAGCACCGTCCTCACGCTCGCAACGTATGCCACTTCAAGCCAAAGCATTAATGCCCGATCAACTTATAGAACCCTGCTGACTTTGAGTTCTTGAAATAAGTTTCATTTCCGCCGTTCATCCTCTGGCTGTCACTACTCAAGAGAAGCCATGCCCCACAGTCACTTCGACAACGACACACTGCAGCACTTGTCTGAGGGCTTTGTGCTTGGTTGAGTCGACGATAACGCCGCAAGTGGGATGCGCAGCGGCAGTTCCAACGGTATACACTGGCTACCCATGTTACGGTCCATGTCCTGGAGGATGCGGGACCATATACATCACGCAGAGCAAAGAGCCAACGACACCGGCCCCTGCATCGCCAACTAGCTGTGTCCCTACCGTCACGGTAACGACACATCCTGGTATCAGTGAAGGCTGTAAATTCGACTGCTCCAGCGAATTTTGCATAGCCGACAGTGAGTAACCCAAAATAGCACACGCGAGTGAAGCGTCCATCTGATGATTCGTCGCCACAGACTTCGTGACCGTGCCTTGTGGTTGTTCACAAGCCGCAGGCGTCGTCACCCAGACGGTCACCGCTTGTGCAGCATCGAGTCCATGTTGGAACTGCCATACCGGGTTTCCATTTACAACCACGGCCACCGATTGTCTAGCGTCGACGAGCAAGAATTAGATAGAGGCTGTGTTGCCAAGATTTGATGCCGTAACGACGCTTGCCATGTGCAGGACAGACAGCTAGGATAGGGCCCTGTGGATGAAGAATGCTCAATGTAACCCGCGGTTATTTTTGTAGAAGCCCAATGCTGCACACCTGCAGATGATGAGAAATGGGCGCTGCATAACGGCTGCAATATCACCTCAACTGCGCGGTGATAGGCGAATCAAAGGCGGGGGAAGACCAGGACCAGGCCTGACGGGATATTTTAGGAAATGAATCATGACGACGTTGGAATTTGCGATTTGACGAGTGTCCAGGTTAGGGTATGAGTCGAGTCGAGTGTAGATGCTTGGACCATGAAGCATCCATCAATGGATGTTATAATTGGAACGTGCGAGGCAAGGATAGACGGGAAGACGGGAAGATGATGGAAGACTCCCGTCAAGACTCGGCTCCGACTCGGGCATCAAACCAGCCCGGGTCCACGATAGCTTGTCCAGTCTATTGCTAAATACAGTAACAGTTTAGTCACATCTACTGTGGAGTGACGTGCCGCTCTCCTGCAGCTGGCTAGTGCTATCAGCACTGTATTTGTATTTGATCGCCCAACTGCACCCCCAGCACGCGACCTCTATCCACCACTGGATAGGCTATCCACAGCACTCAGCTGGCTGCTAACAATGGATGGATCGCCACAGGCAACGCAGCTCCATGCACGCAAAGCAACGACATGAATTGCCATCAACAAAACGGGCATACGTGTACCCATTTAGCTAGCAATGACCACTCCAGCTGAGCTGATTTTCTCTCGTCTTCTCTCAGCTTCGCCCCAATTTACAGCTGACGCCTCAATCACCAGGTCCCTTTAGAAGAGCGACGGCCTCCCGGCTCCGTCCTATCGGCTCGCTCACCGGACTCTCAGCGCCCCTAAAATAAAAAACCTGGTGGCCTTGACACAGCACAGCCCCGGTGCGGTGACGTTTGTCATTTTCGCCGTCTTCCAAAAAAGCATCAGAAAAACAACAAAGACAAAAACAAAGACAAGACACACGACACCATCTTCGTCTCACGTTTGATTAAAACCACGGTCTTGTGCTAGGGTAATGCCCGTTCCTGCTTACTCTCTGGCAAGGATGTACTATTAATCTGCATATTGTCTTTTTTGCTGTCTCTCTCCAGCTTGTCTTTGATTTGTTTGGCCCGGCATTTGCTTGTCATCCTTCCATCCTTTCGGCTTAGGTTAGTCGCCTTTTTTCTCCGGGCCTTGATGTCCGGATGCCGTGAACCTGCAGCAATCCTTGCACAAAGCCCTCTTTTACATAAGAAAGGAGAAAAAAAGCATGATCGTCAAAGTCACTCGTCACATAGCAGAGTGCCTGTAAGCTTAATTGCGCGATACATCAAGCAGCTATTTCTGTTGCCGCGCGCCTTTTTCCCGGATTTCCAACGTTCTTCAAGGCCTCCAGCATATTTCCCAATAGAGGCATATTTTGCAAGCGACGAGAAGAGCCATGGAGGCCCATTCACTTGCCTCCCTAAACCTGCTGGCGGCGAATCCGCCGCAATATCCCGAAAACCCGTCAGAGACCAGACTAGAGCCTTTGGTGCTCTACATCTCCAGAGTCCCTGGAACGAGAGGTATTTGGAAGCCCCCTCACCTCACCTCACAGCATTGCTCGTAGCAAAAGGCTTACAAATAATTGCAGATGTTATTCTGTCGCCTTTTAAACCTCAGATCAAGAATGTCACAGGCGGAGATGTCTCCAGCAGTCTCTACTATGTTCATCTTGAGATCCCAATGCTGGATATTACCGGCCCTCAGCCATTGAGAGATGACGCGCAAGGTAGATCCAGCGAGGATAGCTCTATGACGAGGACGATTGCTCGGAAGCCGGTGCCCGGATCAATCTCATCACAGACTCCCAATATCTCGATACAAGGTGATCAGCAACCGCAACAGCAACAGCAACAGCAACAACAACAGCCTCAGATTACTTTTGGAAACCCGACGTTGCGACCACCAAACGATCTTAGTGCGCCTTTCAACTCGCAAGATGCCGAAGTTGCACCCCCTCTTCCCCCCAGACAATACGAATGGTCGGGCTCGACATTCTCAGAGAACCCTTCCCAGCGGAATGCTCCAGATGGGTCACAGCAGTTGCGCCCATCTGCTTCTAGACGCAAACCTGTCGGGCCAAGGCAACTGAGCGATATTCCTCAGAGTCGGGTCTCCATGGACGAAACGGCACGTTCTAGAGATCAAACCAGAGATCGATCAGCTACCATGGGGCATACTAGGCAAAGTCGCTCTCTATCTCCCATAAAGAACAGCGAGTATTCTACGCCGCCATTTACCTTGAGCCTGATAAGGAGGGATCCAGGTACAGGAGACCAGTGGAACGTGGGCAAGATTTCGTCGTACGAGGTGAATAATGAGGTTGGGGAAACGGGCCAGTCTGCCACGTATCTCTCTGCATCCTCAGAACAGCGGTCTCCTCAACATCCACCAATCGATATTCACATTGAAAGCGCAGGATATGCCAAGTTCCGTGGAAGGCCATCAAGCGCCATTCCCCCCAGAAGGAGCATGGATGCCGACCGATCATTCATGGACATGGCACCAGGCCCACGAGCCGACGGGATGTTCTCCAGACAGGTTTCCATGGCGTACTCGAGAAGTTTCGGCTCTGCCATACGATCCAAATTCCACCAGATGGAGCAGGCGGCTCGGAAGAAGGCAGCACATAATCGAAGCGAGAGCGAAGCATCGGCCAATTCGTTTAGTTCCGGAGAATACAAGTCCGGGTCGCCGACGTCTTCACGTCCTGACAAGATGAAGCCGAGAGGATACACCTTTACAAGCCCCTGGGGCGGTAGATGCGAGTTTCGCACGGGAAACGGCGGCCGAAGCTTGCTGTGCCACCATTTCTTGCATGAGGGCGAAGTCGGAGCTTATAACCCGTTGGTCCCCGAGGCGAGTCCGTCAAGGTCGTCCACCGTTGTCAGCGAGTTACGCTTCAACCTTCCGGGCTCTGAATTTTTCCCTTCTGGTGAAGTCCCCAAGGGCGACGACCGCCGTCTTGGCCACTTTAGCAAGTTCATCAAGTCGGCCATGGAACGCTATGAAGATAGAGATGAGGATGATGTAATATCACCGTTTGACGTAAACATAGGCGGCGAGAGAGCTGGAGGAGGCAACCGCGGCAAGCGGGCCAAGCTCGGGAAGCTCATTATATACCACGACGGGCTGAAGATGCTCGATCTGCTGGTGGCAGCCAACATGGGGCTGTGGTGGGGGACATGGGAAAGGAGCTTCTGAAAGCGAGTTGTGCATAGCGTCGATTATGCCGTTGAGCAATCCATCATGAGCGTGTAAATGCTGGTTTCTTTTTCCCTTGTTGTTTTTTTGTTTTTTATTTTGTTGTTTTTTATCATAATACCTGGTTGGCATTAGATAGGAGGTAATAATGAGCTGTAGCACGCCGAGGTCGTTTGAGCGGGCGTTCAAGTTATATTAAGCATCACGTGCCATGTCACGAGCGGCCAATACCACCAATCACTGGCCTAGCAATGTAATCCCGCAGTGCACTAAGCCATTCATCCAAGGCAAAAGAGAGCCATCAAAAGTGCATCACGTCAAAAGTCGCCTCCCGCCCAATCGACGTCCCGCCCCAGGCGAGCCTGCTCTTTGCAACTCCGTCAATTGCAGCGAATCCCGACGACAATGGCGCCGACTCTCTCCGCCTCGGCAGCAGCCATGCTCGCCAAACGCCAGCTTGCCCGAGCTCCGGCCTCTGCCAGCTCGCTCATGATGGCGACGAGGATGCTGGCCACTCCCTACCACCAGCAGCGGGGATATGCGACTCCCAAGGGACCCCCGCCGCAGAACTTCCGAACGAGCAAGCAGGTCGAGTGGGTGTGGGAAAAGGACAGCTTGTTGGACCGGCTGGGCAAGTACTTCCTCATGACCGAGATGGCCAGAGGAATGTACGTCCTGCTGGAGCAGTTCTTCCGACCACCGTATGTATATACCGGCTCTGGAGATTCAGGATTTTCACTGGTCACTGGTGTGAAGAAGATTGCTGACTGGAGGACCGCAGCTACACCATTTTCTACCCATTCGAAAAGGTACGCAGGTTGCGCCAGGGATGAGCTAGATATCCATGGAGACCCTCCTCTTGCCATTGAGCTGCGATTAACACTTTTCTTAGGGCCCCATTTCTCCCCGATTCCGTGGCGAACACGCGCTGAGACGATACCCCTCTGGTGAAGAGCGATGCATTGCCTGCAAGCTCTGCGAGGCCGTAAGGACCCCGCCCATATCCAGCGCATTGGCAGGGATTGGGAAATGCTAACTGCGCATGCGAACAGATCTGCCCTGCCCAAGCCATCACCATTGAAGCCGAAGAGCGTGCCGATGGCTCTCGCCGTACTACCCGCTACGATATCGACATGACAAAGTGCATCTACTGCGGTTTCTGCCAAGAGTCCTGCCCCGTCGACGCCATCGTGGAGTCTCCCAACGCAGAGTACGCGACTGAGACCAGAGAAGAGCTGCTGTACAACAAGGGTGAGTTTGTGATGGAATCCAACGGAGATGAGATCTGCAGCGGTATATACTGATACAACCATTACAGAGAAGCTGCTGTCCAACGGAGACAAGTGGGAGCCTGAACTTGCTGCCGCCATTCGCGCAGATTCACCTTACCGATAAGCTACACAAATCTAATTCCAACTTGTATGATGTGAGGGGAGAGAGAATCATTAGAAGAGAGGCACCAACAGAGGAGTCATGGACAACAGGATTGTACATAAGCTTGGCGCTAAACAAAAAAATAAGCCTTGTATTCGAACTTCGGCCATGGAATGAGTGAATGAATGGGAAAAAGTGAAGAAAGTGACAATAAGTTTTCAAGAATAGCATCAATAAACTGGTGCGATGAAGCTACCATACAACTATCGGGAGAGCCTTTCGAGCATTAGCTTTCATTGACTTTTGCTCAACGTTAAAATCTGGATAACCGAGGCCATTCCCACTAACTCCGAGACTTCGAACATGTCTAGTGTCGGCCAACACTGCGCTTATGGGAGATTGGAACCATAATGAGAGGGGTCTTGGTCGTTACCACTGCCTCCAAGGACAATTCCGCTTCCTCTGGAGTCATGATTGTCTACTGGATTGCCCTTCTTCTTCTTTCTTTTGATACTGTGTTGGAATTTCAACAGGAAATACATTAGGAGGGTTACTTTGCCTATGGTTACTTTCATTTTGAGCTCTGGGCCGGGTTGGGTAAGTTGTTAGGAATGACCTTAGCATGCTAATTGATGAGAGATGTGACGGGGTATTTATAGGTACACTTATGTGTTTCTTTGAAGATGTCGTGTTTGCCAAATACCATTCTAATTGTCAATCTTGGTTCGTCATACGTACTGTCAACAAACTCGGTCATGCAGTGACAAGTGTGTGCTAAGCAACTGCATAAACTTCTGTGACTGAGTGTTCTGCCAATAGGTATACAAACATTTATTAATTCTACCACCTTTATACAGGGCCATATAAACGTGAACCCAAGTATGTCTTATATGCCTCAGCAACAATAGAAGCATATACTCTGTATCTCACCAAGCCATACTCACACACACACAATGCCTTACATCTGCAGCTTCACCAATCCGGAGCTCTCCATTCCCGCTGATTCAGCCACCCCCTCCAGCCCACCAGCTGCACGTGACTCCTCATCCCCCCTCCGCACTCCAGCTTTCCAATGTAGTGAATGTACCTTTGTACCGGCCCAGCTCCGAAAAACCTCCAATAGACCGAGTAATAGCCAGCGAGAAATTTATCATCGCCGGAGCAGCGAACTGACGTCCGTCACCTTTACAAAAAAACCCGCCCTGCCGCAACCCGCAGTCAACCGACGCCCTCCCCTTCCAATTGACCTCGCCTCTTTTTTCTTCTTCTCTTTCTTCTTCTTTACCTTGCTCCCCCCACAAAAGCCGCAATCATGTTCCGCACTGCTGTCCTCCGCACATCCGCCTCGGCCGTCCGCGCTGTTGCCCGACCCGTCGCCATCCGAAGAACAGCTGCCCTGGCCGCTGCTCCCCGCGCCGTCGCCGCTCCTTTCCGTGTCCAGAGCCTCATGGGCGTGAGGATGTACAGCGCTGGTGGTGGTCTGCACAAGGAGGAGGTTGAGGGCCGCATCATGAGCCTGCTGCAGGGATTCGACAAGGTAGGATTATCCAGCTTCGCTCTATTGTTCGCAGTCGTTTGTCATCTCGGAGTCATTCGGAGGATGGTTTGAGGGAATGGGAGGCGATATCGCAGAAACACTGTAGGATGCATTGTGTTTAGCAGAGGAATAGCTGCGCAATGGCAAGATTTGGACCTTGAAGGTGTTCTTGACGGAGGCGGGGGAGCAAAAGAGAGCGGGGTGCAACAACATCGGCATGTTGGATATGCGCCAGTCCATGCCTTGGCTTTTTTTATTTTCATTCTTGCGTACGCAAACTATTTGCTAACTATTTGCGCTCCAGGTCAACGACGCTACCAACGTACGTCCGGAAATACCACCACGCGCAACATCCCCCCTCATCGAATGACATGCCTAACTCTACCCTTTTACAGATCAAGCCCACCGCTCACTTCGCCAACGACCTCGGCCTGGACAGTCTCGACACCGTTGAGGTCGTCATGGCCATCGAGGAGGAATTCAGCATCGAGATCCCCGACAAGGATGCCGACAGCATCCACTCAGGTACGAGAAGTCGCATCCCCCCTAGATATCAAATAGTGCTCACACTCCCTTTTTTTGCAGTTGACAAGGCTGTCGAGTACATCCTTAACCAGCCCGATGCCCACTAAATTACTCCCGACCCGACGACTCTGGAAACGCTGGCCAACCCCCCTGTTTTTCTCCCTCCTTTAACTCTCCAAAGTCCCTCCCTCGTTATGTCACTTGAAATTCCCTCCTACGATATACCCGGATATGAAGAGGTCAGGATATAAGGGATGGGGTTTACCGAGATAAATAATGAACTTTGTTTGGGGACTTGTAAAATATAAAAAAAGGCCATTCACGGTCAAGACAGGTGATATCAGGTGATGGTAAAAAAAAAAGAATCTCAACTAATTTTTTTTCTTCATCTTCGAGAGAGACAGAGAGAGAGGGACAAAGGGGACTCTTCTTTTTATTATGCCAGTGTTTCCAGGATCCAACGGAAAGGAGTGTGATGATGGGGGAAAGGTTCAGAAATGGGAAGTATTAGAACGGGAAGAAAAAGGACGATTGTATTGATGGTGGTCGGAGACGCTGCGAAAGACGGTCTTTGCAGCTTATCCCTTGTACTAGTGTATAGAAGAATCATTTTACTCTCCACCGACTGACAGCCAGAGCTGGTATCTGCCGTGATGTGCAAACCTGAGCCGCCATTAACGATTTCTCTTAAACATATCTACAGAATAAGTAGACTTACAGGATATTCACGAATAAACGGGATAATACTATATGTTGATTATTAACGAAAGATACAAACGAGTGCCGTAAATGCATCTTGAAACTCCAAGCTCAATATTTCACCTAATTGCATATACAAATTCCCCTATCCTAATGATACATACACCTTAAAACGTGAATAAAAATCGTAGTTATTGACGGGCGTAACCTGAGAGGTTATTATTATGGGTTGCTTCCAAGCTCGCTACCCCCAAATGGGACTCCAATGGTCGACGCAACTCCTCCGAATATATCCTGAAGAGAAAAAAAAGTAGATCCAAGCTGGCCTCAGGTTTCCGTCCCTTATTATATCCACCTCCAATGTCAGCTTGATCGTCCGTGTGAAATGAACAAGACCCCCTCGTCTCAATAACCGCAACGCGAGAGAAAATATTAACGGGAAACCAGGGCAAATGCTAAAATAAAACGGGGGGAAAAGATGATCCAGTAGTTTGTGACTTTCATTTTTTCTTATGATGAAAGCATATGATGCTTGTTGTTGCTAACTCCTTTGATAGACCGTAGACCAGAAAATGAGAGGTATGACTTCAGGGCGTGGCTGTCCTAGATGGCTCCTCGATGGCATGACGGAAAGATGAAATGATAAAAAACAAAAACACAAAAAACTCCAACCTATATAGTATATATACACCCCCTGTGTCCCTTTTTGTTTTCCCTTTCCCAGCCCTTGGCGATGTTGGATGCCGGATGATGATTTTGTGTGTTCCCCTTCCAAAGATTGCCATCGATATTGCGAGAGAAGACGAGAGAGAAGAGAAGAAAAAGTAAAGCGAAAAGAAGCAAGTAGCTTGGAAGGACATCCGGAAAAATTCGGTGGACTGAACTCTCGGTTTCCAAGAAAAATGCACGTCGCATGGCGCGCTGTCGTCTGGTTCGTAGATCGTCATGCCTTCGTCAAAAAATGGTGTGATTCCTCCGTTTCGTCGATTGTAGTTTTAAAGGGTTGGGGGTATCTTGTCTAAAGAAATATGCTCCGCCATATTTTTGTATTTTCCTCTTCGCGAAGTCTATTACCTTCCATTGACTGGTACAGCGTCTCGTCCCTCCTTGGTGCCGTTAGAAGCAGGTACTGTCTTGCTGGCGGCGGCGGCATTGGCATATGAGCTATAGGCTCCCAGTGCCAAACCAGAAGAACCGCGCTTGCGAATCTTTGACGATGAAGAGTCTTCCTCCTCCTCCATGCTGAAGACGAAAGCAGGGTCTTCTTCATCAATCGGAGTGGTAAATCTGCCAGTGACGGACGAACCAATGCTGGCGCTGGAGACGTGGCGCTCTAGACTGCGGTCCTTGCCGATGGGTGAGATACCATTGCTGGCGTTACGGCTGACGGTGGGGTGCAGAAGCGGGCTGGGGCTATTCAACGTGTCATCCAGCCGGCTGCGTTGGAGCTGCTGTGACAGGACCGACATGGTTTCGTTTCCGGCCCCGGCAGATGCCCGGAGGTCGTTCGACATTTCTTTAGCTAGGATCGAATTTCGCAGGGGGCTGCCAACATGGCCGAAAGCTGATCCGGCAGCGCTTCGGGCCGATCTGGTCATCTCCTCCTCTTCCTTCTGACGCTGGAACAGGGGTCCCCATCGGCTCGGGCTTGAACCGATGGGGCTGCCATACTTGCCAAGACTACCGAAGCTGAAGTCGGGCCTCTCGTCTCGCATCGAGCCTCTCCGGGCCTTTTCTGCTGGGGTCAACAGATCCTGCAAATCGCCAGGAACAAGATTTTCCGGCACGTTGTCGTCGTCGCCAAAGGCAAACTCAGCCTCCCAATCGCGGTCAACCATGTTCTTGGGCATGCTGGCGCTGAGCAGTCGCGGCTTGGGATATCGGGTTGAATGCATAATTCGTTTCCCAAAGTACTCTTCGCCAGTGAGATGCTGCGAGTCTGGAGGGCTGCCGGCGGTGGGGGTAGCAAGATGCTCGGATGACCCAAAGGCTGACGAGTGGAGCAGCTTGAGCGTCTCGGAGGTGCGTTGGTCCTTGATGCTGCTGAGTGATGGAGACGGCGACTCGAGGCCAAACTTTGACGGCACAGACGAAGGCCATGGCGCAGCAGGGAAACGGGCGGCGTTGGAGATGCCGTTGGAGTCGAATGAAGAGGGCAATGGTGCATCGAGCACGGACAAGCCCCTTGCAGCGGGCGACAGGCCAAAGCCAAGGCGGGAGGGGTCGTCGTCGGGAGGAGAGCCATAGCTAGACTCTGTGACGGAGTATGGCGCATCAATGGTAGGGGGGCCGTTATCGTGGCCACTAGAGAGGCCGAGCTCCTGAATCTCATCGCCGTTCCAAGGATATACGGCTTGGTCGGCGCGGTAGAGGGACGAGGTCAAGGCACTGGCGGTCGAATGGCTGAAGGGGCTACTGACAGAGCCCGGGGTCTGTGAGACGGGACTGGCGCCGCCCGCACGATTGGCAAGATTGAGGGGATTTGGGCCGATGGTAACGCCATTCTTACCGTAGTTGATTCGGCGGCCGTCGGGCAGGACGTGGATGTTTGCGCACTTGGGGCCAAACTTGCAGTTACCCTAAGAGGAAAGCCCATGGTCAGCCAACCAATCTAGACACATCTGTCTTTGTCATGCCATGGCGCAGCAAGCGAGAGGTCGCAGAAAAAGGGAATTCAGAGAAAGACGTGGAGCACATCGGACGAGCTTCGGAGAGGATGTAGATGGGTGCGGGTATTTTCGGGCAAGGAAGAAAAGAAATGGGATCAATGATGGTTTTTGGCCTTGGTTTCTCTGGCTGTCGCAATGGGTGACGATCACGGAGCCGAAATATGCAAGATATGACAAACACAGACGCACACACAAAAAAAGAGCAGTGCTCACCTTTGCGAAATATTTGCAAATCGTCTCCGAGGCGGCGCCCAGATCATGGCTGAAGGGACAGGCATTGCCGGCCTGGCAGGCTCCCTGGCGGAAAAACTTGCACGGGACGTGCGATGTGTCTACAAGCAGCAATCAAAGGTCAGCGCATGGCCGGGCAATCAGTCGTTGCTCATCGTGAGGCTCGAGCCGTGGTCGTGTGCCGGGCTTTCGGTGGGGGAGGCCCTAGACACTGGAGGCGGCAAACAGAAGAGCAGAGGATTTGTGTAACGTACTGGGCGGGCTGCGCGGCATGCTATGATGGCTGCTGCCGTGAGCGGCGCTGGGGATGCGTGAGGCTGCCGCTGGCGCATGTGGCGATAGCTCGGGCGATCGTGGCGATGGGAGACGAGAGTCGCGAGGCTCGGCGGTCGAGCGCAGAGGGAACAAGAGGTGAAACTAGAGGAAGAGGAGAAGAAGTGCTGCGAGCGTGACGGATCGAGTTTGAGGGGGAGAAATTGGGGTTAGGTGCTGCGCGGGCGGTAAAATGACAGCGTGGGCGGGGATAGAGGGGACGGAGGGGGGAGACAAGGCCCCTGGAGGCGCTGGAGGCGCTGTACAGGCAGCCGTAGGGGGGCCCTGTAGCTGGATTCCAGCAGCACCAGCGCCAGCGCCAGCATCCGGGCCGCCGACGCCGAACTGGTACGGGTTTATGTAGTGCATGTGCGAGTGCTCGGCTCCAGAGGCTGCCCGTACATGTACTTGCAGCACTTGGCCGACGCTGGTGATATTGGTATCCCCTTGACCTTGACGATGACGATTTTGCTGATTGACTTGGTGACTATTCATATACCCGCTTCCCGCAGAATCTTTGTGTCTCAGCACGGCTCGTAGCAGCGCTCCCGGCCGTCGTAGCCTCTGGGGCGGGAGCACAGTGTATCGGTCGTGGATCGCGGCCATCCGCTTATGGAGAAGCAGGGTGGAACTGTGGTAATAAGAGATAACAGGGCCGAGAACCAGTCCGAGGACGATAGCTATGAAGCACCAAGATAATGAACGAAAGTGTACGGATAACTAACAAGAAGAGAGAAGAGAATCGGCGAAAAAGAAGAGGAAGAGGAAGAAGAAGAAGAAGACAAGTAGAAGAAAGCAGGGCGTGGTTTGCGCCTGCTACCACGTTTTTGTACTACTCGGTCCCAACATAAACGTCAAAAGAGTACGGAGTTGGCGCTCCCGTATTATCGACTAGCAGCAGCTTAATTTGAGGCTGTCGATGGGCTCTGCTGTGGTCAGTCGCCCGTCTGTCAGCAGTGCATGTACCGAGTTTGCGGGTCCACCGGGTTCGAGAGCTCATCAGCGGCCGGTACTGCAGAGGATGTGAGATTCCGTAGACTGGCAGTCGATCAACTAAATCGAATGATATCTAAGGCGGCCGCGACAAGGGGGGGTGGCAGGGGGAGCAGGACAGGGAGGGTCAGTTGAGGTGATGGTAATATATCACGGCAGATGTCGATGAGTCGGCCGCCTATCAAGCCGATGCACGGGGACGTCTAGCTTATTATATAGGTATGCCAGCATCTGCGAAGAACAGGCCGAGGGAGGTTCAAGTGTCTAAGATGTGTAGGTACATGTATGTACTCATGATATGTGCTAATATACGCTGCGAGCCCCTCTAGTTCGCGTCAGGAGCATCTCCTGTTCATCAGCTCCGAAGCCAAAGCGCAACCATGTCCCCCAGTGGCGAGGGTCTTTTGGATAAGCAAAGAATGGGTAGTTGAACGTGATGGTCAAGAGAGAGGCGTGTAAACACGGGGACGGGCATGGGCGTAAGTGTAGTTGTGTTAGTCAACGTAGACGCTGTGTGTGGGAGATGTAGGCGTGGGTGTAGATGCGGATGCGGAGGACGGCGTCCTCGGAGTCATCAGGATGGTGTGCTGAAACAACACAGCTCTCTGGCGATGGCCTCGAGGTACCTCACATCCAGCGCCAAATACGAGGACCGGACATGTATCAGCGTTGGATCAAGTTGGTTGCATGTTATATGCGAATGCCGCTAGCCGGAGCAAGAGTCCGCGCAAGTTGGTGAGGCGGCTGTTCGATGGCCCTCGAGCATCGCCTTCTTTTCCTCCAAGACACGGCGAGGCGATCGTACATGTAGTTAAGCCACTAGTCTCAGAGATAGACTGAGGGCTAGCAGAGCGTTGGCCAGCTCAAGGTTTCGATTCAGCTCGGAAGCGACCGTCGCTCCCGTTTCTGACTCGGGCAAGGCTCAGAATAGCAATGATGGTGGATCTGACAGTCTTGAAGTGTTTCAAAATACGGTCGATACGGCCCCGAGTTGAGTTGAAAGACGGCGATGTTTCCAGGAAGCCGGACTTGATAGCCCACTTGCCGAAGAAGAGGGGCGAGGACGACAAGGAAGCATGCCACTCGCTGTGGGCCAACATTCCTTTGGCCCAGACCAGAACAACATCAAGTCCCTCATCCGCTCAGATGCGAGAATCGGCCGGCGTTGAAACTCTTGTGCATGCCTCCTCGTTTGACATGGCCATAGAGAACTGCGCACCTTGTCTCTATGTGTCTTGATGCATACAGTATGTGCCCATCTGTATGCATCCGAGATGATGCCTGCATCTGTAGCCACCCTGCTGCAGATCATTCATGGCAGCTATGAGCACGGGGCCATCTTGTCGATGATCTTGCCCCGTAGCGATTTGCATGGCATTTGGGCGTCTCCACGGCCGGTAAATAAAATATAAAAAAAAAAGGAAATAATAACCACACCATGATCCCGGCCTCTTTATCAGATGTGCTCGGCCGAATACATATGTAACAAGACAACATCAGAGGTTCACGCCCACACCATCAAAGCTGCGATATATCCACACGGACGGTAGTACCGCTACGACTTGCATGGCACTGTGAACTCGTACTCCGTACTCTATAGACGCATTTTGGCCTCTTTGCCGGAATGTTCGCAACGCTAGTCGAATAGGTTTGCCTCGTGTTACGCATGAGTTTGTCATCCAGGGCCGTCGAAATGTCTTGGCTGAGCCGCGTTTGCGAAGCCATCATCGCCTGCCCACGCAATCTTGTCCCACATCGAGGCGTTTAAAATAGATCAAAGATTGTCAAAGACGGGCCCCAGCCGCTACTGTTACACCGCATATGATAGTACATCTTGATTCGGTAACTTGTCGGTAGTATTGCAGCCGTCTCCAGCGTCTCCAGCTACCTACAGCACATACAGGCAGTAAGCACATATGATTCCACGGCCGTCAAGTGCTTTTCATGTCGACAGCTTCTATGGAGCCTCTGTGCTTACCTGTAGCTTGTCCAGTGCTTCCGGGCTGCAGCTACGCCGATACCTGACTTGTACCAGAAGCATGGATCGCGTACTCTGCTCTCTGCCCTCACCAGCTCGAGCAACCTCCCGCGCGCTAGCACAACCTGGGCTTGTCAAACCGACCGCCGACTCTCAGTGAGGAAACACGGCCGTCGCAGGGAAAAGCACAGACGGATAGAATGCGCGCGCGAGACAGCGCCAGCGAGCTGATCCCAGTCCATTTGCCTGTACTCGTACATGGCTGGTGAGCTAGCAGGCGTCTCGGCAAGGTGGCACTACCGGTATATCCAGCACAAGAACGAGGTCAGTACACAGAATGCGTGAATCCGGGGAAATCGCCCATCTCCCTGGCCATCCCTGCAGGACGCCACAAAGCATAGAGCCGGGATTCAGAGCCATTAGTTCGGGCTTCATCAGGTGCCAGGAATAGAAGGCATGCACTCGTCATCACCGCCCGGGATACCATCGAGCCGAGATGCAGATTGCAAGTAGTAGTGATCCATATTGAGGCTGAGACAATGACGAGAGCAAGCAGTTGGTAGTATTTGCATCTCGCCTTGGGTAAAAGATAAGTATGCACGTCGTATGTATGTATGTATTATTCGTATGCACATGTAGAGAGACACGTAGTACCTCAACCGAGAGTACGGAGTTTATAGTAGTAGCACATGAGGTTGTGGTATCTCTTATCTGGCGCCAGAATTATTCCGACGCTCCCCCATTCGGCCTCGCCTGCATCAACCTCCAGACGAGACGCGATGCGAGCGACAAAATGCCTCCGTGCAATCACAAACACAAAACCTCGATGGCGCCACAAAGAGGAGAAGACGCCAATAATCGCACGCCCGGCCGGACCGCTCGAAACGACTCGTCAATTCCCCCAGCTCTCGCCATTGTTCCGTTCCCTGGTCCGGTCTCAGCTGTGCAAAGTTCTTGATTTTTCCACGACGCTTCGGCCCATGACTTGCATCCATCGCCTGTAGCTGCGTCCACTCATGGTTCAGGCCAGCCCTCCTTGCCTTCAAGGCCGTCGGCATGTCTCAGGGCAAACGGAGCGCTGGTTTTGCCCTCATGCCCGGGCTGGCGAATGAGGTTGCGCGGACTCCCAACTCCGAGGCGATGTGCGGTGCCTCTACATTGATTTGGTTAGACAGCTATCTATCTGTTCTTCGAGGTGACATGGGTAAATGGGCTACATGCTATCCGCCATGTCTTCTCTCGATACCTGCCGATCCTTACTTTTCATGTTTCGCCTTCATTCCGATTCGCTTCCCACTTACAGCTATCTTATAATCTCTTTTTCTTCGATGCTAATGACCGCTGACTAAAAGGCGACGAAACACGCATCAGATAATCTCCCATCAAAAAAAGAAGGTCGCACCTCTCGGTCAATAGGGGCTTGGGGCTTGTGCAACATCCAAGAAGCTGCCTGTACCTGTCGACGCTTTTCCCTTTCCAGCATCAAGAACGGGAGGCTGTTCGTTGCCTCTGCTTGGGCGTTGGACGAGAGAGGCTATCAACGACAAACGACGCCACCAAGAGGCCATGTGCAGGGGCAGCCGAGTGCTTGGATTCTGACTAGCGATATGGCTTAAGCCCATGTCCAGACACCTGCCCACACCGGCCGGTCAGCCTCAGTCCGCCGAGGTACTAGTCGTGGGCTAGTCTGATGATAGATGCCATCACCACCTCCCGCATTTGACTTTTGAGCCCATCAGCCGCGAATGATATCTGCCGCTCAAACCACGCTACCTTGGCCGATAGCCTTCGATACGAAATGCGCCGCCGTGCTATTGGCGAAGGATGAGAACTTCCAAATGTTCATGTGGCTGTTGTGGGAGACGGACACACGCATGGCTTGTTCTTCCGAATCTCAGCCAACCAAAAGCCGAGCTTCACGCCTTGCCTGCAAGTGCACCGGCATGCCGCATCTGCTCACACCTTTTGCCCGCCCTATTATGCATCCTTATGCACATCTCAAGCGCTAACGCAAGCATGTGTGAAGATGCATGCATGGTGGGGACGCACTCAGAAGCTCTGTACGAGGGTCATGCGTCCCGCATCGACGTTGCAATACTCCATACTCCGACCTCCCCTCGGCATCACCTACGCACAGCTACACGCAGCTACATGCAGCTACACGGCCCAAACTGTGCTGACCAGATGCGAATCATCGGTTCTAGAAACATGAGTTTATATCACCCCTTTATTCTGTTCTTTTACATCCTGTCACTTGGCCCTTTGGCTTTTACTACTATCTTCCCCTTTCAGTAGTGAGTTGCTAACCCATTAGCATCCGAAGTGCGCTCCATACAGTTGCGGACACTTTGCGGGCTGGCTTCACGCTTTCTCTCTATTTGCTTTGGCTCTCTCAGTTATTTCTGGTCTAGGTGTGGGCCGTCCCAGGCGGCCCTCTCCGCATCTGCCACCTCCTCATTCCCGTAAATGTCTTATGGCGAAAGCCAACTTTGAGGAACATCTGACGCCGGCCTTCGTATCTCAATCGCAACTCGGATGCTCTGGAGAAATACGATGGACCAAAGTTGAGGAAACCATTTACGATGTGGCATTGATAAACGGCCTAGCCGGGTCTTCTACTGTCTACTCCCACGCCCCCTTCGTCTTGTTGCTGTGTTCACTGGAGCCGCAGCAGGCGCAAGCCCTCGGAGGCTCAGACCGTTGCGACATCCCTGTTAGTTTGGTGTCTGCTTCACATCTATGCCTCTAATCCTGCAAGATCTCCCACTTTCAGACCAAGCACTCCATTACTGAATCTCATGATCCCTGCCCACTCACCCCACTAAGATGCCGGCTGTGATGGCCAACCTTGCCCACCTGTCCCGGCTAGTTTTGTGGTCATCCGCCCAACGACACCATTCACACGCCTCACCCCTCCTCTATGTGTGCGTTTCCTTGCCTCCTGAGACGCTCTTGGCGGTATCGTCAAGGGGTATCACCATGCAACCAGATGATGCGCCATCATATCGTCTTCCAATCAGCAAACGTCACAGACGCCTTGGGATAGGTAATTATGACGTTTGCTGTATTCTTTTGCGGCTCTTTTTCACCAGAATCCCCCCGTTTTGCTCCGGATTTCACGTCCTCCGGATTTGGAATCCTAATCTTGACTCTCATTGCTTTTCTCTCTGGGGCAAAGTATCTTCTGATGTGCAGTTCTGCTCTAGTGTCACCTGAATACCTCAACTTATATAAGCAACTCTCGTGATACTTTATGACAAGCCCAAGCCAGGACAGAAGCTACACTACGCCAGTACGCCGAATATCAACTATATTACCGGATTCTTTCACGGCCCTAGTGCCGACACTAAACGGGCCGCCTAGTTTGTGGGCTCTAGAGACAGTCTGAATCCTGACTGATCCTGATTTGACGTTTACTCGGCTTTGTCATGGGCAAGCGCCATGATGAGCTTACCATGGATCCCTGGCCCTTATTGGAAGATCCATGCAAGCCATGGTTACCGTAAAGAGGCAATTCTTTTGCATGTGACGGCAACAGATTTCGAGAGTGGGTGCATGCGCCCGTCCAGATCTAGTAAATGCAGGCAGCACGGAAACTTTAATCCGTCTTGGCCCAGTAACGGGCCTCTCATCGAGCCAATGAGTGACACACGTCCAAGCGTGTTGCTTGAGAAAACTCCCTGCACCAGGATTCCATTCGATCTATTTGTCCGAAACCTTCTTCACTATGTAAGCCTCTTTTCGCTTCGCGATTCCTCAATCAGGTTTGAGACCTGGTTCCCATCTATTGAGGGGCAAGCAATAACTTGCGTGAACCCCCCTTTTTTGGTTTTTACGAGACAATTTCACGCACTATCACGAGGTGTTGTGACAGTTTGTCTTATGCGAACATTAATACTTGTGATTGAAGTACATCAAGGGGTGTGTCCTAGGATGAGTGAGACTGCTGCCCAAATGAGCATTGTGACTACGCGTATGAGACTACTGTGTGAATTGCAACTCGTGATTCGCAAATGACATTCTTCTTGGATTGGGTTCGTTTAGGACTCAATTTCGCTTTAAAATATCGCCTAAAGACGTAATTGGCCAGTTGAATGATTTGATATCCAAAGTAACGCACCCAAACTTAGGGTGAAGTAGATTTTAGCTGTGCCTGAACAATGAGGGTGACATTAAGATATCTGACAGTTGGCCTGATGTCGACTAATTTAGAGTCGACAGCTGTCATTTGTCTTGTGCTTTAGTTTTTGCCAGCGAAGACAGGCTAGCTATGCGGACGGATCAGCTGAGTTGTTTTATGGTTCGATCAAGAAGAATTAACTTTTGACAGCTGTAGCTGTGGCGTGTGAGATGTGATGAATTTTTGGGGTTGAGTAGCACTTGGAGATGAGATTATCAAAGAGAAAGAAAAAGTATTATCGCCGCTTTCAAGGAGATTGAACTTTTATATGCAATTGTAATGGACTCATAGGCCATGTCAACGGTATATACTACCATCTCAACTTCCATTGCTGATGTTTCGTTCCATAGATTGAAGATCATGAACGACGATATATATCGATGGCTTTTGAATAAGGTGATGGAATCAAGGATAACGCCCATATATAATTAACAACCGCTTTCAAGTCATGACCATGGAATATATATCCGATAGATTCTCATCAACCAGTTAATGGGAATTGCTTTCGATCACTTACAACGGCTGGCTTAGAAAGAATATTTATAAATGCCAGCACCTCACCTCTGCTATCCAGTATCCCATGTAATGTCACAAATTTCAACTATATAAGTGATAAATAAATGATAATCTCAGAAACCATCCATAAAGAAATATAGTAATAGTAGCAGATACTAGATTAAAATATTGATAGTATCAGAGAGTAGCGACAGTAGCAAATACTGAAGAGCGACTTAGATACCCTATGTATTTACTATTTATTAGATTTTTATTATGAGTGAGGGAATAAAAAATCTTCCTCCGCATTCTGTTCTGGCACTTGAATCTCATACAATCGCTGGGGCGCCGAGGATATTTACTTTTGCGTCGGGCCGATTTCTCTGGATACCTATATAAACCAAACGTACAATACACATTACAAAGTTTCGTTTTACCAAAGCCAGCTATTTGATCGACACGACACTTGCAATATCATCAACCATGACTGAAGAACTATCAACCACGAATACAGAATCATCGACCACGAGTGCAGAACCATCAACTACGGGTGCAGACAAACCTCGCTGCACGCACTATATCCCCTGCCATTGTCCCTCGCTACCCGAGTACGCTTGTCTGCCACTAGGAGATGAATCATCTCCATTGTGGCTGCAAAAGACTCATGAAGACGAAGACCATAACAAGGTTATACTTGAGAGACTGAAGAAGCAGTATTGGCGACGGATACCTGCCGTCTTGCACGATGCATGGTTTGTTCTTAAGACTGGTCATCTACCAAAGCCACTCAAAGTACGGTCATTCCGATGGTTGATATCATCTGACTTCATTCCCCGGGGATACGAAACTGGACAGGCACCATGGCGCATGCTTGTGCGGTCATATCTTATGGATCTACCCAGGCAACTAGCTGAAGGAAACAGCCAACAGCCTACGAGTATTTTTCATGGCTAAATCATCAGAGACATGTGGGCTATATAAATTATCGCACAAAAGATGACAATGTGCCTCCTGAGATAAACTGCGGGGGACGAATGGTCTTCTCTCAATATAGCAAGGATTTTAATAAAACCTTGTTCGGAGACTGGCTTGTTATAGTCTACGTTTGGGCTATTGATCCTACATGGCTGCTCAAGACCGATATCGGGAGCTTGGTCTCCCTCGATAGTGTAACGGGGTAAGTGACCGGAACTTATATCCTGCATACCATCTTGAAACATCACTTACATGATATATGTTATCTCTCTAGTATTCGCGCTTGGGAATTTGTTGATGCAGTGGATGCTCCCACCAAGGTTCCGCACCTGTTTTACCAATGTCAAATACGTGATTCTCTAGAGGAGGATAAGGTATACGCTGGACATCCGTATCAACAGTACAACTCTGTTCAAATTAAGGACGGAGACCCTGTACCAGCCAGACTTGCTGGACTGAGACGTTTGATGAATGGGCGGGCAAGAGATTTGTATCGTGCGGCATATGAGTAGCAAGTATATCCTATTAGGTATTGCTTATATAGATGTCTCCCCTTCCCCCCAGCCTAATATCCACGCCTACTATCTGACCGCATTGCGTAGATACGTACATGTAGCAACAATACCTTTCGTTCTCTGTAACCTGTCTGGATGCCGGAAAACTTCAATATTACAGGTCGACCGTAAATCTTCGAGGTCGGCATAAGAGACACCCTGCTTACTCAGTTCGTGACACGAACTTCTCTGGCAAGGCTCCAAAGGCTCTCCTTTTGCCCCCGCGGCTATTGTCTGAGAGACGACTGTTGTGATTGGGGCCAAGCATGTTATCAGAGTTACACAAGTGTGTCTCCGCCACTTTACAAATAGATACATGACATATCCTGCTTTATTCCTCCTAGGCTGATCTGCAAGATGTCGAGAGGCTGTATGTAGCAGGCCATAAAAACACCGACATTAAGCCAAACGCTCTTCCTTATGAACCCACTAATCCTTTAGAATTGCCTAGCCTAGCGTATATGCGTCGCATTAACTCCATCGTGTCGGCGTTTTGGTCAAAGGATGAGGCAAAACGAGATGTTATTTTGGGGGGGATAAAGAATGCCCCTCAACGACATATAAGTATCGATGGGGTATGTCCCTGCTCAATGCTTCAATTTCCACTTGCTGCATCGATTTACCATGCTTTTTCCGCTGTTTTTGATATTTCCAATTGTCGAAACCTCAAGTCTAGACATCAATCTCAGCTTAATAACCTCACCTCTAGCCCTTGCTGGATGATAACAATGCCAAAGACCGGTGTCAAATATTCTGGCCTTGGGTCAAATGCTTCACCAGTTACAAGAAAACATGTCTTCATAAAAGACATTGTTCTTGCATTTGCAGTATCGGTACTGCCACTTCTCGCCTTCTCCGGCTTACTCCTTGGTCTATTGTTCTGGTATCGAGTTATACCGCATGGCCACAATGATCCGAGGCTCCCAGACGAAAATCCGCAGAAAAAGGGTATTGTCTTTATCAGTCTCAGTGCCACTGTATTTACTACCGTGGGCTCGTGGTCAAGCACAGTGGCGCCGCTCTCACTCCCGTTTATCCTCACCATCGCGTCCTATCCCGCGTCCAGACTGATGATGCGAGCGAGTGACGGCAAAGAAGGGCGAAAACTGCCCACTCCGTATCAGATTGCTCTGATACTTCGGGTCATGTCCAATTCTTCGCTCAGTTCGGTCTGGCAATGCATGAACTACATCTCTGCAAAGGGGAGGAGGGCGCCCATGTCATCTGCCTTGAACATCATGATGTGCACACTTGTTCTGGGCACGATACAGAGGTAACTCTAGACTCCTAAACGTCAAGTTGACTTACATAAACTAAACAAAGAAAGTACCTTCATCTTTGCGACGGATACGTGGCTTCACGTCACGACGGAGACAGTTCCCATGACTGAGTTTCATACAACATTTCCCAAAAACGCTACCTTTGGCATACCCCCAGCCTGCTTCAAGATTGGAGACGAGAAGCCCAATATATGCAATACTTTTCTGGAAGACGAATTGATGAAGAATGACAGAAATCACGTCACCCAAGAGATCTTCTCCAACATCTCCGAAAAGGCATTGGTTCAGAACCACGATGAGGGCGGGCATCGATACGCCTATGTTGCCTCTCCGGCATATCGTTTCCAGACAGACATTGACTACGTAGCCACAACATTTGCAGTCAAGACGAACTGTACCCCTGCAACATCCAGATGCTTCAAGAATCGTCACTTTCCAAATGTGACCTCCTACAAATGCGACTTTGCCATGGATGGACCCATCGATAAAACGATGAGCTTCTTGACTGTGACTGATTTTACGGACTCGACACTCTCCAGCAATCCGAATGACACCTATCACAACTCAAACCCGCATAACTTTGCAGCCATCCTGAATATGGGCTTCGGTTTCGCCCCATCGGGATACGCTGATAACGACGAGGTTTACAGCGGCCCAGACCAACCGACCGTCATCATCATGCTATGTGAGAGCACTGTATTTGACACAGAGTACGGCTCCGCCAATGGTTCCGTTACGCACTTCTCAACCGTACCCAGCAACTTCTCCTCGACCAATGTCATAGCAGGGACACTGAGGTTCAGTCCCGCGATGGAATATTTCCTCATGCACAATACCATTACCGACTTTTGGGAAAGTAAGACTGCACAGCAACTGACTGACAGATTCTCTAATACATACAGCCAAGCCATTCTCGCATCAGCCGGCGCAGCCCTTGAGCCCCGACCTGCAGAGGTGGCCCAACGGCGATCTTCGATACTCGTGGCTGCTGTACCGGTAGCACCGCTCGTCTGTCTGCTTGTTGCCAATGTGCTAGTCGTGCTGCTGGCGATTGTTCTCACGGTGAGCGCCCTGACGGAGGTGACCAAGTCTAATGAAGTGGGAGATGTGCAGACGAGACTGAGCATCGACGCTCTCGTGGCGGCGCATTTTGAGACGCGCGGAAAGAAGCCTACTGTGAGGAAGATAGAAGACCTGTTTGAGGAGTATCAAGGCGGTGATGGTCCGTGGGTCAAGGTAGAGAAAACGATAGAGGAAGGCTGGAAGCTGGTTAGTTGCAATTCATAATTCTGTCGAATTCAATGCATGCCTATGTGGAGGAATCGCTCAAGCGAAGAAACAGTGTGCTCAGGTCACCCATTGTTTGTGTCAAATCATATCTGTAGTATAAGAAGCATAGGTGTTTCCAAATTTAAACTGAGAGGCTTATTTACTGATTCAGTAGTCGGTAGTCATAGCAATTTGTCTGGTGTATTATTATATCCATCTAACGCGGCCGGCACATAAGCCGAGCAGCTCTGAATCTCTTCAACTAAAACATTGCGCAAATCATTTCGCTCTAATGTAATCTCCGTGTTCCAAGGCTTAATCAATTCGAAATCATTCTCTTGTGCATGCAGTGTAGCTATTCCACAAGATTACACAGCATCAGCCCTCTAAAGGGTGCGATAAGCCTGCTGGCGGGTATAAGATACGATCCCTCCTCTTCATCGTAGTATTAGGACACACTCCGTTTAGCAAGGGCATGGGAAGATGCAGCAGTCGATGGGAATTGGGCAGGGGATGATGAAGCAAAAGCGGCCGGGACAACAATCGCCGTCATCGCCTCCGCGCATGTTGACATCGTCAGTTATCTCGGGGTGCGGCTGCTGAGCGTCTGTTTGCGCACGGTTAACAACGTCTTCTCTTAGATTTCGCACCATAATATCGGGAATTGGATAGACTTGCCCATGGCTTGATGTGACTTTGGCTGCGCATTGTACACGCGTTCAGGCTCCGCCAACTCAACACGATCGCTAGCAGTAGACATGGTGGCAGTGAAAGGGAAGTAAATAGTAGCACAAGTAGGCAAGCAAAAAAACGTCGGCAAAGAGAAAATGTGTAGCTCAATATGCGATGGTACCTGAGATGTTCGTTTCGGTGAGCTTGAGACCAATAGCGTTTGAAATGTAAGATAAGAGAGAAAGAAGAAAAGCCAAGAGCTGGCATCTGACGAGCTTGGCTTTCATTTCCCTGATGATCAGGGACGCGGCTACGTCATCGACACGTTGCCCTCGCCAGGTCCGTGGATGATCCGCCTTGGCACCGTTTTGCGGGGGAAAAACGTTTGTTCCGCCATTTCATTTAAATTGAGCCCGATTTGCTTCTTACATCTGACTCAGACAAGGACAAGGGTGGAAGGGAATCATTTTGGAATCATCGAATGATCGAAATGCTCGTCTGACTCTGACCTTGCCAAGCCATAAGGCTGGCGGTTGTTGCAGCGCCGTTGCAGCTAGACCCATATGCAGTAAGCAGCTGGGCTGATGCTTATCACCTTTCAGCTTGCCTCCAAGCATGATGACAAGGACAAGGCCACGCTTGTGCTTCGTGGGGAAGACAAAAGAGGAAAGTAAGCTATTGATTTCGTATTATAGAATGCTCGTACGTTATAGTGCCGAACCCAGCTGTACGGCTACCCGACTTATTACCTATGTAGGTAGACTTGTGCATAGCCTCCCTCGTATATGTGTGCTCCAGCTGCATATGCGAATTGGCCGAGCCTTGAGCGGCAGAGCGGAAACTGCCGCAATGCCACGTTCGGGATTCCCTAGTACCTGGATATTCCCAGATCCTAAAGCTTGGTGTTCAGCGGGTGTGTGTCTGTGCAGTTCATGTTCCACGTGTTTGACGTTGCAGTCAAGGAGTCGGTTCCTTGTTAATTAATCCTCTTGCACGAGTTTCTTACAGGGGATTACCGCAATAGTAAACAACCTCCCAAAGACGTACAGTACTAGTATACAAGTATATGTACATTCTCCCGACGGGTTAGTTGGGGGGCCTCCTTCTAGGTTCTAGAATAGGGGGCACTGGCTGGAAGATTTCGGCATAACAAATTTCGCCACAATACTAGCCGTCATGTCACTGTTCCACGAGAAGCAGAGTAGTACTAGTCTTGCTGTTATGATAAGACGGATGTAATGGCTAGACATAAGCTGTATAGTATAACAAATGTCGAATAAACTATCTTGCTGATGAGGAATACCCTCATTGCAGGGAAAATCCTTAACTGGTAGAGCCAATGTTTTATCTGCGAACTGGTTTCTGGGACACCATTATATACCCGATACCTGCTAGTAAGTTGTTCATTTTCCAGCTACATATACCTGTACCTACTTGATACAGATAGTATGAATATAGTCATATGTGTATATACTGTAACTTCGTGTGGCAACAATGTTTGCATGTTGATATATTACTTATGACACAAATTCTAATCTATCACCGCACACAGAATTATCTATTCGCTGGTTCATCACAAAGTAGACGCGGGTGCTTCTTATTCCCCGTTGGTGTGGAAATTAAAACTGGACAGACTTGCCAAATCCATCTCGCCGAACATGAATCGGATCCCTTACATCCGGAGTTGGACAAAATCAGCGCACTGCGTCAACAGAGACGTGTACTGGCCCCAGATACAGACTCTCTTATTACATGCTTTTCGGGTCGCCGCCCAATCATTGCCCGGTTAATATCAAAATCAACAAAATCATCCTGACTCGGTTAATGTAGCAAGTCTTTCTGCATTTTCTCATGGGCAGACATGATACCCAACAGGGGCCAGTAGTCGAAAAGCCCCAATTGATCATGCTCCGTGTCACTTAGTCTTTGACTGTTAAACGAGTTTGAGCCCCCTAAATCCGCGAAACGCCTCTCCCGAAAGCTTCGTGCCAGGAGAGTGTCAGATCGCTTTCCTGCAGTTAGTCTTCAATGACAAGCAGCATCCCCTATTTCGTAGAATCAGAGTCAGTGGATTGAGTCAATCGTCATCCATCAACAAACAAACAAATGCATCAATTTTGATTTTTGTAATCTCATATAATTTCATCTGTACGACGTCAAAAATGGCCAATGGTGAGTACATGTACTTCTAATCTCCTTTTATGCTGGGGTGAGTCACCGGAACTCTGGCGCCCCCACTATGACTCTATCGCCGACACATACATGCACATACAGACAGAAAAAAAGGGTTGAACCAACAACACTCCATGAGTTGATGAAGAAAACGGTGGTTCCGTAGTTGGTAATCGTCGGGATGCTCTTCTGCCCCGAGACAAGAGACGAAGAGGCCAAGGCGCTACCGAAGAGGGCTTTGTGATTGCCAGTATCGTATCCCATGTCTCATGCATCGTGCTATGGAGTAATATTCTCGTGTGAGGTAGAGAATAGCTTGAAAAGGAATTAAATATATTCGCTTTTCTGCATATAAAACATCATCTTTTCCGGCTTGGATTATTCTTTTGCCTCTTCCAATCACCAGTATTCAAACGACTTCTCTCTTCTTGTCTCACTGTAGAATACGCGAGTCCAGAGATATCATCACTTACACCTGAGTGATACAATGTCTAGGTTGCTAAATCTTCTCTCGAACCTTCCATCTACTTCTTCTTAGTCTTGCTAGCAAAATGAGCTTGAAGCCATAATGAAGATGACATTGAGCTGTCATGTTGTGTCTGAAAGCTGACACATTTTGGCTTCTCAGATAATAGCCCATGTGCTTTGGTAAGCCTCTTATGTTTCCTCCCCTATCATATAGCACATTTACCCCCTAAATTCATTGTGTCTCCTGTCGAATATGACAGCGGTGGTCAGCCATGATGAGGCGAAAGAAGTTGAAATAATTCCATGAAACATCTTGTTCACAATTAAGGAAGAGAATCGACATCGTCTGAGCAACCACGAGAAGCACATATGATCTTCAAACATCTTTTTTGTTCTTCCAATTCTGTATTGGTCATCAATGATGACCTTTTAAGGCCCCCCCATCTATATGCGGAAGGATTGTAGCGCTAACATATGGGTTTTCTATATATGACAAACCCCCGACGACTTTGGTTGCATTGGGCACCTTTTTCGTTCAGGATCCAATGCCGGGGAAATTGACAAAGGTATCATTAGAAAAACAATAGGAGGAATAATAATAAAAGACTCGAATGAAAACAATGTGCCCTCCCAATGACCGGCTCCCGAGGTCCTTTCTCCCGTGAACACCATGTGACATAAAAGATCTAAACCCCGAAAGATCCAATTGAGAAAAAGAAAAAACATTTCCGTGAAATAAAGCAAAAAATCCAGTACAGGTTAAGCGTTGTGGGTATGTGGTTGCAGTAGAGTGAGTGCGTCGTTGAGGGCTTCACCCTCTCTTTGGTGTTATACAGGGGTGTATGTATGTAATCGCGCAAAGAGCGAGTATGTAAGTGGGTGATATGTTCACTTTCTTCCCAAAACCTCTCTTAGAGCTTCAACTTCGGCTTCGCGCCTCGCCAGCTTAAGCTTAAGTTCATCGCGCTCCCCAGTCATGTCACTCAATGCCCGCTCTAAGTCGGCTATCCGGTCAAGGCGTTTCTGGCGATACTTTCGCGCCGCCATCGTATTGCGCTGCCGTTTAATGGCGGCTTGCGCTTCGTCGCTGCAGGCTTCAAGTTCATCGCCATCTGTTGATCGGGTTGTGCTGCGATGCTTTGAATGGGAGCCTCCGCTATGTGTGCTGGTGGGAGAATCCTGGCGGTAGTGGTGGGGGGTTGGTGTTGACGCTGACGAGGATGGCGGCATCACATTGGCCATCTGTTGCGCCGGCATCTGGAAAAAGACACTGTTGGCGCCCTCTGAAGAATAGGTAGGGGCTGACATGCCGAGCCTGTCTTCATGCTGTTGATTGTGTGGTACATGTATCCGCGCAGCATGATGAAGGCCTGTGTCGAAAAGATGGTGATGGTGATGTTGTTGTTGCGCTGAGAAGAATGCTTCTGGAGGGCACATGTCTTCGGTTAACACTTGGTCTGGCCAACACTTGAACGTAAACTCTGGATTATCGACCATGATGGGCGAAGGAGTATAAAATGAAGTCATACACAGCAATAAGACTGGAAAAGAACGGCAATGGTATGGGTCCCGCCCGGAATAGTGCGCTTGTGTCTATGTGTGTATGGAGCATGTATGTACGTGTAACAAAAGAGGGAGACGATGTCTCGACAATATATGTAGACACCTTTTTCCAAAGAGGTGGTAATATGACTTATGACATAATTGAAGCAGCAGACCAAGGGTATCGCAAACATCGTATCGAGAATAAGAAATAGTCGACATACCTGATGGGTCCATGCTTGCTTGCTTGCAGAAACGAGTCAAGGCAAGCTGAAGAAAAGGCGGGAAGTGAGACGAAAGTGACAACGGCAACGGGACCTGTAATCAAATCCTTCGGTTTCGCCTACGGCGGTGCTGTGCAATGCTAACCGCGAGAGGAAAGGGACATTGGAGGGTGAGAGGCTGTAACTTGGGTGTCTTGTTCGTATTTGGCAAGCTTTTGGCTTCGAGCTCTGTGTCTGCACGTCTTCCTTTTCTGGGGATTCAGCTCTTATGTGCTGGACTCAATAGTCTGAGTCTGGAACAAAGTGAGATGGTGGGCGCACGGCTGATATATATCGAGCCACGTGCACATTGGCATGCACTCAATTTCGACGGGTATTAATGCTGCAACACACACGAATGAATGGATACGGCCTAGTACATGGAATTGGGTAGATTCGACTCCAGTTGCTTGTACGAGGGAAGAGGGAGTACATGTACAGCACAGTAGGCGATGCTACCGGGGAGGTATTGGGTGGACTAAGGCAGACAAGCTCAGTCCAGATCAATCAATGGACAGGAGAGAGTGCCAGCACTTTTACATGTGCACTGTATGTAAGTAGGCGGCCGGTTGCTTTTTAGTAGAGCCAGCAAGCAACATGAATGGGGGAATGCAGAGTTAACGCGGCAGCGGATTTGCAGATTCCGGCCTCCCCCCCTTGACACGCTGACGGCTCCAATGCCACTTGATGCTGCCAGCTTACATCCGACTGTGCACGCGGCATCAGCCCTCCGGTTGCACAACTCTTGGAACTTGGACGGACTAGCAGAATCCGGCTTCGTGACTAAGCCCGGAACTCGCTGCAACAGGAGCCGTGATAGGGAATCCCTGGGAGCACTCCCGTAATTTGATCTGTCTTTGTGCGTGCTAGCCTTGCCTTGTCACTGCCTTGCCTGCCTCTCTGGAGCACGAGGTTCCACACCATTGCTGACAGTGCCGGGGGTCGCGAAAGACGCAAGATGCTCTGCGAATACATGGCATGTTTACGGAGTACAGTAGTCTTTGCCTGTCACAATTGGGCACGCGAGACTCCGCAAGAGGTGCTGGTGCTTCACAAGTCTCAAGACTGTGTGTGCTGCTCGGTTGATGGAGCGGTCAGGGTCAGCCAAGCGGTCAGCCTAGCAATTGGGCACATACGAGCCCATGGGAGGTTTCGGCGCTATTTTCTACATTATGCATTGATTGGGCCTAGCGATGATTGAACCCTTTCGAAATCCGACACTCGACTTACAACAGCATCAGCTTGTGAAATGTGGTTGAGTACGAGTAGAAACATGTGGCAAGGTTACATGGAAACAATCATGCAACTCCTTGAATAGGAATGTCGATTGCCTCATGTACATCCATCTCATAGAGAGAGAGCTTGAAATGGAATAATACTGTGCGTTACTCCAGGTGGTGTATAAAAGAAACGCACCATATTTGTAGTCCGAATTCAAACCTCGCCAAGCAACAACCTTCCGGCGCAAAGTCCGCGGCGACTTAGCATGTTCATTAGCAAAATCCCTCAAGTCACAACATTAGGCTGCAGCATTGACGCCCTTTGATGGTCAATCTCAGTCTCTTTTTTTTTTCGCTTTGCTCTGGAAGTGAAAAAGGGCTGCTTATGGTGACATGCGTATTGTCCGGACACTAGACAGGGGGCAACAGACAGTGGAAGTGCCGAATATGGCAATCCCTGGTTAGGAAACAGACGATCAAGATTCAGGCAGAGATTCAAAGAGCATGGGGTCTCATCAACCTGAGCATTCAAGTCACCAGTAGACTGATCGTCAAAGCCCAATTGCTCTGAATTTCCACTCGAGCTTTGGTTCGGTGGTTATTGACAAAGGAACACCGGACAAAGTATCCGACGATACCCTAACGTGGATACACAGACTCCACGCCTCGCCAGAAACCCCCCGAGCCACTGCTTAGCGCCATGGGACAGCCCGTAGCGGCCGATAGGGCTGGCTTTTTGATGGGCGGATTCGGGGGTGTTGGGGGAGTGCGAGGTGCTATGGGTGCTGGCATGATCTCTAGTGTGTCGAGGAGGTTGTATTGACTATTTGTACTTGAGCCAGTGGCAAACATCAACGTGGTACTCCTTGCCTGTATGAGGAGGAGGATTGAGATATGCCCCGGACATGGAGTAGCGTCGTAACCGGAACAATTCGGTCTCTTCATTCCTAGGTAGTACTGTGCTCAGTGCTCCGTACTTACTGTACTGTTGATGATATCTTTGCAGATAGAGCGGCGTTTTAGGGCCAGGGAGGTGCATGTAAGCGAGAATGTTCCATACGCTTGTTGCGGCTTACGCTCCGGCACCTACACAAAATCTCACGGAACACGGCATATATATATCATGGCATCGATAGGAACTGGTCGGTTGCAACCAGTTCCTAATCAAGGGATAAACTTAAAGATATGCACAGCGGATCGGCCGTGTCCAAATGGCTCATAGGGGCCTATATTCGCCGGGAAACTCTATAAAATGCGGCTCTCAGCATGCCCATGTGAAACACGTTGAGAGCAGGCTTCAATTTGACAACTAACACGTAGATGGCTCAATACGGAGTATGAATTTCGCGTATTGGTTGATTCAAGTTGATCTATTTGACTCCGCTCTTCATTCTCTCTCACACGCAATTGCGGATTGGCGGCATTCGTCTGTTCGACTCTTGTGCTGACCTTCCACCGTTTGAAGTAACCTCACACATTGCTCGTATTTCGTCAAATCATAGCCCTTTATAATATTTTCCGTTCTCCTCACAGCAAAAAGTGTTTCAATCTCCAACAACAGCATTGGCAATGTATTGTCTAGTCCTAAGTATGGTTTGGTGATATGTAACCAAGCATTGTTTATCCTCCGCAACATGTGGCCAACAGGACAACTCAACTCAGTCAAACAAGGGAGGGAAATAAACAAAAGAGAACAGAAGAAGCTCATGCAATTTCCCACGTCTCTCAATTTGCCCAATTTCGTCACCTATGTCGGTCTCCAAAGTCACCATCGGCGTTCTAATCCCGACGCTACGTCTCCATGTCTGGATTCAAAGGCAACATCAAATGGAAATAGCCCGGCACTTTCGTCCGCCGGCATTCTGTGGAGATTAACCACATGCAAGCACGGGGAAGATTGTCGGTGCGTTAAAGCCTAAACGCCGTACCCGGCCCGCACCTCTCCGTGTGTCAAGTCGTATAAGCTGACGCCAACTAAACTGCATACAGTATATGTACGCTTCTGTGAGAACACCAATGATTTGAAGTCTTCCGTGTGGCTATCTGCAGTGTTCCGTCCTCCGCATTTCCTCCGCTGGGGTTGACTGGTAATCCTTCTATTGGTAATATAGATAGGGACGGATTGAAAAGTATTACATTTAGATTAAAAAGCATTAGCTAGACAGGGGACCTGTGGCAATATGGCCTATAACTTAAGGGGTATAACTATAATTAGTAGGCTTGCAGCTGCTCCCGCAATATATTTACCTTAGGTGGCGTTGGATGGAATCCAGCGTGTCAATCCGCAGTCGTCACGATTACCACGAGACATGGGTTACAATAACATGGCCTATCCCAGGACACAGAATATCAAAGGACGGTGCATATCACAGGACATCGGACATCGAAGATATCATAAGTCATCGAAGGCCCCCAGAATTCGCGACCAACGGGGCAGGTCCAGATTATGGACATACCAAGTTAGGGCTTAGGATAGGTATATAGGTCTTTGCGTCACATAAAGCTTACCGTCTCAATCATTCTACATGCCAAGCTACAATCGAGTTCTGTCTACGCTTCCCCATGCGTGAACTCGCCTGTGGTACTGCTGCTGCTGCCGCTCTAAGCCTGCTGAGTGCTTGTGCTTGCGTGTCCCTTGACCGAACCTTGTTTTGGGACCATCCGACCAAAGTTGCCAACCTAGTCAAAATCCGCGGGCTACCTATGAAAAGCTGAAGAGAATACTAGAAAATGTTGGAATTGCCAACCGAACTTCAGGCCCCCCAAGACGCGGCGGCCGTAGCTCCTCCCGCAGCTCTCACAAGTCTCACATCTCCGCCTCCAGCCGCCGCATCAGGCGGCCGTGTCCCCTGCTTCTCCTAAGGGGTCCTTTGCCTTCAGGCGCAACGATTAGACTCTAAAAGTCCAGAGGGCAGTATGTCCAACTAGACATGAGTCGTTTTATCAGAGTTTACCTTGCTGTCGCCGGCGTCTTCTCTGCGCGTGAACCAGTCAAGGATGCACGTCTGCCCAGACGTTGGAACCATATTTGGTTGCCATTCCCGACCTCGCTCCGCAATAGGTCTGCAGAGTTCTTCGTAGGCCATGCACACAAGTCGCGTCTGCTGACAATCAACTAGCGCTTGGTGATTCAACCCAACCAAGCCATGTCGAGGGTACATGATGGGGAAAAGTACATCCAGCCTTAGGGAAAATAACTTGCCTGATGGCAACCGTTTTGATAGATGCGGGCGAAGAATATTGACCATAGGTATGCAGTTCTTGTCTGGTGGCAGAACACCAAAATAGCCAGCTGACTCCAAGAATTGTCGAAGGAGCGTCAGGTCGAAGGTGGATGAGTGATAAACTAGGATGATTGTGTCTTTAGTGATTCCTCCTTGTTGTATTTTCAAGGCAACTTCATGAACATCCATGTGGCTAATGTCTTTTCGGGTTGATGAATAAACTGCTTTCGCTTTAGACCGGGCAATGTGGCTCCAGAATGGAAGTGCATTTTTGTTGTGCGTAATTATATCTTGGTGATCAATGGTGGTATTGATCAAAATTTTGCCTGAAACTCGCTCTATCATAGCAAATTCCTAGAGTTGCCTTGATGCAGGTGAGAATTCATCGTCCAAGATAATAAGGTCAGTGCCAGGCCGCCTGCCTTGTAAAATCTCATCCATTCGGCTGCGAACGATATTATACTGAGGCTGGAACGTCCACTCACTGCGAGTCGCAGACTTGAATATTTCGTTCAACAGCTTCATGTTGGAGTTTGGCCTTACCATAGCCATAGAATTATTCAAGAGTAAATAAGAGAGGTGATCAGAGCAGAAGTCGTATCCATAGAAGGAGAGCCACTCGCAGCCCTGAGCAGCACAAACAGAATTCCTCGCCGTGGGCTCTCGAGAGGGTTCTATACCACTATACCTCAAAAACAACGACAATTGGTAGTAGACGCGGCATCCAACTCATCGGGTATCGAGAAAGAATTTGGCAGAACTTCCGCGCCCTCGCAGCCGGAGACGAGCGGTATCCAGATCTATTGTAATACTTTTTGGACATCGAGTAAAAATCATATGGCGAGTACCGCCAGTAGGTCCACGACACATGTGGCCAAAATGCTCAAGGTTAACCATGCACTCCTGATTGGAATCTACTCCACCGATCCTCGTTAGATATAGATCAAGTAAGGAACAAGGGAAGAATGGGACACACTCCAGATTGGAATGTTCTGTTCAAGAATCCGCAGACGATGTTCCTTGGTGAGGATCCCACTTTTAACTTCGTGTAATCCTTCTTCTGCGGAGAAGGACTCTTCTTCGGAGAAGGACTCTTCTTCTATTTTACCATCGCAATCGCTTACATCGAAGATGTCGTCGGAATTGATCTCGTGATCGGAATCGCCCTCAGTTTCACAAATGTCCAGGGATGACTCATTTTGTTGAGTTTTCTTCGCTAAATAAAGGCTACTATGCCGGAGGATGAGCGAGTATAAGGGCGTGTCGCTGTGTATTGGAAGCTGGCTCGCTGGTGGTGCAATGAAATCTGCAGATTCATCGATATGACCGAGGCGGACATGTAACTCTTCATGTCTCTTTACCTCGCTCTGAGTCAATCGCTTGCCAGTCACGGCTGACCGGCACGTCTGGATGGGGCATAGAAAGAGACTGATATGTCGGTGATTTGGGTCTTCCGCATGTAGCAGAGCGTCGTTAGAGGATTGAAATCGTTCATGACAACCAGTACGTGGACAGATGTAATGGTGAGTATGAATTTTCGCGTGTCTCTGAGCTTCCTTTGGCCAAGTGAAAACTGAGTCGCACCCATATTCTTCCGCAACAGGGCAACTTAGTTTAGTCGTTGAGTGTATCTGCAAATGCTCCTTTGCGTTGCGTTTGGATATGAACGTTTTGGGACAGCTGTACTTGTCAGCTTGGGGGCATGGAAACCTGATCCCCATGTGCTTAAGTGAGTGCTGCTTTGCATCCTGCTTGGACGCGAACGTTTTGAGGCAATGATGCTCGTCAGCCTGAGGGCACGGAAATCGACGATTTTCGTGTGCTGAGCTTGCATGTATGTTCGCTGCGGTTTTGGAACAGAAAAGCAACTTGCAGTTGTTCTCCTTCGCAAGCGGGCAAGGGTAACGAATGTTCTCGTGCGATACCTTTGCATGTTCCTGGGCAGCGCCTTGGCTGGCAAACGTGGAATTGCAATCGTGTTCGTCCGCAAATGGACACGGGAATTTTCTCTTTTCGTGCACCTTTCTGACATGTGCCTGTACTTGGCTCGGGAAGATACAAGTAGCTTTACAGTTTGCTCGTTCAGCCCAGGGACAGTCATGTTGCTGACGTGAGCGATGGTGCTGGTTAATATGAGTTCCCAAACTTCCCACGCTCTTGAATGTTCCCCGACAGCCATTTTCGGTCACAACTGGACAGGGTAGCTGCAGTCCTGGGTGCGTCGAAGATAAATGCTTTTGGACATCTTGATACCTCACCTCTCGAACGTCGTCATACAGCTGAGCTTTGATGCAAAAGGACACAACACCCGACCTTTTTCATCCCTCCGGTAAGTAGAACCCATTTGAAAATGGTTGGTGATGCCATGATTGGAAGCTTCCACTTGAGTCTCGAAAGTCTCATGACAGTCGTACTTTTCTGCATAGACACACGGTACTGCCTGGTTTTCACAATCTTAGCCATTTATCCCTCTCAGCAGTAATCAAAAATGAACTGTTACCATTACTGCTCTGATCGATTGCTACGGTGACGTGTAACTTAGAGGGATGTAACTCAGATCATGATGCGGCATCTAGGGCTGACTCTCAAAAGATAAAAAGAAGATGATCCTCAATTTGAGGATAGCGGGAGCGATGAAGATTTTTGGAAGCCTTTGCTGCTCACGTAGCTAGGCAGGTGTATCAACGATGCATCGCGAAGTACGGTGTACCTAGGTAAGGTAAAAAGGTTGAACATTCCATGCCCGAGACTCCTCGAGGGATTCCTAAGGTCCGCGCTCGCACGGAGCGGCTCTCCCGATGCTCCGCTATCTAATCGTTTATCTAATCTACAGGAAGACGCTGGCGCCAATAGATACATGGGACCATACAACCACACGACATCCTTAGTCAGCAAACGCCCGCTGTAAGATCGCTATAATAAGGGACGGATTAAAAAGTATACCCCCTAGATTAGAAGGTATTTCCTTACCTGGGGGGATGTGGCTAAGTGGTTTATCATTGAAGAGGTATAATTAGTATTAGTAGGTTTTAATATTTTGTAGAGTAAAAAATATTATAAATAATTTTAATTACAGCGGTTGCTATAGCGGGCTTTTGCTTACATAAGGGTCCCGTGTGGTTGTACGGTCCCGTGCATCTATTGGACCTCTAAGACGCTCACATAGAGCGAAGGAAAACTTTGCTTAAAGTCGCATTCCCGACCAGTTCTCTTTATCAGTCAAATATCTCAAGCCCCAACAAACCCGAGCAATCACGATAACATCGCCGCCATGCCCTCCAGATCAGACATCACCTAGTAAGAAACTTTTTACAGTTCATTGATATTCCCCTTCCTAGCCTGTCGTAGAAGCAGCAGCGTCCTTCGTACAGGCTCAATGTCCCCGATGCAGCTCCTGAATATTCTTGAATAAGATATTGCTAACTCGTGATTGTGGTAGTTTCGGCGCAGGTCCAGCTTTGCTCCCTACTGCTGTCCTCGAGGAAGCCGCCGAGGCGCTCCTCAATTATAATGCGAGTGGCCTTGGCAGTATGGAGCTCCCAGAGGCCGTCGTCCTCCTTCTACCATTATCCCCAGCACGGATCTTGAAGTGACCTTTTGATGGCTGTCTCAGATGACTGATGCTGACGTCTGGCTTCTCTATATATAGTTGCCGAACATTCGCATCGATCGGAGATTGCAGCTACAATAATCAATGAGGCCAAAGCTGATCTGGTCTCGTACCTGGACATTCCAGACGATTACGAAATCTGTTTTATGCAGGGAGGAGGCTCCGCACAATTTTCTGCCATGGCATACAACTTTGTTGGCAACTGGGTCACCCGCAAATGCAAGGAGGTGCAGAGTTCGGAAAGTGATGAGAGCACAGTTCTAAAGCTCAAGTCGGCCGTGGAGAACCTCAAGATCGATTATATCATTACTGGTGGCTGGTCACAGAAAGCAGCAGCCGAAGCCGAGCGACTCTTTGGCTCAGAACACGTCAATATCGTGGCTGATAGCCGTAAAGCAAACGGTGGCAAGTTTGGAACGATCCCGAACGAGGATACCTGGAATCTTTCTCACGATAGTGCCATGGTTTATTACTGCGACAATGAGACTGTCCATGGCGTCGAGTTCCCTCGATTTCCCAAATGTCTCGGGCCGGGGCCCGACAGACCAATCGTTGTTGCTGATATGAGCTCTAATATCCTTTCAAGGAAGATCCCGATATCTCATTTCTCAGCCATCTTCTTTGGTGCCCAGAAGAACCTCGGATCAGCTGGTATTACTGTTGTTATTATCCAAAAAGACTTCCTACCACAGCCTTCAACAGCATTGATGAAACAACTCGCATTGCCAATCCCGCCTCGTATCTTCGAATTCGAAACTATTGTTAAAAATAATAGTCTTTATAATACATTAAGTATTTTTGAGTAAGTACATCGTTTTAAAATAACTTATCTTATGAATTTAAATAAATTAAATAATTTTCCTATAGTGTATTTATTGCAGGCCGGGTTTTGAAACGGCTATTACTACAACATCCCAACAAAGTACAAGGACAGGAGATCCTATCCCAAAGGAAAGCCCAACTTATCTACAGAGCCCTCGAGGCATATCCTGCCATTTACCAGATCATCCCCGATAAAGCAGTACGATCACGTATGAACATCTGCTTTAGAATCAAGGGTGGTGAAGCTGTCGAAGAAGCATTCTTAAAGGATGCTGCTACTGTAGGGCTGACTGGACTGAAGGGTCATCGCGAGCTAAAGGGTGTCCGAGCATCCAATTACAACTCGATTTCTCTCGAAGCTGCGGAGAAGCTTGCCAACTTTATCAGCACTTTTGCATCACGTAGTAGGCTGTCGTTAGTTGAGTGAGAATCTCCACTATCGAGTTGGACTTTGGGGATAATGTTTGTGGTACAAATTCGGTCATTCTAGCCAGAACGAGGGGAATAGCATGAGCAATAACTCTAATAACTCGCCCACGAAAACGAAAGGAGACTGAGACTGGCTTTTACTTCTCGTCATCAGCTTCTACTCAATCTCCACATGATCAAACCGCATTCTACCAATGTAAATGTAGTGTCAGTTTCGCCATCTGCTCAGTGACTAACGACCAGATATGTCGAAAGGCCAGACCTCCCCCATCACACCATAGACGGATTCATGCAAGCCACATAAATAGACGGCATATATGAGAGACCAAGCATAGGTTCATGGCGGGCATCATGTTGGCCTTGCCGCGGACGAAAGTCCCTACTTTAGATCCGCGGCTTTTACAGAACCGTGGGCATGTCAAAATAAACCAGGATATCTGGGCTGCTCATAAGTCTATCCATCCGTCCCACGCTTCAACCCATGATCACCCAATACGGCAATCTTTCCATGTGATCCTTATCACCGCGCAATCTGCAAGCCAGCACAGCTCTGCAGACAATTGTCACGCCATCGGTGTCCTCTCTTCTTTCTTCAGGGGCCATTTTCGCGGGACATGAAACGACTCTACGGCGCCTCAAGAGGCCGCCGGACTCTGCTCAATCATCGCGACGTGAGATCCCTAGTGGGCCACAGTGGAAGAAACATAATCATAATGATCCTATAAATCAGGTCGGGTAGCTGGGTTTCTCCGACTCGCATTGATCCCTGTCGGGAGACTATGAGGCAAATTTGTCATTAGTTAGAATACGAAGGGAAACAGGAGGCATGGCGAGAGAAGGAAAAAGAAGGAGGGTGTGAGGGCCAGTTGGGGGACAGGAAAGAAGGGGGATCGGTGTTTCTATAAGTGTAGACAAGTATAATAGTGGCGATATAGCTACTATGGAACAGGATGGCCGAGCAAGTCTAAGGCAACGAGATGGCATCTTACCGGCGGACCACGAGTCTAACAAGGCAGGTGCTCTTGTTGGCATGAATATTCCTGGTTCTTTGCCTTGATAACGCGTGTTACGAAGGAGCGAGGATAGACCGTGATGAGGCCGAGATAGCCTGCGTGACGCACTTGGGGGACTGCATTTGGTTGTGTATGTGGGAATCTGCTGATTCCTATGCTTTAATTAACTAATCCGCTTATTCCAACATTATCACACTAAACAACCATCAGTTAATGCATCGAACTCGTTTGCTTGGAATTCACATGCTGAATTCTTTTTCAGACTATATGGCAGATCTACCCAATAGAACGAGGTGTAAATTGAAGTTTCATTCGGTTCGGCCGGATACGGAATGCTATGGAAATCCATGTAACATTCATTCAGACCCTAACATACTCTATGTTCGTTGTCGTGCCATGGCCAATGGAAGCAAGTCCGTACCCATAAGTCATATGTCCGAGTTATTCATAGTCTTCGGTGTCTTGAAGGAGCTCGCAGTAAGGCAGTTTCCATCCAGCTCGCGTCATGGAAACGTGCACCTGCTTGCTCGAAGTAGACTCCAAGCAAAGGGCGCGGAAATACAGGTCTTCGGTGTTATTCAAGTGCGGCATTGATAACGCCATTGACAAAGTCTGTGATGAAAAACAAGCGATATATGCTCGTATATCCTTTAGCAGACTTTGGCTGGGTGCAACTCCAGCCGGGTCCGTGTCGCTAGACCACAGAAAATGAGGCAGGCTTGCGGCTTTTGAGATTGGTACAAACGTGGCACAGCCCCAGTCGATAACACTACATGTACCATATAAGAATATGATTAGTCTGGTATAAATTAAACACACAATATTTCCCACATACCATTTGATGTTATAGTCTTCATCGACAATAATATTATTCGGCTTGATATCACCGTGCTCCACGGCAAAGGCAGTATCATTTTGACCTTGGCTAAGTAGCTGGGCAAGCACAGCTTGCTGGTTGATGCAGTCCTCTTCGGAAAGACCAGGAATTCTGCCTTCTCGCACCTGAGTCGATCTGTTCTTCATACGTCGTTGGAAGAAAGTTGCTGCGGAAGTAGAACCTAATACCGCTAGGTCAGAATCATATTTTCTTTCTGAGACGTCTTACATACGATTTTCTAGTGTGCATGTGATCAAAGATAGCTGTATCGAGGCTATTTGATCAAGTAACACACCTCGAAGTGGCTGTGGTGGAAAGTTATCATCCCAAGACAAGGGTGAACCCTCAACCCAAGTCAAAATAATAAACGGATATTTGATTGGGTTGTCGAACGTCAAGCTAAAGCCGCAACATCTTGGGGACCAGTGGAAGCCCTTTGCTTCAAGCATCTGAAGAATGCGCACTTCAATTTGAACCATGGCGATTATGTCGTCTTGGTCGTCAACTTGATGCGGCACTCGAACGGCGATACTCGCTTGATCTTTGAAGCTAAGCTTAAAGATGCGACACTCGCCTCCGTTGAACTCTCCATCAATGAATGCACCATTTCCGCCAACTCCAAGCTCTGCAACAGCAGCCAAAATATTTGTCGGTTCGAGATTTTGCGCCGGATATGAAGCCATATTTTGAAAGGAGCCAAATTGTGATGGTTGGAGAAGTTAGTAGCAACCCAACGCCTCATACAGAGCACGGTATCTGTCTGTTTTATACCTCCTGACAAGCCAACCAACAGAACAGTAGAATACTATTGCTGATATAGATGACTCAGCGGAATCACAAACAAAACACTTAAAAGCAGTGTCTGTAAATGTGGACTACGTGTCCCGCGCCACTAGATCTCTGTCAGATCTTTATCTTGATTCTCATTATCGATCAAGTGTTTTCTCATATTGGACAATCAAACAGCTCCTACCAAAATCCCAGGACATTGATGAATCGCTTCGCGTCCAACCAGTGCACGGGCGAGGATGAATCAGGTGTACATTCCATACAATGCAAGAAGATAGGATTTGATAATGCAACGCCTCCACATCATGTTTGCTTTTATTCTAACTCAAAAATGGACAAAACATTCTCCCATCCTCCATTACCGGCCCGTAAGCCGCTTCTCCAAGTAGCGGAGAGGCACATAGATCAATGAACTCACTGCCCATGCCATCTCGAAACCAATGTCTCCAGTGGTCTTAGCAATCGGACCTTGCCACCACACCTGGTCCATGCATGGAACAACCAACCCAAAGCACAAAATCCCGCTTGACAAGGCCGCAATGCCAAGAGGCAGCTTCTTTGCGTCGCTCCAGATAGCGTGGTCATATGAGCTGTAGTCCTGGCGACGGAACACCACGTGCTCTACAATGACGATTCCGACGAATGCTGCGGACCAGTAGCCAATGAGGGACACAAAGTTCTCCAAGCTCTCGAAGAAGTCGCCAACAGCGGTGATGGCCACTGCAATGATGATACCAGTGATGACGATAGCAAACAAGTATCGAGGAACCTTGAACAGCCACGGCGCCAAAGTTTGAAAGTTGAGCGTAATGGCATAAAACGTGCCGCAAGTATTTCCCAGTAAAGTGAGCGCCAGGACCACGACGATGAATTTGCCAAAGTTTCCTGCAGGCGCCAGCATGGCCGCAAGAACACCACCAGCCGAGTACTCGTCAAACGCAGTTTGCCACTCGGGGTTGTTGGGCATGGCTCCCGCAACAGCCGCACCGAGAACCATGAGCAGCACGGTCGGGATGAGCAAGCCCCAGTAAGTATATTGGAAAACTCGCCATCTATCAATCATTAGCATGTGTAACCTAACTCATTGTCACAAGGCAGTGCATAGGGCAACTTACGATGGAACCTTGGGATCGAAATAAGTGGTAAAGTCACTGGCTAGGGCAGCCCAGGGGATCTGGTAGCTAGCAATGATCATACCAAAATTGAGGACGTTGGCAGCCGTGGCGGGCGTCTCAGGGGCCGCCTGCTTCTTGAGACCAGAACCAGCACAGCCAGTAGCAATGACAACGCTGATGATGGCCGGGATGAACGCATACGTCTCATAGATGTGCAGTACCCTGAAGCCGCAAAATGAGACTAACAGAGATAATACTGCAATGATGACGATGCCTGCGTCTTCGTTGATAGACCCGTTGGAGATAGCAGAGAGGCACTGTCCACCCGTGATGCAGATGATGACAGTGAAGCCGGTCATGCTAGCCAGATTCAGGAGCACTGGTATTGATACAATGTATCGTCTGTATACCCAGTTGGATGAGGTTAGTAAGGCTGATGTCTTGGGTGAGGTGGTGTGTATAGATATGCTTACCCAAAGCTGTACCGGGCCTGTATCATTTGCCTCATGCCCGTCTTGGGACCCAATATGGCAAGGAACGCCGGGGGTATAGTGGACAGCATACAAAAGAACAAGATGACAAGAGACGAGTCCCTGAGGCTGAGATTGTACGCCAGGGGTCCCAACATGCCAAAGGTGATGCTGCATAAAGAGACTGGTTAGTAGCTGTTTATCATATGGAGAAAAGAATGAGCTGTAAGAGCACGGGTGATGACACCATCTTTGCAGACTAAAAACTCACCCCAGAATGTTTGCGTTTATGGAGAACCAGACGGTAAAGATGTTGAAGAAGCGGGTTGAACTGCGCTCTTCAACGGGCACCGGGAGGATGCCTCGCTCCTCGACACGGCCGGCTCTCAAGACCTTGTGGAGCAGCGACTCTTCGTCGCTTTGATGGCCATCCTTTTCTCTGACGGGCACCGCCGACGCCTCTACTGTATCCACCAACATCTGTGCGTTGTATGGGTTATGTAGGTCTGTATGGGGATAAATGCCGAGTCGGAAGTTGAAGCTGGAGAAGGGCGGCTGGTAAGTAAGCCCGAGTCTTGTTGCACAACCAAAGGAGGCAACACAAGAACACAAACAAACAGTGCGATCACTTCATGCAACGTCACGCTTCAGCAACGCCATGCAAAATCAACCAAAAAACGACGGTGAAGTTTCGAATGAGAGTAACTTGCAGTGAGTCAAGAATTTTGCCTCTCCCGACACTGAGCGGTTCCGGTTCCCTTTCCCTCTTCCGCCCCTCCTCCGACCTAGGCCGCGAGACAACAAAATCTTTTCGCATCCGCACGGCCAGATACGGACTAGAAGGCGCCCTTGGCCAATCACAGCCTGAATGGCGAGAAACCGGTTCCATGAGCGACCGGCCCGTCGAAGAAAAAAGGAAAACCCTTGCAGCCCCCTCCCGCCACTTGACAGGAACAGTGTTAGCTTGGAGGTTAGTTATCTAGAATGTTTCTCTTTCGAGGTGATAAGAACCGTAATTTGTCGGTGACTTAGTAATCTTGGCGGGGAGTTGACATCACACCACGAAAGGCGCATGCATGGAACATACATACATACAGACAGGCGAGCGGAGTAAAAGTCAGCATACATGGAGGTACATGAATTGACTATTAAGCAATTTACTGGGTATTTACAATAACAACTTATGAATAAAAGTAAAGATTTTACTTCCCTCGGTAGCATTGCTTTGGGAACATCGTGGAACTGGCGGATATCGCCAACTGAGTCAGTCTCTAGGTCCCATTCGAAATAACATACTCCATAAGCTGCATACCTTAGTACATAGACAAGAGTGCGGGGAAACACTTGACGCAGCTTACTGCTGCTAAGACATACATCAATTCTCTTCATGGCTCAATCATGCCTGTACCGGAGCAGAATTCCTGAAATACCAGTAGTCCTTACTGTAACACATATACTACCCTACAGTCATCAAAAGTATCAAAATCACAACAACCTCCTACAACCAAGGCCGCATTATTGATGAGTACACTCTCGATTGTTTGATAATAATATTTACATTACTCCTAAACGCAACATGGGATTCTCAACTAGTGGGGTGATACGGAGGAAAGGTGTAAACAAGTTCAAGTTGGTACCAATACATGAACAGAGGCCTCGAGTAGAACCGTCCAAGACACATACCACTCATCGAACCACTGACGCGGTAGTAGGTGCTATATGGCCATCGACAAGGGTAAAAAAGCCTCATGTATACAAGGAAGAAGGAGAATCAGTTAATATCAAGGCTGTTGATGATGTTACACGTGTTATGACCAAAGATCCCCAACTGGGAGGCCAAGCGCCCTATCGCGCATAATTAAACTCGGTATTCTATAGACACATTCTCATGTAAAGGGTATCAGTAGTAGATGTTGTATGAGGATCCTACCGGCCAAAATGTTCAAAGCCAGCCTGAAAGATGGCGCTCATGAGCTACCACTGCTTGCCTGCGACTTCTTGCGAAAGAAGCCACCCAGTGTCCCCATCAGCACGCCAAGTCCCTTCTCGTGGCTGTCTTGCTGAAGGCCGTCCCGAATCCACCCAGGCAATTTATTTCGTATTCGAGGTGTGCCGTATCTTCGGTCAACAAGGATGATCGCCGCGTAGTCTCCACGGTGTCGGATTGCCCGACCAATACTCTGGTTGACGGCTCGCATACAGGCGTTTTCGTAAAAGTCTCGCGCGGCCTGCTTCGCTTGTGCCGTCGCATCACTACTACTTTGCCCTTCCTTGATGAGTCGGGCCTCGGTTGTTGACTCAATGTACTCGAGCTTTGCCTTCCAGTCTGGTGATGCAATGTTTGGGTAGGGCAGTCCAACGACCATGACACAGCGTCCCAGCCGGTCTGAAAAGTTGATGCCTTCGGACATTTTGCCGCCAACAACACTCAGGAGTAAAGCCCCGGTGTGCTTGCCCCCGGCTGGTCTAGTCCCCAGGATCGCTTGGGAGTAATCTCGTAACACCTCTTCGCTGGTTTCATTTTTGCTGTCTCTGAAGACGAACTTTCGGGCCCGCAATCGATCCCATGTGCTTTGAGAGTTTCCGCCCTGACGTTGCTGCCACACCGCCACTATCTCGTCCAGGTAGCCATAGCTGGGGAAGAAAACAACCACTCCGTCGGGAACAATATTGCAGACGTTCAAGATTGCCAAGCCCAATTGAATCATCATCTCCTTGTTTCCTCGCTGCTTGAAACTAAACTCAAATGGCGGTGATTCGGTATTGCTCGAAGCAAGGGTCCAGACGCAAAGGTTTTCTGGTGGAATAACATGCCCGCAGCTTAATGATGTTACCTTTTCGGCATCCAGCGTGGGAAATAGCTGATCCTTGTAGTCTTGAAACGGCGACATGGTTCCACCGGCCAGGATTACAGCACGAGCGCTTGAAACAATTGACGAGAAAGCATGAGTGGGCGAGAGAAGCAGATAAGTAAGCTTCACATCTGCGGTTGTTCCTTGAGTCTTCTGATAGAAGATGCGTCCCTCGGAGCCAAGGTTCGTAAGAGCGATAAGGAAGGAAACAAGAATATGTAGGACGGGTGTTCCGGATTTTGAGAGTCCGGGCTTCTTGCTTTCGTCTCCGTTCTCAACGTGAGCAACGTAGCTCTCGATCTTGTAAGCCAGCTTGGATTCTTGTATATACTGGATTAGTTCGTATATGTTGATCTGGTCTATGCCTTTGTGCCTCGTGAGATCGTTGGGATCGACGATTCCATGTTCGCTCTAGATGAGTGTTAGCTGGGTACACCTAAGCAAATCTGTTCCGCAACCATACCTTGAGCTTCAAAGCACCTTCAAGCCACTCGGATAGCCCGTCAATGACCCTTCCTACTCTTCCGACATTGACTCGATTTATGCCCTTTAACTTTTTGCCAAACCGTCTGACGTAAACACCAAGCATCTGGCGACCTCTACGGAGATCGCTCAGCTGCAGCTCTGCGGCATGCACATTCGATATCGCATCGAGTATGTTATGCGCCTCGTCAATTATGACCACGTTACCCTCAAGCTTAATGCCCAAAGCCTCGCGAGCACTCCGCTGCAACAGAAGCGGGTATGGTAGTGTGATGATTTCGGCACCAGGTAGAGCCACGCGGGAGGCGTAGTAAGGGCATACTGACAAGGATTTCCCAAGCAGATGAAGATCTTCGATATCCGGGAGCGTCGCCAAAGCGGAATCTCGAAACTGGTGGGTTTGGCTAAGAAGTTCTTCCTTGGGCACGAACGAGCATTTGCTGCTGGATTTCGCCTGTTGGAGTTCTGTACAGCGGTCATTGATGGCTTGAACCGACCCAAGGCGAGCAACGGACGGGTTGATGCAGAGCTTTTGTCGTGATGATAATGGCAGAAGCTTCACAGGCTCCGTTGAGGAGACACCTGATCCCTTGGCGACAGACGGCGGCAGCGAGGGCGGAAACACAGGGCGGCGCAATTCTGTGATGAATTGCGACAACTGAGAATGAGTTCTGGATGTATAATAGATCTATTGCTCACGGTTACTATTGCCAGAGGTGAAATCAGTGTCAATACTCGCACCTTGATTTTCTCTTCCAGGATATCCTCATCCTCTGTTTGCTTCATACGCCCTCCTAGGCCAATCTTTTCAAGAGTCTCTCGCGATTCTTTACTTAGACCAGATAAGGCATCGTCTTGGTGTGTGTCCTCATCGTCAGCGTCCAAAAGCCATTCGGCATCTTCATCTGCTGTGGTTTCAACAGCAGTCGTAACGTCTTCCACGCGACGTCGCTTTCGGCTTCGTTCCTCCCGGATTCTTTCTTTAAGTCTAAAAGAAGCAAGACGCTTTTCTCTATCTTCCCACTGTCTCAACAGTTCTTCTCTTTTACGAGACAGGAGTTTCTCGACAAGCCAATCCGGTTCGTCTTTATACGACTCCCCCGCCAGCTGCAGGTCCGCCTCCTGCCTGGTAGCTTTATGGTTTCGAAGCCATGTCAAAGATGCGCATATGAGCGAGAGAGATTTACCCTGAGATGGCAATCAGTGTGTATCCCCTGAGCTCATGAAGGATCAACCGCGAGACGACAACACTCCTTTGCCCAAAGCCAACCGATTGAACTGTTACAAGGGATGGATACACCTACAGTTCCAGTTGGGCTCTCCAGAATTCCCACTTGTCCTTGTCCCGTCTCCAGAACTTGATACACTGTTTGCATGAACTGGTTTTGAACATCATACGGCGTGAATGGATGGTGAAAGTCAAGGCTCGACAGCTCGTGCGCAATACTATCGACTTCTGCTGTCAAGGCCATTTTGTCACTTTTATCATTGTGCCTTTTCCCCTTGTCACATGTCTTGTCCGTCCAATAGCACGGGTGACATCTCAGAAGCTATTCGTACTCTTCCCCGGCAGAATGAAACGCGTATACTGTATGGCGTCGCGCGGGCGGTGTGATTTATTAGTGCACTTGCAGGTGAGTTTAACTGCCAATCGCGCCGAGTCGCATTTGGTTTAAAAAATGCCCCGCATTAACGATGCCGCTTTTGTCACGGCGGTCTCGCGAACCCACGTGGACCCGCAACACGTGATTGCAAATAATTCAGTGCGAGCGAACAATCACAATTGGGCTTAGGGCTGTGCTGCCCTCTCGCCTAACAAATTTCCGGGGGTGCCAAAGCCGCTGGCCGCAAAAACATCACCACCCACTTCCAGTCCTTCGACGCAACACATTGGAGAAGCGACAACACCACAACCGTCGCCATGCCTACCCGAACTTCGAAGACCCGCAAGCAGTACGTTTATGAGCCCGTTGGATTATGTTTTCTCGACCGCCGAAAACGAGGGCACCGCCGTCCGGTTGACCTTGGGAAAGGCGCATGTTGAAGAAGATTTCACCAGTTGAGATGGAGGGCTAACAAATTACTTCGTTCCACAGCCGCGGTAACGTCTCCCATGGAAAGGGTCGTGTAGGAAAGCACCGCAAGCATCCCGGTGGTCGTGGTCTGGCCGGTGGTCAGCACCACCACCGTACCAACATGGACAAGGTTCGAAACGACTTGATAATAAACGAGAGGAACGCCGGGCAAAATTGACTGACCGTTACGATAGTACCACCCCGGTTACTTCGGTAAGGTTGGTATGCGATACTTCCACAAGCAGCAGAGCCACTTCTGGAAGCCCGTCATCAACCTGGACAAGGTACATTTCAACTCTTTTTTTCTCCTGCAACGAATACTTTTGGGGGGATGTCTTTGGGGTGTTTGTGGTGGGAAGACAGAGATATCAGACAGACGTCCTCCCAAAACTATTCGAAGCGAAATTATTCGGTCGAGGAGCAATTGACTAACGAGAGAAAAATAATAGCTGTGGTCACTCGTCCCCGTCGAGACCCGTGAGGCCTACGTCTCCGGCGAGAAGAAGGACACCGTCCCCGTTCTCGACCTCCTCCCCCTCGGCTACTCCAAGCTGCTCGGCAAGGGCCGTCTCCCCGAAATTCCTCTGGTTGTCCGCGCACGATGGGTCAGCAAGCTCGCTGAGCAGAAGATCAAGGAGGCTGGTGGTGTTGTTGAGCTGGTGGCATAAATGCATTAACACTGTGCTGGAGTAAGGCTTGTGGATTTGGAACCGGTTTTTCACGGTGGAAAATAGATCCTCGCCCCCTGTATACCGAGACAAGGTCTTTTGGGGAAGGGATTGGGTTGTTCGGCTACGAGCATTGCATCAGGGACTCCAATAACGGAGTTTTTTAACGAATGAAAAATCAAAATTCGCCCAATGTTCTCGACACTCGGCTTCTGTGCAAAAAACGAGATAGAACTTGTGTTTGGCACCATGATGTCGTTTGAGGGATGATATCACAGTGCATGCATATGTTGGAAGGGAAGGGGGAGTATACAACTATGAATCTGGATTCCAGATTCAGCCATTGTCTAGCTCGCAGAGTTGATGTAGTAATGCTCCAAAAAAACGCCGTTAACAGTACCCATAATAGCATACATGATCGAGTACATGTTTGACCCATCCATCTATCTAGTTTCCCTTGTTCGTTTCATCATGGCATGTCCAATTAGATATGCTTTACTCTCGTCAGTATATTATGCTAATCCTAGCAGCCCGTTTCATGCGGGCAGCATGTCGACCTCGTCTTCGTCAGCCGTTTCTTGGGACGACATGCCCATATTCAAAAATTCATGGTCCAGAGCCTCTTGCGCCGTGATGCGTCGGCTCGGGTCCAACTCCATGCACCGCTCCAGGAAGCGTATGGCGAGCTTCTCATCGGGAGTCAGCGGTTTGTCCTCTGCCCTGCACGTGCTCCACAGGATAATCTTCTCCATAGTGAAGCCCTGTTGGCCAATTGTGGGTATCGTCGTTTCAAAGACGCAGCCGTGCAGTAGTCCGGCCGCCTTCATTCGCTTGGACCCGAATATCGTTGCAATCTCAATCATTGCCTCGACGTCATCGGCCGAGTTGAAGAAGGGAAATCGTTTTGACAGTATGGTAAGAAGTATGACACCAGCCGACCAGATGTCAATGGCCGTGGTTTGTTCTGTGCACTTGAAGAGTACTTCTGGAGCGCGGAATCCTCGAGTTCCCGCACGATTGGCACGGCGGGAGGGGCGTGTGTCTGATTTAGGGTAGCCCGGTTGGGTATTCATTGAAGTTTGCGCCCAGACAGAGCCGGCCTGGCGATGCTTCCGCGTTTCTCGTGCTTCATGGCAAAGACATGGCTTGCTATCGGTGCCTTCTCGTTCAGCCAACCCAAAGTCCACGAGCACGCCGTGTTGGGTTGTTGGGTCGTAGAGGAAGTTGGTAGGCTTGATATCTCGGTGTAGTATCTTGTGCTCGTGTACGCTCTTGAGAGCAGTGAAGAGTGATCGAAGATAGATGGCGATATCGGGGATCGTCATCTCCCTAAAGTATGCTCGAAAGTCGCCGTGCCGGAAATAAGGGAGAATAGCAACGACCTGGTCGGTATGGCGAAACGCGGTGATGAGAGGGCAGACAGATGGGCACTGTCGCAAGTCGTGGAGCAGCTCAAGCTCGTTGAGGATTCGGGCAGGACTGGATGTGACGTATATCTTCTTGATAGCAACAAAACGCGCTCGTTTCCGTGGGGACCGTGATCGACTCGAGCGTCCCTTGAGGGGAGGAGGAGTCCATTTGGACAGGTCGTCTTCATGATCCCAGCTGTTGTCATATCGGTCGTAGTGAATGTCTTCAGCCTTGAAGACGGTGGAAAATGTGCCTAACAATCATAAGCATTGAGCCAGCCAGGAGACTCTCGTGAGGTAGCCAATTGACAAACCTTCTCCGATACGCTTGATCAGTCGATACCGATCTCGAAATCCGGGAAAATCCTCCTGCAATCTCTCCATGTCTGCTTGGACACTGCTTTCGACCTGCTCCTCGTCGGAGCTCTCTTCTTCCTCTTCTTCTGCCTCCTCCTCCACCTCTGGCTCGCCAACCGTTGTGGCATCCTGGCCGTCTACGTCATCCTCGTCCACCATGACCTCTGTTTCTTCTGTTCGCGCATCTTCGTGAATGTCAAAAGTCTCCTCCACTGGCCGGAGCATTGCCGTTGCCATGGCCGCCAGCTTCCCTCCAGAGAATTGGAGGCTGGGACAAGGCAATCTGTATCCCAGCTAAAAAGCAATGCGTCCAACTTCAGAGAGAAAGCAGCAGGATGGAGTGCGAAGATACAATTGAGTTTCACTGGACCGCTGCTCAGCAAAAAAAAAAAGATCACGAGCTGGTATTTAAACGTCAGAGGCATGCAGCGAATCAATGCAGCTCCCGAAGAAGTTCTCTAGGGCAGTGTGGAGGGGCTTTTTGGTGGCTTCGGGCAGCTACAGCGAGTGCTCAGTGGCTGGAAACGCGCCCGTTAGCGCATGGCGGGGCGCTTGGGCAAGCTGTCGCGTCCGAAGAAAATAAACACAATGGTTGCCAGGTCCCGAAGATTCAATCCCCGCCATTTGCCGCACAAACATCCATCAGTCGCAGCTAAGCGGTCGCGACGGGAACGCAAATTGACGACGCAGGCGCATCGCTTCGACGCTGGGCCAGGCCTCAGCTGAGCAACAACTAATTTGACTAGCAGCGGAATCTCCAGAGCCTCATCTTCTGTCCGTCTCGATACTCGGCTCAGCCCCCGCCAATCCGGCGCGCAAACCGCCCATCATGGGGACCATCAACTTCGATATCAACGATGCGCTCAAGCACTACATGTCAGATCCTGCCACGATTCCCACGCCGGAAGCAGATGCCGCTCTATTCGATTGCGAGAATGACCCGGAGGCGCTCACCAACCAGGTGATCAATCCTGTGTTGAATCCCATCATCGACGCGGTTGCCGATAACCCAGATGCCATCCTGCGGGCTGTCAACATCGATTCATTACAATTTCTGCTCAAGTACGATTGCCCGGACAATCCCCATCAAATATGCTGAAGGAGGTTGAAGGGGGAGAGGGTGAAGAAGTCAAAGGAGAAAGCAGTGGCTAACCAACGGCTAAACGAGATAGATATACCCCCTATATACCAGCTCACATCCTAAGCAAGGTCTTCGACTTGGTAATGAGTGGGCTGAGTGCAGAGGCGGATGCGGTACACAACGACATCGAATCACCCGAAGAGCAAGAATCCGTGGCGCACCACAAGCAACTACTCGAGCTATACGGATTCCTTATTCAGTGGACCATTGCCGCCGTTGAGACCAAAGCAGCCGAAAAGTCATCAGCAGCGCCAGCCGCGAGAGGGCGAGGGAAGCCGAAGAAGGCATCACAAAGAGAGGATGCCTGGGATTCAGCATCACAACTTCAAGTCGCGCTTGAGATTATGTGCAAAACCCTCAAATTGAAATTGTCCAAAATCTTCATGACAACGAGCGAGAGGGATACCTTCATCGGCCTGCTCACCCGACCGGTCTATATGATTCTGGAAAATGAGCAACGTGTCAAGACAACAACCATCAGGATGCACTGCTTCAAAGTACTGTGCATTGCGGTCAAGCATCACGGCCATGGCTACGGTATGCTTTTCTAACCTCACCAAGCAGCTTTACGCAACACTACTAACACTGCGACAGCCGCGCAAATCAACATCATCCAGAACTTGACGTACTTTGAGCATTTGTCCGAACCAATGGCAGAGTTCCTCCACATTCTGGCCGAAACTTACGACTATCCACAGCTAACCGACGAAGTCTTGCGCGAGATAAGTAACAAGGAATTCAACGCCAACGATACCAGAGGACCAAAGTCAGTCTCTGCATTCATCGCCAAATTATCAGAGCTTGCTCCAAGGCTGGTGATTAAGCAGATGACAATGCTAGCTAAGCAGCTAGATAGCGAGGTAACCAACACCCTACAGCTCGTCAGCAAGAAGAACGAATGGCAGCTAACCGTCTTCTAGTCATATACTCTGCGATGCTCTTTGATCGAAGTGTGCGGTAACATGATTGCTTACCTGAGCAGGCAAGACGAGCGAAGCGATAATCACAAGTCCCAGCTTAATGCCTTCTTTGACGTCCTTGAGGAGCGATTCCTCGACATTAATCCATATGCAAGATGCCGTACCCTCCAGGTATATGGGAGGCTTTGCGAGCTTGAGCAAAAGTTTCCCAAGCGGCGACAAAAGGCTGCCGAGCTTGCCTGCAGAAGTCTTGAAGACAAGAGCAGCAATGTGAGGCGCAATGCGATCAAGCTCTTGGGCACCCTTATCAAGACTCACCCATTCACTGTCATGCACGGCGCTCAACTCTCGCGAAAGGAGTGGCAAGCTCGTTACGATAAGGTGGAAGAGGAACTCAATGCATTGAAACCTCCTCCCGATATTGCTGGCTTGGCGGATGCTACAGTCGACAACAGCCTTCTCGATGAGGCTACTCAAGTAGCGTCGCCAGAGAAGCCCCGGGAAATGACGGATCAGGAGAAGTTTGAGGCGGTTCAAAAGGCACGAGAAGAAGCGGCTACGAGTGAGGCAATCGAGAAGCTCACTCTCACTAAACGGTATTACAACGAGGCCATCAAATTCATTGACGTCTTGCACAATGCAACTGAGATCATCTGCCAGCTTCTTGGATCTCGAAACAAGAGCGAGGTTATCGAAGCCATTGATTATTTCGAAGTCGGCGACGCCTACAACATTGAACAGAACAAGGTCGGTATTCGCCGTATGCTACGATTGATCTGGACCAAGGGCAACAGCGATGAAGGCAAAGGCGTGCAAACCCATCTCATCGAGTGCTACAAGAGACTGTTCTTCGAAGCGCCGGACTCCTTCAGCCCGAACGATGCGGCCAACTATATTGCGCGCAACATGATCAGCTTGACGTTCGGGGCCACCCCTGCTGAACTTACTTCACTAGAGCAGCTGCTTGCCACCATGATGAAGAGTGGTGCCATTCACGAAATCGTCGTTGCCAAGCTGTGGCAGGTATATGGCGTCCAGAAACGAGAAATCTCCAAGACTCAGAGACGAGGTGCCATCATCGTGCTAGGGATGCTCGCAACCGCCATCCCTGAGATCGCTGTTGGTGAGATTGAGACTATGCTTCGGACCGGTCTGGGAGCCCACGGGCGGAACGATTTGCAGCTAGCAAAGTATACCTGCATTGCTCTAAGGCGGATCAACCCCACGGGAAGGCAAGCCAAAGAATCAAACTCCAAGTTTGCGCGACTTCCAAATGACCATGCCGTCTGCTCAAGGCTAGCAGCCATAACCGACATACCTTCAGACACCAAAGAATGGTACGGCGTTGCGGAACAGGCCATCAACGCAATATACGCCCTCTCTAAGCATCCAGATATTCTCTGCTCAGCTATCATCCGGCGAAAGGCCAAGGGAGTTTTTAGCCGTCCTAGTTCAAGACCAACATCGCGGGATGAGAACATGACACCACCTGACATGGTAGACCTGACCTCTGAGAACGCTGTACCGGCATCATCATCACCACCGAAGACTGCGAAGCGCGATAACGCCATTGCCCTTTCTCAGCTCCTCTTCATTGTCGGCCACGTAGCTATCAAACAAATTGTACATCTCGAGCTCTGCGAATTGGATTTCAAGCGCAGAAAGCAGGAGAAGGAGAAGGAGAAGCCGGCGAAGGCGGACAAGGACAAGGAGGACGCAGACGAGCTGGATCTCATCGGCGGCACCACTGAGGATGATTTCACAGAGGCCATGGCGCACATCCGGGAGCGCGAGCTTTTGTACGGGCCGACTTCGCTGCTTGCAACGTTTGGGCCCCTTGTGTCGGAGATTTGTGCAAACAACACCACATATGCAGACAAGGGGCTACAGGCGGCAGCCACGTTGTGCCTTGCAAAGCTCATGTGCGTGTCGTCTGAGTACTGCGAGACAAATCTTCCCCTTCTCATCACAATCATGGAGCGGTCCCCCGATGCCACGGTCCGATCAAATGCCGTCATTGCACTGGGTGACATGGCCGTCTGTTTCAACCATCTAATAGACGAAAACACAGACTTTTTGTATAGACGTCTTGCAGATACAGACGTGTCAGTGAAGCGGACCTGCTTAATGACGCTGACATTCTTGATTTTGGCTGGTCAGGTCAAGGTCAAGGGGCAGCTGGGCGAGATGGCCAAATGCATGGAGGATGAGGACAGGCGTATTGCTGACCTCGCAAAAATGTTCTTTACGGAGCTCAGCACCAAAGACAATGCGGTCTACAACCACTTTGTGGACATGTTTAGTTTACTCAGCGCTGGCAACATGGACGAGGAGAGCTTCAAGCGCATCATCCGGTTCCTCCTTGGGTTTGTTGAAAAGGTGAGGATATTCCCCCCTAGTGAAAGTCATGTTTACATCTATCAGAGGACTAACGGTGTGCGCAGGACAAACACGCCAAGCAGCTGTCGGAAAAGCTCGCTGCCAGACTTGCCCGCTGCGAGACGGAGCGGCAATGGAACGACGTCGCGTTTGCCTTGGGCTTGCTGCAACACAAGAACGAGGAGATTACAAAATTGGTTTCGGAGGGTTTCAAGGTGGTGCAAGCTGCCGCTTGAGCGAGGTGTGACAAGAGCGGCCATTATAAGAGCGGAGGTACAGAGGCGCAGATTGTTTTATTCCAAGTGGACGGGATTTATTTATTTGTTTATTTTAGAGGGGCAGCATCATTTGCCTATGACGGATCATGTATGAATGCAATGCGATTATGATGTCTAACAAGAAACATGGTCACCGAGAATTGAGACCTTTTGCTATTGTTGATTTTGACACACCAAAGTTCTAGATTGGGGTGAGGTGAAGGAGACCCGCAGTTTCATTTGCATTTTCTAGGGTAGGCGGCAGCTCATAGGGAGGCAGCTTTGAGGTTCGGTGTTTTGCATCTCAAATTCAATAGTGGTTAAGCAATGGCTACGTGAATGTCTGGTTGAATACTATAAATAATTGCTCTGAATTAAAGCCACTAGTTAACATAAAATACACATCTCGTTGCTCATCCATTGAAGATGTTTATGTACATTTCGCTACAATAGGTCCTTCGACTAAAACACGGTAGGGAACCAACAACAAATGTTCGGAGTATTCTTTTCGGCTCTCGGAACTTACCGCGGTGTTTCTCGCTCCGCATCGCCACCTTATCCCAGCTTGGCTTAGCGCATAGTTCGGCACAAAAGTCATGGCACAGAAATCGAAAGACAAACTGCACCACGTGACCAAGCCTGTCTAACCCGGTACGGCAACAAGCGGGTTGGCGGGGCGCGTGCTCCCAGCAGGTACCTTTGTACCTCCCAGCGGCAGTTCAAGTATTTCAGCTTGCTCAATTGAAGGACGTTTGCGGGCAGCTGCGTCACGTCACCCTTAGCATATTATTTTCTTGATCTTTTGACGAACTGACCAAACAAGCGGTCGCTCACCAAACCGAGCACAACAAGCAATCCAGCAGCTATTACGACGTATCCTTTGATCATCTTTTCCGACGCAGCATCTCTATCTATATTGCTGGCATTCCCACTGCGCCCGTCGCGAGCTGTTCCCGTTCCGCCATCCAGCATCTGCTAGGCATCTACACCGGGCCTCGTTTCTGCCTACAAAACTTCAGCAGCCTCGTCTGTGAGGGCCATGGGCTCGGATACCGTCGCTGTCGCTACCAGGATTGCGCACAGGGAAGCCTTTTAGAACCGCTTTGCAGCAAGCAATTGAGGCCTCAATTGCTGTCGCGGTTGTCCGTCGCCGCCGATCGCGCTAGTCGGGAGCTCGAGGAGCTTAGCTCTGCCTTGGAGCTTGCAGAAAAAGGAGACACGACACGACACGCGCAAAAGCACGGAGATCTCCAAGTCGCGCAGCCATCATGTACGACAAGGTGGTCTCTCTGGGCTCGCGCCTGCACTATCCCATCACCATCACCAAGCTGCTCAAGTCGGCGGGCGATTCCGTCAAGAAGCAGGAGACAATCATAGAGTACAAGTTCACATGGCGACGCAAGATTGGCGACGATGAATGGGTCGATGAGACTACGTATACCGAGTTCGACAGCCCTGCCGAGGGCACTCTGAAAGAATGGCGCATCAAGGAGGGGCAGACGATTGCCGCCGACATGCCGTGCATGATGGTCGAGGAGGCCTGCGGACACGAGGTGCAAATTCAGGGCCTGTGTAGTGTCTGCGGCGCTGACATGACCGAGGTCAACTGGGCCACCGAAGAACGAGACACGGATCGGGCCATGATCAACATGACGCATGACCAGACCGGCCTGATGGTGAGCAAAAACGTTGCGAAAAGGGCCGAGCACGATACACAGAAGCGCCTGCTGCGCCAGCGGAAGCTCAGTCTGGTGGTCGACCTGGACCAGACCATTATCCATGCGTGCATAGAGCCAACTATTGGAGAGTGGCAACGTGATCCGACAAACCCCAACCACGAAGCCGTCAAAGATGTCAAGAGCTTCCAGCTCAACGACGACGGTCCCAGGGGTTTGGCTAGCGGCTGTACCTACTACATCAAGCTACGGCCGGGCCTCCAGGAATTCCTAGAAGCTGTCTCTACCAAGTACGAGCTACACGTGTATACCATGGGAACCCGCGCGTACGCTCTCAACATTGCACGGATCGTCGACCCGGATAGGAAGCTCTTTGGCAATCGTGTCATCAGCCGTGACGAGAACGGAAGCATTACGGCAAAGAGTCTGCAGAGACTGTTTCCTGTCAGTACGGACATGGTCGTCATCATTGACGATCGTGCGGATGTCTGGCCCATGAACCGGCCGAATTTGATCAAGGTCGTACCATATGATTTCTTCAAGGGAATTGGAGATATCAACTCGAGTTTCTTGCCCAAGCGACAGGATATTCTACCTGCCCCTGGAAAGTTAAACGGCGTAGTCCCAAACCCCAGCACCGAAAACACTCCGAGCGAAAAGGTCTCACCACTGGATGAGCTAGCTCGGATGGGTGGCGACGAGGCCAGCCTAAAGGTTCAGGCGGAGGAGCAGGAGAAGACACTAGAGAAGCAACTGACTGATCGCCCATTGCTGCATATGCAAGAGGAGTTGGACAAGGCGGACGAGAAACAAGACTCCGAAGGTGGTGCCTCTCCGAGTATTCACCACAGACAGCTATTAAGTGACGATGACGAGGAGCTTGTTACCTTACAAGACCACCTTACTGATCTCCACGCTGCTTTTTACGACATGTACGATAAGAAGAGGGAGGAGAGGAAGAAATCAGAGGGTACCCACCCGCCTGGGCATACCAAGGCGCGGAGAAAATCCTATCCTGACGATGGCGTGGATTTGTCATTTGTTCCTCCCGTGGGAGATATTCTGGACGAGCTTAAATCTAGCGTTCTCTCAGGTCTCGTCATATGTCTATCTGGTCTTGTGCCACTAGGGGTGAATATTGAGGAGTCTGAAATTGGAATGCATGCACAAAGCTTCGGAGCCCAGGTCGTGGATAGCGTCTCGTCTCGGGTCACACACCTTGTAGTTTCTCTGGCGCGACCGAGGACCAAGAAGGTGCAACAAGCGGCAAAGATTCCTAGTATCAAGATTGTGAACCAGAGCTGGCTGGCGGATTGTCTTAGCCAATGGCGTAGGCTAGACGAAAGCCCATACTACATGACCATTCTTGATGCCGACCGTGAGAGGTCGGAAGACACTGCAGAAACTAGTGCGGCCGAACTGGAAGACGCTGGTGTCTCTATCAACATGGGGGATTTCGATGAAGAACTTAAAGAGTTCTTGGGTATGGATGACGACGACGATGATGACGAGGATGAAGACGAGGGAGATGAAGAAGTGGATGAGGACGAAGATGGAGAGAATGATAGCGAAACAACGGACGGCGAGGGAGACGAGACCGATGACCCAGGGAGAAGAGGCACAAAACGCAAAACCAGAGCATCCACCATTGAGTCTGAGGGAGACGGATCAAGCGTCATTGGAGAGAGTGCGCTGGCAAAGAAACAGCGGGTGTCCCGGAGTAGAGGAGCGTCCGCATTGCGAGCCGTACTTACGCCAAACGGCGATAATGGTGAAAGCAATGAATCTGCGCCTCGAAGCACAGAAATCGACAATTTCGACGAGCTAGAGCGAGAACTGCTAGCGGGGCTTGAGGCTGCTGGCGATTAGAAGTTGAGGTTGAAGTTGAAGCCGAAGGCGATTCGCAGACGCAGAGGCAACCTGGCTTTGGATTTCATTGTTTTAAAAAAGAAAACATCTGGCCGGCGCTTTTTTGTGTTAGAGTAGTTATTGGGAAATCTGGGTCAAGGTGTTTTTTCTTGTTTGAGCTTTTGTTTTCGGTTTCTTTTTTTTCTAGTAGTTCCTTGCTTTGTTCGTAATTTTCGAATACCCATTCTTTGGCCGGAAGGGGAAAGCAATTGAGCATTTTTAAAGACATGATTCTTTGATTCCCGTGAAATGATGCCTAGTTTCGACATGTGATGATGGCACGCAAATGTAGAGGAGGGTTATATTACCAAAAAGGGGATTCTGCTCTTACGACCGAGGTTAGGGTCTTCGTAAGAGATTCTGCCCTCTCGAATGAAGTTAGATTCTGCCCCAAAGCTTCATAAAGGACTCTAAATACAACTTCTTCCTCACGTTTCATTAAACTGCCGGGCCGTGATTGACCCAACGGAGGTGCAATCTAGGATTTTTATCCCGCACTAACAGAAACTGCAGCAATTTTCACCCAGCAGGGATAATATCTGCTAGCACTGCTCCGGCCGGCAAGGTAATCCCTCCGGAGACCCACCAGGTCAGGTCGTCTCCCCCGTACTGATGAGCTCGGGATGGAGGCTCGTGATATTGGAAAAGGAGCAAAAACAGGAAAGTCGTTGCCGCAGTGGAGGTTTTGCGCATGGTTGATGGGGAGATTGAATGTTCCGGTGAGTGGAATTGGGGGGAAAATCAGGGATGGTGAAGTGTATATAAGGGGAGCTCAAGAGGTAAAAAGCTGTTTGCTCAAGAGGTTGGCATATTGTACTCATAATCACATCTCTATTTTCTGTTAATACCTGACTGTCTTTAAAAAGGTTGATATTGCACAATGGGCCTTGGATTCGATCCCGACACTGATGTGCCCAACCTCTCAGGCAAAGTCATTCTCATCACTGGAGGTAAAAGTCTCAACTTGTCGAATCTGATGAACAAATATTGACCGTAAATACAAAATAGGCACAAGTGGCATTGGAAAAACCACCATCCTCGAGCTCTCAAAACACAGCCCCGAACACATCTACTTCACCGGCCGCAACGAAAAGTCCGCCGCACAAGTCATATCACAATGCACCACCCCTTCCAACATCACGTTTCTCCCCTGCGAGCTCGACAACCTCGCCAGCATCCGCGACGCCACAGCAAATTTCCATCACAGCCGTCTAGACGTCTTCATAGCCAACGCAGGGATCTTGGCCGTCCCACCTGGCCTCACAAAGGATGGCTATGAGATCCAGTTCGGAACCAACCACGTCGGTAACACGGCGCTGCTGCTCCGTCTTCTGCCCATCATGTTGCGAACAGCCAAAGAAGTTCCAGACGCAGACGTGCGGTACGTGACGGTGACTTCGCTGGGCTACTACACGCGGCCGCTCAACGGAATCGACTTTGACGGCCTGAAATCCAAGCAGGACAATCTGCTGCTGGGCAAGTGGGCGCGTTATGGCCAGAGCAAACTGGCTAATCTGCTGCTCGCGCGGGAGCTGGGCAAACGGTATCCGCAGATCACGAGCGTTGCTGTTCACCCGGGCGTGGTCAAGACGGAGATGATTACGGGGTTGGGGTTGTTTGACAGGATACTCATCTTTTTCAATGCTCCGCTGGGGATGCTGACGCCTCGCGAGGGGGCGTATAATACGCTGTGGGCGGCGACGTCTGGGGAAGTCAGAGGCAAGATTAACGATAAGACGGCTCTGTTTGAACCAGTTGGGGTGCCGCATAGCGGGGATGCAAAGTGTCGTAGTGATGAGTTGGCCAAGAGGTTGTGGGAGTGGACGGTGAAGGAGGTTGGTGTTGAAGTTGAGTGAGTTTGATGGGGGTTGTAATAATATAGCCCACTTGGTGGTCATTTTGGAGGGAATTCCATCTGTAACATTAGCTCATACCTTTTGGTTTATCCCTTTTCTTTCAAAAATAGATAGACAGCGGTTTCGGATTGTTAAGTTTAGCATCTTGGCACAAACGAGACCATCAAGATATTCGCCACGCCTTCTCATGATTCGGACTTTTTCTTCTCATTCTTGTTCACAGAGTCGAGCCAACGGCAAGTGGCACACACTCATAGTGGTATATATACAAAATTCCAATTCGTCCACCCTTGCGTCCTCAGTCTATTTATTTCGAAGGAGCCGGGGATACGGCAAATGTTGGTCGCACGAATCTATATGCTACCTGTTAGCAAACTCTCGATGGATATCGACTTGATAGCATTGTAAAAGACGCACCTGTCGCTGTTGTAGACCTTTGTGTTCTCGCCCAACAGCTCCTTCTCGCGCTTCTGGTCGGCCCAGTATCGTCGCACCTGGTCACGGTCCTCTTCGGCCTGCAGGAGGGGAATCAGGTGGATTCGCGCCCACATCTTTTCACGAGCAAGCTCACTAAGGTGGTCAATGTCAGTTTGCGAGCCCTTTTTCTTGTGTTTAGGAGTAGAAATCGCTGCATTGAGTGATATGAAGAGGGGAGAGAGAGACATACTTGGCCTCTCGAATACCGCCGACCAGCTTGTACCAGCCGTAGCCCATGACGGCGCCCATGCCGAGGAGGAGAATTCCAGGTCGGAAGCCCTTGGCGGGGAGATTTCGCTAAGCAGAAATGTTAGCATTGTCCATTGTCTGACTTGTTGAAGATATCAAGCCATATATCTCTCGCGATTGAGGTAGCCCCGCGACCCCCCCAATGCGGATTCGCACTTCCAATCCTGCACTGAGGAAGATGATAAAGGCAATAACAATCCATCGCCACTACCAGCAGAAGCCCTGGATCAACGCACCTTGTACTGGACGGGCTCGTACCCGCCCCGAGGGGGCATGTCTTGGGCCATGATGGACGGTTTTGCTGCGGTCGAGCGGGGACGGAGATAGGGTCAATCGCGGTATGCGCTGAGTAATCGAAGAGTCGCCTCGTCAATCGAGATTGAGGCCGGTCGGGATACCGCTGCTGCACGCCGTTTGCAGGGGAGATTCGATGTCGTCTGGCGCCAAAAGCTATGGTGAGGGCTGTTTTCCGTGAGAGCCTCCTCAGAGGTTGGAGTGCGGATTACATAATGCAGTTTTTGGTGGGGCACAGCTTCATTGTCCACGGCAAGAGAGAAAGAGGTCTGGCTGCCACTTGCCTGCTTAGCAAAGAGAAGGCGGACTATCTTATCAGGTACTGGCAAAGTATATGGCTCTTCATACAAAATCCAATCCATTCATCATCATCTGCTTTGCTTTCGTACACATTGGATATGCTTTGCGTCCATGATAAAGTCCAAGTTTGTTTGAGTGCCGATTCCGCGTCTCTCTCTTTCACATGCCAGTAGTTGAATCTAAAAACTCAGTGAGCAGGGGCATCTGATTTGAATTCATCCCGCAGCAGATTCCTCTTAATGGCTCGGCAAACAAAGGCAAACCACACGACGAGGGGCAGAGAGAGATGCAAGACAGAGGCAACAAACAAGCATGACGGATGAATGGACAGCTGCAACATGCTATGCCATGCAGTGCCGCTGACTCGACATGCGTCCATGCCTTAGTCTTGGAGCGAATGGCATCTACGGATCCTTACCTTAGGCATCACCATCCTTGGTTGGACCTGGACCTTGTTCCAGCACGCGATTGAGACAGCCAGAAAGTTGCGCCGCAGCAGCCACATTCTCTCTTGGTCGCCCGGCCTGGCTTCGGCCACTTGGAATCGCCAACCGCAGTCGGAAAACTAGCTTGGTTCGAATCGATTGCTCATCCCCCTGCGTAATGAGCCGCTGTCTTATCTACTGTATCTGGTGCCGGCTCAAGCCTCCCGCAGGTGAAACTATCCCGGGGACCCTCACGAACATTCAAGATGGTGCCCCAATGCATTGTGCAAGGGCCTGTTTCTTGCGCCTGTATTACTCCGCGCGTCTGCCCGACGACGGAGTGGTGTGGAGTCCTGGTCCGTTTCTAATGCCCACAGGCTCACTTTGCCGGCCTCGGCGGCTGGACTCTCGTCATATTCTCGCTGGCCATGTAACGCAGCATCCGATGAACCAAACGACTCAATCGAATCAATCCCTTGTGCCCAGCCTCATCTCGCCCTCGTCTCCACAAGCCTTGACGCTGGCCTCTATTGCTGGGCCCCGCTCTCGACTCATATCGCAAGACTTTCGCCACAGCTCAAATGTCTGGCCAAGCCATTTCCGCTTTCATCCCGATCATACCCGCTATTCGCCGCTTCTGCTTCTGCCTGCGGCCTTAGCTTGGACGGCACTGCGCCGCGGATCGACGTATGAGATGGGCCTTTTTCACGTCTCCCCGGACTGCCATCCCTGGCTGGCTGGCTTGATGCTACCCTTTGTGCCTGCTTGGGTTTTGCCTTGTTTGCGTAGCAGGTTGTTGGACGCCTAAGGGGGTGATATGGGGTGATGGCCACGGCGCTCTGATGAAAAAGACTCAGTCCCCGTTTTTGCATGAACTCTATGTGATTCCTTTTTTTTCTTCCTTTTTCTTTTTGACTTAATTCAGAAATACCCAGCTCTTTTCTGTCCTCTTTTTACCTCTTCTCTTTGCAGCGTCACATTGCGCCGTCTGTCCTACCTTCAAACGCATGTCACTGGATCCATCATCTTGTCTTCAACCATACATGGATCAACATTGCACCACTCATTGGTAGGGGAAGAAGAGACAATACGACAGAAACAAGAGGAGAGCAAGAGAAGAAAAAGAAAAGAAGAAGACGGCATTACCCCCATTCAACATTGCATCATGTACGGAAGCTTTCAACGGATCCCTTATCCCACTCACAAGAGTCCCATGGATGGCGATACAGCCCATCGGGACCTTGACTGGGTATACGCCTCCCAAACCGATCGCATCTACGTTTTACGGGTTGGCGACTTTGGCGTTACACGTCAGCAGAAGCTCGATGTCCTACAAAACGTCTTTTGGCCCGCTCTAGCCCGCTGGGTCATCTCGAGGCAGCTGATTCTGCCTGGCGGCACCATCCTTGGCGGCTGGTGGCGCGCCGACATGCAGGGGATGATGGACTGGTATCGCGAATGCCTTCACATGACGGCTCGCTGGGAAGACGCCATCATTGCTCACACAGACGGCATCTGGAGGACGGCACTGGAGACTTCGCCCTGGCGGGACTGGCCCGAGTTCTTCCTCCTTCTGAACGAGCCTGTTGTCGACGCCAACGGCCAGGCTGTCAGGATTGCTCAGGGCCGTATTGTCTACAAGGACCGAGACCCAACTACCGATGGCATGGAGGATGCGTTCCTGGACTTGTGGGAGGCTGTTGCTAACTCCCGACCGCTGGCAGATTTCGTGGATAAGCGCACGGCCAAGGACGGCGATATGCTTGCTTCGCGAACACGCACGACGACGGACTTGTGTGTATAATTGGGTTCAGCGGCGTTTCTCTCTCTCTTCTCTTGTTTCTTTTTGGGTATTCTTCTATTTACTGAAGCCGGCGTATGGGGAAAGGATTTTAGGTGTACTTACTTGCTCTCAGCATTATGGGGCTGGTTTATGATAGTTTACGACAGCGACATGCTCATTTATGAATCATGAATATTATTAATCCATCGATTTGATCACTACTTTCGCTATAACAGCGTATAGGCGTACTGTGACCATACGATTTGCATTCTTCATTCTATAGCGCGCACAATCTATTCCAGCCATGAAACCAGCAATCACATTATCGCTCCCATCCATCCAGACAAGGAAGATGGCCATATCCAAACCATAGAAAGCAGGAAGAGAAGAGAACACACATATGCAGAGCATTAAAAAGCACCTGTTCTAGGCTTTATGTAGCAAAGACAGAAAAAAAAGCAAATCCTGCTGCTCCTCCAATCATCCAAAAAACAGTCCCAAAAATAGACATAGCTTCGTTTCGTAAAAAGAAAGAAAGAAAGAGAGCGAAAAGAGAAAAGAAAATCATTCATCTCATGCCTTGCCCGACGCCTTGCTATTGTTACCCAATGCCACGCCATCCAATCCCTCGCTCAACTTGGTCGTAATCACATCTGGATCTGGCTCGTCGCCTCGGACAAATGTCCAGCTTTCTTCCGTGTCCTCGTCTTCTTCAGTTTCTAAGTGTCCATCTGTATGCTTGATCAAGCTCTTTGCATATTCCATGTCTCGGTATATCGACTGAATGGCAGTTTCGACACCACTCTCCTGCAAGATTGTTAGCACAAAGGGCTTTTCAAAACGAATGGGGAATTCTCCCTACCTTGCGAATCTGTTGTCCTAGGAGCCGGGCCTTGACAATCATTCGCTCGTTACGCGTTACCTCCCAAAGAGCCCGGCCGAAAGACTTGGTCCCCCATTTCTTAACCCACACACCAACGCCCAAATCTTCCACGCGGCTCGCAAAGAAGAATTGGTCTCCAAAGAATGGCCGAATGATGGTTGGTATGCCGGCTCTCAAACTGGCACCAGTGGTACCGGATCCACCGTGATGCGCTGCCGCATCAATTTGACGGAATAGCCAGTCATGGGGGGCTGATTTGATGACATGGATCTCGGGCGGCATCACTGGCTCTGCCATAGGTGGCCCGGTAGGCTCGTCTCTTCCAGTGGTTATACGATCTGACCATCCCTTGGACAGAATGCATCGAACATCGGCTTTGAGGATGGCATCAATCACCTCCTGGGTCATCTTTGCCGGATCGTTGACAATAATGGAGCCGAACCCAACATACACAATCTTCTTGCCGTCAGCCCTCGCCTTTGCAATAAAGTCTCGGAGCTCTTGAGGAGGCTCATAGTCACCGCCCTCATCCAAGAACCAGTAGCCGGTGACTCTGACCCAGTCTGAGAAATCCAGAGGCGGCGCAACAACGCTCGGGCTAAAGTTGTATAGGAACGGCACCTTGTTGGGCTGCATCTTTTCCAAGCCAGTGTTCGGTAATCCGAGCGTCTTGTTTCTCCATCTGTTTACCTGATGCGCGGTAGCCTTCCAGAAGATGTTGTCAAACATGACATAGGTCATGTAATTATAGGCACCACCCATTTTGTTTTCTGGCATAATGAAGGCGTGGGGATACGCCCTTGTCCTTGTCCACGGCATTGTGAATGCTCTGAAATACGGAATGCCAAGCTTCTCTGCAATATGGATTCCTGCCATGGCGGACGGCGACTCGATGAGAAGCTCAGATCCTTCACAGGCCTTGTATGCGGAGTCAAGAAGGTCATCAAGCCAGCCTCGGAAGGTCGCATTGGCTTCTCGAAGGAATGAAAGGGTAAACGTTCCATTTTCAATGCAGAGGCGCATGAGTTCTCCGGGGTCACCTTCGACACATGCAAATTCAATACCGTGAGATTCAATCCACCCCTGAAACTCGGCGTGAGTGGCAATCCGTGGCTTGTGGCCGTCTGCGAGTAGTCCTTTACATAGTGCGATGTAAGGCTGAACATCGCCCCTGGAGCCAATTGTCAGGCATGTGATTTTCATGGGATGAGGCGACTTGAACTGGATCATTGATGTTTCCAAGTCATCCCCCAGGATATGTGGACCCTGAGACAGCGACGCGGTTGATTGGGCTAGCTGAGGCTCACGATCCGCGAACATGTCCCCTGTTGCTATTTTCAAGGCATCTCGCTCTGCAACAGCAGCATTTGCCACATCTCTGTATTCTTTCTCTAGGATCACGGATTCTTGAAGATGACGATCGGTTTCCAGGCATTGGAGTAGTGTCACTGCACAATCGTCGCGAATCTCGGCTTGTCGGAACTCAAAGAAGAGCTCTTCATGTCCACGGATCACAACAACCAAGCCAGAGTATCCAAAGCGGAAGCCCTTTTCCTTGTGTGCGTTTTCGATATCCTTCAGGGGTAGAATCAACTTGGTACGAGTGCCAGGAAGCAAGCTTCGAAAGCAGAAATACCGGCCGCTGAGGTAGATCTTGCCATACAGCGGCAAGACACGCATGATGTAACCAAAGTATGTGGCTTGCAGCCTCTCTGTCTCGGGGAGTGCGAAATGGGCTCGAAACCGCTCGTTAGAAGTTTGGATCTGGCCATCATCATCCTCTTCCAGCTCATCTTCGTCGGGTCGTAAACCAGCTGGTTCATCGTAGTGCTTGCGCTCGCCTTTCCACATACCAGACACCTTTTCAACATAGCCCATAGACTCGGTGGCAAGGAGAGTGCTCATTCGTTTACCCGTCTTGTTTAGGTAATCAGCAAACGCACCCGCGCGTTGTAGAGGATACGCGCCCATCTTGGTGATACTCTGTAATGTTGGTGTCGAAGTTCGTGGGGGTTCAATAGGCCCGGTATAGACTGATTCCTCGTTCTGACTACCTGCCGCTGAGTCCTGCTGCCCTTGCTTTGACTCGAGAGCCTTGTTCTTGGCCTCGGTGTAGTCGCGACTAGAGGTTTGTGAGTGTCTCATCGTTGGGCTTTGGAAAACATCGCTGCCCCTCAGGATTTGGCTCGCAGAAGGATCTTCAAACGCAGATTGGGTGAGACTAGCGAAACTCGGCTCTTCCATTGAGGAATACAGATTGGACTCGGATGATTCCATTATCCGCGATGATGTTCTTTCTTCTGCGTGCCGATCACTGTCTTCTCCTCTATTGTCGCTAGATCCTCTGCCCCGAGAGCTCTTTAAGCTCAGCACCCCTTCCTCATCGGCGCTGGGGTGTGGGCTAGGACTTGTTGAACCAGGCGATGTTGAAGGAACAGCTCCTTGTGCAGGGCCCAGGAACTTGGTTGTGAGTGCGCTATCGACGCGGGCTAGATTTCGGAATGCCCCCCCAGAGACGCGGGGTGATGAAGACTGGTCTGAAGATTCTCCTTCCTGAGTGGCAATGGCTTTACCAGCGGTTGGACCCTCGGCAGATGCATTCTCTACCAAGAGCTTGATGACCTCTATGGCTTCTTTGCCGAAGGTAAAGAATGAGAAGAAGTACTGTGCATAACACATGTTAGAATTGCAAGTTGCAAACTCCATGCTCCATGGAATGGGGCTCCATTGAACAAACTGACCTCGTTGATTGTGAAAGTTTCATCGCTATCGATGACTTGAATCTTGCAAGTGTCTGAAAATTCCATCATCTGGGTGTCTTCGATGTCAATGATGTTATCAATGGGCAAAGATATTTTAATACTGTCGCCATCATTGTGGCTTCGAAAAATGACCCTTTGGAGGCTCTTCACCCACTCCTTTGCACTTGGTGCACTTTCGGCTCTGAAGTTGTAGGTACGGTGGCTCGTCACCACTGAAAAGTGCACACCCTCCTTGTCTTCATCGGTGATGCTGGCAGAGATGCCGAAACTAAGGTCAATATGGCCATGCGGGAAGTACAAATTTGTGGCATCTTGGTAGTACGATAGAACATCGCCTTTGAGGCGAAACCAGTAACGGTTGTACTTTGGGTTCCGTTTGCCACTTTTTGAGAGATAACCAGACTTGGCGACAGTGTGCTATACAGACCAGTCAGCCAAGTTGCGCAATACATTTCTTGACACGGTCACCTTACCGTCTTCTTTGGAAAGTACGCATAGAAGCAAATGTGCTTGGAAGTGATGTATAGGTAACCTTGGAGCATTACTTGTTGGAGCAGCCAGCAGGGATACTCTACACATGGCAGCTTATCAGCATCGATTTCGGGGCAAGGGGCGCAACGTAGCGTAGACATACCTTCTATGACTCGCTCTGGTTCGTCAAACCCGAATATTTCCATCAATTTCTTTGCCAGCGCTGTGGTATCCTCCTCTTCATCGTCTTCGTCGCCCTCTGCTTCGTCTTCTGCTTCGTCCTCTGCCTCCCCTTCATCTGTGCGATCCGGGCCAGATGAGTCTCTTTCGATATCGAAGCTAGACCGGCTGGCCATTTCAGCCCTGGCTTCCAGCATTCTGCTCATGACGGGCGCTATTCGAACGTCCTCTTCGTCGGGATGCTGTGAGGGCATTTTGGGAGAGGATGGTTCACTAGGCTCGCTCTGCTCGTCCACCTCTTGGGTTGGTTCCCACAGCCGGCCAGAGCCCGAGCCCGTTCCCGACCTGCTCTTCCTCTTGGGCAACGAAGCAAACGACTTTAATAGCCGGTGGCCGGGAACCTGCTGCTTGTGTCCCAGTCTCTTATCCTTGGGCGGCAATGAGCCGAATATGGCCGTTTGTGAAAGGTCTCGGTGTCGCAAGTTGATGGGTTTCAAGCTGCCGCCTTCGTCCTCGTCGCTGCTGCCGTCGTCGAATCGCGTGTTGAAGTCGACCCGGGAGCCGGCGGCGGCGATCAAGCCAAAGATGCTCTGGTTCATATTCACAGCCATGGGGCTGGGCTTGGCGAGGTCGGCATTTTCGCTTGTCTCGTCGTCGCTGCCTTGGAGAGGTTCAGGGAGCTCAGCTGTCGGTGTCGGTGTCGGATCGTCGTGCGTCGTCTGCGGCAGCTCGACATGGTCCTGGCCGTCCAGGCTGATGTGGCGGGGAGTGGGAGTTGTAGCCATGTTGGCCAAAAGGCAGAAAAGCAAGTCCCAGCCTAGATAGCTAGAGCTGCCTGGAGATGCGGAGACTTTGAGAAGAAGGCTTGGGATTAGGTTTCCAATGGGCCGCGGGTCAGCACAGAGACAGAGTTGCAGATGACGGAAGACGTGCAGCCGCGATCAAACGGCCAGGCAACGGCCAGCTCCGCCAACCGCCTAAAGATTATGCGAGGCAGCACTCGGCAGACAGATACCGCGCTGAAGGCTGCTTGAGGATCTGCGTCTTGCGTCCACTCAGCGCTGAGGTGATTCGTGCGAGGTTGTTGAAGTGGTGAAGCGGGAGCCGCTCATGTATGGCTGCATCGAATTAGTACCTGATAAGGTTCGCGGACTGCCGGCTACCTGGATGTACCTATTGGGTACTTGCGCTCGCACTCCAGGTTCGGTACACCGCTCGCTATTATACACAGGCCCCCTGCGTGATTGTAGGTCGAATTAGCGCCGTAGGACTTGGTGTAGAGGTAACGAGGTACGTCAGAGGGAGGAGGCTTCAAATCAGATGAGCGGCTGCTCATGTAGTCCGATCGTACAGGTACCGTGGCGGCAGGTCCAAGCACTAACCTGGGAAGGCACTGGCAGCTGGCGATTCGCCAAGGGAGCACTTATCGATAAAGGCGCAATGCAAGGGAGATGCCGCACTCACTGTCCGTTATCTTGTGATGGTTCCTCTGCATGTGTCTGTCGTACTCGGTGTGTAATGTGGAATGCAGAGGTAATGTCAATGTCAATGTCAATGTCAGAGGTAATAGTATTCTCATGCACAGGCCAATCGAGGACAGGCCGTTTATCATTTACACGCTGCGCAATGGCCCGGCGGCGACACAAGTCACACTCATCGGCGTCTTAGTCCAGCCCGTGGCTCTGCCTCCACTCACGTCCCCCATGTGATATGATCATGTACGGGCCATGGGGGATTGACGATGACGTGCGCTGTAAATAAAGAAATGCGCACCGGAGCTCTTTGAAACAGGTGACGGGCTACTGATTCATACTTGCTTGAGCTCTTGACTATTCTGCAAGCATTTGTTTCTACAAGTCGGAAATGATGCGCTGAACATGTTTGCAAGTGATGAGATGTATGTTCCTAAGTACCTTATCTACTGTACTGTAAGTGACCACTCTAATACCAGGTGGCGGCAATAAGACTTCCATTCAAATCACAGACTTGCACTGCCTCATACCTTATCCTTAGTACCTGGCTTTGCATCTCTCTGTGTATTACGAGTACGAACCGAAAAAAGGGTCAGAAGTGCTACCAAGGTGCACAGCTGCACAGCACAGGGGTAACGCTGCCGCTTTAGGCCGAGTAAGGCGGACTTGGCCTATGCCGTGCCACCACCTCTTGGGCTTCCCTTTTCTGTCTCAGCCTTTCGTTTTCGTTTTCGCCTTTTCTTATGTCTACACTTATATCCCTTGTTTATATACCTAGTAGTAATTCTGCAGCTCAGATCATCCGACATTTACACCTCCAACGTGAGCCCAGACTCCATCTTACTTGTCGAACAATGCACTTAAGCTTTTGCATTCTGAGCTGACTCATCTGGAGTCTCGGCGCCACAGAAATCAGTGCTTGCTTTTGCTCCCATGAACAGTTACCAGAAGCGGAAGAATGAAAACATGCATTTCTTGTTCAATCGGATCAGTCGGATGACCTTTTGGTAGAGCCAAAGCCTTCTCCCGCCTGTCTTAGCCTTCTAATTTAGCTGGGCGCCTTCAAATGTTCCATCTCAAATAAGTCGGGCACTACTAAGCTGCCACTCCCGCTATATCACGGGATGAGCCTCGCCGCTTTCCAAGAGCTCCGTCATCGGCGTATCTGCAATTATAAACTGCTTCGTTTTACCTTCAGGTATACTGAACAAGACGCTGATTATTTTATCCGGCAGACACGTTACAGCCATGATTTGGTCTTTTCGCTGTTCTGTATCTCAATGTTCAAGTGAATGCAGATTATCGCGAGATGGTTAATGGGGGTACAGCGATTAGCGTACAGTCCAGAGGAGGCACTACGCAAGTACGCGGGATAGCATTCACTATGTAACGTCACAGATCAATACAATCCAATAGCTTGTTTACGTTTATATCAAAATCAATAATATCGTCAACTTCTTGAACGCCCAACTCTGTACAGAATTCTGCTCCCGCGAGTGCTTCACTTTCACCCAGTCTACAAAGCCCTTTAATAAGTTCCTTACAATGACCTCCCAAAGCCCCATATTCCCCGCATCCCTCTTATCTAGCGACGCCGTTGCGGCTCTACCAGAGGGATTCAGCATCCGACCTCTGGAAAAGGGAGATTATGCCAAGGGGTTTCTTGAATGCCTTCGAGATTTGACATGGATGGCAAATGTCACAGAACAAGAATTTAACGAGCGATACGATGAGATGGACACTGGCGGCAAAGGCCCCTACTACTATCTTGTTATTGAGCATGAGGGCAAGATTGTAGGAACAGGTGCTGTGATTGCTGAGAAGAAATTGTAAGTCTTTTCTGGAACCTGGATACTTGTTTCTTGCCTCTAATAAAAATACAAAAAAAGCATACAAAATCGCACCACTGTCGGCCACATTGAAGAGATTTGCATCTCCAAGGACCATCAAGGAAAGAGGCTGGGCTTCTACATGCTCGGCGCCTTGAACTCGGTGGCCAAGAACGTAGGATGCCGGAAGACACAACTCAACTGCAGTCAACATAACATTCCGTTTTACGAGAAATGCGGTTTCGAAGTCAGTAGCACGGAAATGCAGGCCGTATTCGAGGAGCAGGGAAAGGAGAACTAAAACGACGCCTGCATCACCAATAAACAACTAAAACTTCATAGACGGCGGAACAGCAATAATATGGAGCACGTCTGCCTCTCCAATAGAGAAAATCATTATATGTATACATTGAACAGAGTTCTAATTCATGCTCTTCCATCTGTTGCCAGCTACCTATGTACAGATCTAGAAATCCAAGTCGGCGAGTCAAGGAGTAGACCCCGCATTTCTTCATCCGTAGCAACGATTCCCCGCCGTTGTCCACGATATCTCTAATGGTATAGCCGAGATAAAGCTATAATCGAAATACAGCTACCTCTTCGTCAATGTATAATTATTAACAGCAAGTGACAGACCAAAGCAATCCCTTTTGTAAGCGTTTCCAGACATCCCAAGTTCATCTACTGCCATAGACACAGCTTGCCACTTGCAGTTCCGCCAGCTACCCAATCCATGGTTGGATGGAAGTGAGCCACAGCTGGAACAGCAGAAATGCCATCTCCTCCCAGCTGAGCCAACTGACTCCCGTCCGAAGCGTATACATCAACAAATCGGTTCATATTTCCAATAGTGAATTTTTGAATTCCGTCTTTCGGATTCTTTTGCCACTGTGGCTTCAGAATGGTAACCCACCTACCAGTCTGATTGTTATGTCTGACCGTGTGTGCGGGCTCCATGACCTTTGCCTCAATGCTCTGACCCGGCTTCCACTTTGAAGCTTCAGAAAAGTCATATATCTTGATCGTGTCATCGTAGGAAGATGTTGCGACATGGCCGCCTGCACTCCATGAAGCATGAGAGACAGACAACCGGGATTCATGCTCCCCAAGCAATGTGGGGTGCCTCAAATCGCCCTTCCCACTCATCTTCCGGAGGTCCCACACCTTCATGGTTCTATCAAGGGATGCAGTGGCCAGAAGATAGGGATGCAGAGGATGCATGGAAAATCCTCCAATTTTCTGTTCGGATAGAGCCCACAGCTCTTGGCTGCCCGGTGCCCTGGTATCATAACGGCCCACTGATCCATCCAAAGTTGAAAAATACAGCAGGTTGGGTTCCGCAGCAGGAACTTCTAGAGCCGATATTGGCAAGTCTTCATACGCGTTTTCTGGTGCAAATACTTGGACAGAGACGCCCTTTTCCAAATCCAGCTTTCGTATTGAGGAATCATATGACGCCGAAAAGACGGCATTCGCATCGATTGGAGAAAAGGCAAACGACGTAATCGTCCTTGCATGTGTTTTAAAGGCCGAAATGACTGGATCCGGGATATCGTCGTCGTCATCGGTCACCTCGGGAGCTGTTTGAGAAGCGTCGAAAACGCCCATGGCACCTTCTTTATCGCCTGCAAAAACAATCGGCTTGTCTTCTGTTGGATGGAAGCCCAGCGCATACACTCTTTGGGGCGTGATTTTGATGTCTGTAGAGGAGCGCTGGCTGTTAGAGTTGCGATTGAGAGACCAACCCTGGGTAACTCACCATTGGGAATCCAATGCTCGTAGAGCTTCAAGCCATTCATTCGCTGTCGTAATTCTTTTAGGTCACCACCTGTGGCCTCCTTTGCGTCGTACTCAAAGGTCCGTACACCCGGCTGTGCACCTCGAAAGATGCCCTTGAGGCCGTCCATGCTGCTTGTGTATTTTTTGCCGTCCACAATGATGTCGCCCAGGTTCATGTCGTCGCCAATCCGTAGTCTCTTTGCCTTGACCTGCTCGGCCTGGTGCTCTGCCTCAACCTCTAGCTTCCGTTTCAAGACTTCATCATCGGCAGCAACACCAGCAAGCCGGGAGCTCATGCGCGTGCCCCGACGAGGCTCTCTGGCCACCGGTTCTGCTTTGACTCTCTTTCGTGGAGTTGAGGACTTCGATACCGGTTTGTCGGGTATTATCTTTTTCGCTGTGACGGATATCTCGGAAAGAAGTGCCTTGTTGGCTGCGATATTCTCCAGACGGCGCCGCTCGAAGGCACTGAGCCCATCTCCTTCGTTCTTCGGCGCCATGGTTCCGTGATAGGAGAGTAGATGCTTGGAGAGAAGAACAAAGAAAAAAGAAACCGAACGAAAATCGAATTCGTGCGAATGAAAAGCGCCAGATGACAAAAAGTTGATTGCTGGTATAAGTGCAGCCAAAAGGTGAGCGATGGGTGAGGCGGATTGAATTTGGAGCTGAACCGAGAGCCCGTCGCGTGGCACCGCGTCTGTGCCGTTAATTGTTCTGGCGCGAAGTCACGCGCATCAATTATCCCTAAATTAGTGGGACGTGCAGCGCTCTCATTAGGAATCAGAGCATCATCGAGAGCAAAATCGTGAGCGCCATTCACCGGGGTTTAGCCGTGTAAAAGACTTTGAATCCTCAGTCGCTGCATCTGGTTTTTCAAAGACTCGAGTGTCGAAGCAGCAGTTTTTTGGCATCAAAAATCTGTTCATGCCAACAATGGCTTCAACCATGCTTCCGTTCTTGTATCAAACACAGACCCTTCGACGGGCTGTAAGGGGACCCTTTGTTGCACTGAATCTCGTCCGTTTGGCTCACTCTGCACGCCGGGTCAAAAGGCCTGCAGATAATGCCATTCCCTTCCAATGGGAGTCTGGAGACCAAGAGCTGGCCAACATCGAAGCGGAGCGTGTTTCTACCATCACGCCTTCAGAGGCTCAGATCTTCAAGGGCATTTTCCATGAAATCGCCGAGGGGAAAATGCCGCCTGCAAAGAGAAGAAGTCCTATCCGGCATCTACAAGATGGGCTTCAAAATCTCAGCGATGCACCCACGAGCAGCGAAAAGGACAGCCCTAGCTCGGCTCGTTCACTCGAGGAAAAAGCCCGCATCACTGACTTCCGTGAGAGATTCCTGAGCCGGTATCCCAGATCGCTCCAAAACGCCGCGCAAGTTGCACTCGGCCTGTATGAAGTCAAGCCTCGGGATTCGGACTCGGGGCAGGATGCCCAGATGATGGAGCTGGACGGTGCTGATGAGGCGACATGGGCAGAGCGTGCAGAGCGGGAGCTTGCGAGGAGTGAAGAGTGCGAGAGAGTGGAAACTCTGATGAAGGAATGCAAAACTGATGCCGAGTTGTGGAGTGTGATGGAGAAGGAGGTTTTTTCTCTGCCCGAAAGGCTACATATAGCCCAGGCAAAGCGGTCAGACGTCGCAAAGGGCAGAAAATCCAAGAAGCAATCTGTGCTGTTGGAAGCCGAAGGAGAGCAATCAGCCTCGGAAATGGCCTCCCAGGATGAGGAGCGCGTGATGAGCATCCACGGTCCGCTGTATTCGCGATTCCTCAGCACGGCTCTCGACCTCTTCGACACGGCTTTTACTCGCCCGTCTCCGTACATCTTCCAGATCCTCCCCCGCATCAAAGAGCTCGGTTTGCCATCGTTTGTGCTCGGTGTCTCTACGCCCTTTTACTCCAAGCTGGCTGAGATTCACTGGCACCGCTTCGGTGACGCCAATTCCGCGCTCGACATGCTGATGGAGATGAACTCTGCAGGCCTATTCACGAACAAGAAGGTGAATAGTCTCATTTCGCAATTGCGCAATCAGCTGCACGCATGTACGTGGGGTGGTCAAGGTCCCTTTGTCATGGCCATGATGGAGTCTCCTCCATATGATGGCGCATTGATGCGGAGACTGGAAGAAGTAGAAAAGACGATTGTACAATCATCACAAGATCGTCTGAAGGACTATTCTTTTTAACTAATCTAACGATATCTTCTCTCTTCTTATCTTGAAGATTACACTCCAGAACCCACATGCGCCACGAAGGGATGTCTTCAGCCTGTATCATATATACATGTATCAACAACATTTACGACTTTATGCCTCCGAATTTTACTCCGTATACTTGGCACTCTTCCATATAAGCCATAGATAGACATAAATAGACAATGCTCAATCCCTCTTATACCATCATAGACTCCAACAAAGCATGGAACTATTGTGCAGCTGCAGCAGTAGTATTACCTCGCCTATGTGCGATGGAATCCATGCGTATGTATGTTTCACTCGATTCCTCCCAACCGCCAGGTGGGATGCTTTGATTGGATCTAACGCACCGGGGGCAAAAGGACTTCAGCTTAATACTTCCCCGAGCTCCCCCATTCGGGGTTCTCGCACTGTGCCATCGTAACCTTGCTTTTTATATGCATCCATCTACTGCACGAGAGACATGCAATCACACCCTCTCAGGTATTGCCCAAGCAGCCTTGTCCAAATGTTTTCATGTACTATTTAATTCTGTGTTGTCCCGCGATGTTATTGCCATCTTCACTTCAATAATACAGCCGTTCTTTGCTTGGCATTGAGTGAATACCCTTCACAATTCATGAACACTGAATTAGAATAACACTGTCCTTTAAGCTTACTATAGCATTTTATTGTCTATCACTATATAAAATGTCTCACAATAATCAACTCTCTATCAATAACCGAAATCAACGAGCTTCCACTAGCGTAGCTGCACCCCAGCAAGGAGGCCATCAAGACAAGCCTCTGCCACTCTATCCGAGGCTGCATCTCTTAAAGATGCCACTAGAGGTTCGCCTCAAGATCTTTAATGAGCTATGGGAAGAGCGAGACTTCGATCTGCTCATGTTCATCAAAGACTACGAAGAGAGACATAATGACGAGAATCCCTTTACTCTTGCTCTCATGCACTTCATTCACTTCAACAAGAGCCCCAAAACCCATTGGCCTAATAAGAAGATTCCATGGGACAAATACGCAGCGTGCCTCGGCAGAATTGAGCAGCTCTGGTCTTACCAGCGACTGCATGGAGGCACCCGTAGCAATAAGCCCTATTTCAGCGTTTTCAACCTGATGATATCCTGCAGGCAGCTCTGGGAAGAGGGAAGCCTTGCTTACTGGCGTCAGAGACGATTACAAGTGGTCATTACCAGGGAATTTGGTGAGATCCCACGTGGAGACGAGGAAGAGTTTTTGATGTCCGATTGCACAAGCAGCAGACTTCTTGGCGGCAGTATTGGAGAGAGTGTCAGAGTCTTGACCTTGAGATTCGATGATAAAGTCTTGAATTGCAGGGTTAAACGTTGCTACAATGTACCCGGGGTGATTGTCTGCGACCGACACGCTGACGGCAGCTTCACACCAAAGCTCCGATGGGCTCAAGACACCATCATGAAGGCCCTTAAGCTTTTTACCAACATCACTTGCCTAGAGCTTCTTATCGAAAACAACCGCATCTACGAGCTCTATAACAATTTGGGCACGTTTGACGAGATATTAGAGTATGTGAAGAAGGAAAGGCCGCTGATCAAAGTCATCCGATTCAAGGGTGGCCAATGCACAGATCTTGTGAAGCAATGGAATCTTGAGCTCGATGCCTCTGTTTCCGGGACAGCCTGGTCCATGAGCCCTTGCGTCCCTACTTGTAATGAAAAGGTATACAAGGATCACGTTGACAAGTTCGATGTCACTCCACGAGAGGTTGATCAGCGTCCAGACTTTGCCTGAATTTGTCTGGGCCTCATCTATTTGGGTACAAAAGATCTATAGGATATAGAATACTTCACGTCAGCGTGGCATGATAAATTAGAGACTAGTTAGAGTATATCCAACTCCAGCTCAGGCGGGAATTCTTTGAATGATTTAGTAGTTAAGCGCCATTACCGCTTCTGTGTGTCTCACCTTTAATCTTGACTCAGTGAGCTGATGACTTCAGAAGTACTTCGTACTTCAGCAAACTCCTTCAAGCTTTCTACATGCACGCGATGAACCGTTTCAGCATCCACTCCTCCTTTTCCAAAGGCCCTCGTTGCGTCGTGAACAAGGATGATCCTAGGCATGTCAACGACAAGCTCACTCTCTCCTCCATCGGCTTTCTCCAAAGATGCATACACTCCAGAGCCATCGGTCCATAAAGAAGATAGTGCAACATCATCCATATTGCCTCGGCCTCCCCACTTCCCGGTAAGAGCCAGATTCTGAGCTGAGCGCACAGCCGTGCTAACGGCGTGATCCGTCGGGATCCCGGCAATAAGCAGCGTTTTGATGCCCTTCTGGTTTAACAAATGCTGCAGAGGCGTATTGATGAAAACGCTGTGGCTATGAGACGTCATCAGGATCTCGTCTGAAACTGGACGAGGAGGATCATCTGGTTTGGGTGGCGGAGGCGGAGCATCGGGTTCATCAAACGTGTACACAAAGACGGGGCCTTCCCGTCTCTGTACCAGCGGAACAGAGCATTCTAAGAAATCTATGGCACGCTTCTCCTCGCCATTCACGCCATAGGGACCGACTTTGCCCGTAAAGAGGGGAGAATCGGTCCACACAGTCTTGAATTGAACGTGGATAATGACTGGCCTCTCGCCCTGGGGAGTAGCCGCAAAAATACTGCGGAATTTGGCAATGAGACTGGAAATATTGTTCTCGTAGCCAGGATTAGAGGCGCTGCCGTCTCCCCACGCAGAAACGTCGCGGTACCCGTATTGGCTGTGTATGATCAGGAGAGCCGTGGTGTTCTTGGCAGGAATTGGCGCGGTTGAGACGCCCGGCCAGGGATATTTCTGTGACATTTTATATGAGATTGATTGGTGTCTTGATGTTCGATTCCGCGTCACGAGGAATCAATTCGCGGGAACGTTCATAAATTAACCCCGCCCAACGCCCAACGAGAGGGGACATCTTGGCTAGATCGGTATTCGGCTCAATCAATATCTTGCAACCAACAGAATGATAAGATCGAATTCGATTAAGCTAGAGATGGAGCCCACTTGGTACACTTGACTTGGCCCAATTGCGCAGGTAGTTAGAAGAGGTCATATATCGTATGAGCATCATGAAAGACGGGTAGCCTATCACATTTCAAGAGACCACCTACTAGCCGAGGATAAAATATGCTTGATGAAGGCAGTACCTGACTCAATTTATATTCATGGTCATCTTGGATCATTCTTGTATGTGTCTCGATCTCACTCTGATAACTGAAAGCTTGTGGTGGGGTTGAAAACGTCGTCCCGCAGCAATATATGCACATCTATGCTTATTAGCCTATACACAATAGCTTAATCGAGTTGACTGGAGATTAACAGCTATCAAGTAAATATATTATCACTCTTTAATGACATTTATATCGATCTACACATGCATTCCGAGTGGTTCCTTACCACTTTCCGGAAATTGTAGGGTAATAAAGAGACTCCCAACAGCCACCTAGAGCTGTAGCTTTAATCTTCTTTTAGGCAATGCGTGTAAATGCCGTCAAAACAACACCAGCATGCAACTCTAGGTTGCAAGGAGCCCACCTACCTGTATCTTGGCCTAACTATCAAAACACGTGAAAGCTGAATATCCACCTCGGGATTGCAGGACTGAGACGAAATTGCAGCGCCCAGTTCAACCCGGAAAGGTACCTAATTCTAGGCCGCACAGTGCATTTGGCGTACGCCTCGTGTCCTGCTGGGAACATGGGTTTACTGCAGCTAGAGAACCCCCTGGTAGAATCATGGAGTGATCGTCCGACTCCTTGTACATAAAGTTTGACTTTGTATCTGGGCGGGGAGATCAATGCCGAACGATTCGGGGGAACTCTCCTGAAAGGCCCAGTTGATCTATGGAAAAGAGTTCAAGCTGTTGCAACTAGTTGGCTCTGTCTCTGTAAGGGGTAAGGTAAGCCACCATCACCAACCAAGCTCGTTCTACTATTCTATGCAACTTATTGCACGCTTCAAAACTACCGAAAGGAACATCAGTACTACTACCGGCTGGTACCTGTCTTGTCAAACCTGGTTCATCTTGTTCAATGCCGGACGCTCACCGGTCTGCCCATCTCCACCACCCCTAGCCGGAAACGGTCTCATCACGCAGCCCAAACTTCAGCCTCACCACTACTAGTCCAAAAAGAAAAGGAGAAATCAAATCACGAAGAAGAGAGTGAGGGAGAAAACAAAAGAAAAAACACCAAAACCAGGTTCGTGACGCCCAACCGGAGCTAATTGTACCATGCCGGCGGGGATATCGGGAAGCTCTTGAGAGAGCAGGGATCTCAGCTCTAAAAGCCACAGCTGTCGCCAAGACGCACTTGGGTTGATTGTGGAACAGCCTACAGACGTTTATGGCCTGAGCGAGTTCTCTCCTCTTTTCCCCTGGGCCAATGAGACACCCCTGGCGGTGATTTAGCGTCGAGGGAAGCTCTGTGACCCTGAAGCCGGTCAACTAAAAATACCACCCATTGGCCTGAACATCTCGCGAAAAGCTCTTTCTCTGACAAGCCTTCATGCGAGAAGTCTCCCCTTGATGGCTTTCACTGCAATTTCCCCATGCAGCCTCTTGCTTCACATCCAGTCGTGGCGTCATGTGAGTCAACCGGCTGGGAGGGAAAAAAGCAAACTAAACTTGCATTATCCTAGGCAACCTTGCTCGCGAATGCCGTTAGCACGGGAAAGTCCTTTGCAGTAGCGGCAGCCCGTGACTTTTGAGCGAGCTTCCGTTTGGCTGTTCAGCTCGACCGATAGCTTGCAGAGTGGTGATAGGCGACCAAATGGCGGAGGGACACGACTGCCGAGAAAGACGCGGTATACTCGGCTTCGGCCTATGCAAGCCCGCTTCATGTGCGTGAGACGACAGAGTTTTGATGTATCATATCATGGGCACCACCACCATCTTTCACATCCTTCGTCTTTTCCTGCAGCCGTCGTTTGCCCACTCGTATTGGCTTTTTAGGCTTCTCTTTGCTTTTTGCTTTTGCTTCTCAGACACGGCCTTGTAAACCCAAAGACACTTACCAAAAGTCATCGCCCACTTCGTAATCTCCTTTTGCTCAGCTTTACGACTCGATGGCGTTTATACCATGTATTGTTTGGGCAAGGTTGCCAATCACAGCAATCTTTTACCCAACTGGTATCAAAAGCGGCTGAGATTAGTTTAGCAGGGCTGAAAGACGTCGTCTTGACGCTAGATGAAATGTGTTTGAGCGTGCCTTTTGGCGGCGTCAACGAGAGCCAATGGCCATGCCTGGGCTCTCGCGCGTGGGCCTGAGTATGCTTATTACTATGAATAGCAAACTAAACAGCCACTGACAGCCTCCTGGGCTTGGTGACCCGGCAATCTTACGGCTGGGCCCCCCTTTAGATAGGCATCATAGGGTACCAGTCTGCCTCGGGCGGACTGCATATGTTGCGGCTCTGCGTGAAGAATCCAGTGCTGAAAGAGAAGGAATGTTTGGCTTTAGGGCTAGTTCTCCGTATTCGTGTAGTATACAGCTATATATTAGACGGCATACGTTCTTCAGAGCCGATGTTGACTTCGAAGCTTCTTGATCTCTTATTTTGCCATCCACCACACGCTCTCTAACAACTTATTTGAAGCTCCTTCTATTTCACCTTTTGTCACTCATTCACACCGTTTACAGCCTCTTTTGATACCCAAAACCTACCACCAAGATGTCTGCCCCTACTGATACCCCAATTGCTCCTGTTGCAGCTCCTGCTCAGGCTCCTGCTCAGGCTCCCGTTCAATCTTCTGCTCCCGCCAAGGGCGGACCTATCGACGATAACGATGTGAACCACTGGAAGGAGAGATTCAACGATGTCTTGTCTCGACCTGGCGACCACATCAACTCGAGATCCCCAGGTGGCGCTATTGGCTGGGCCACGCACCTCTTCGACTGCTTCAACCCCATTGATCTTTGCCTCATCACTTGCTGTGTCCCTTGTGTCACATTCGGCAAGGTTCACCACCGAGTGAACAAGAATGGCAACATGGAAGGCTATGAGCCCGTCAACACCTCTGTATGTCTTTACTCTCGCACAGCAACGCTGGTATAAGTCATCTCTCGCATCTCACTAACATGCCCTGCCTCCTTATAGTGCCTTATGTTCTGCGGCTCCGGCTGCTGTGGTCTTCACTGGATCCTCGCCAGCATGCAGCGTGCCTCGATCCGCGAAAAGTACAACCTCGAGGGAAACTGCATCGAAGATATTGTCAAAGCCTTTTGCTGTGGTTGCTGCAACCTGATTCAGCTCGAGAAGGAGACGGAGCACCGGGAGGCGCTCCTGAGAAACGGCAACTCGGAGCAGTACAAGTCAAACACCGGCGGCATGGTGTATCCCGGAGCCAACTAAGTTTGTGTGGACTTTGCATCTGACGTACTCGAGCGTGGAAAATAATTATGTGGAAAATGGGTTTGGACTAATAATGGTGAATGGACTGGCATGTTCGTTTTAGTTGATGGGAATGCATGTGGATGGATACCCAAGCTGATGGTTTCAGTTATTGTAACTTTACATTCATTCTTCAGAGTTTGTTTCAAGATGTAATTGCCTTTAGCCTCAATTCCTATGAATTGGACCAGGCAAAGCGTAGTGGAATTGATCTTTATTTTTTCCTCAATATTATTTTTAGAAGACGATTTGCCGTCATCCTGAAGACAAGAGTTGTAAATAAGTCGCATTCGAGTTTCCCACTTTGAGAGGACCTTTTTCTGGAAAACAATTGTCATTTTACCATTCATTAATACAATTAAACTGCAGCTCGCAGCCAAATTATTTCGGAAGCTTACAGTAGCTCCATCAATTGATGTCATGTAAACGTGGGACTTTAGAACCCCACCAAAGCTGCTAGGGTAAAGGCCAAGATGCTGATTCATGTTTCTTGGCTAATTCAGATCCATCATACTAAAGTTGCGCCAAGAAGAGATTATTGACTCTTTGTGATGGCGCAGACAAATGTGGTTGCGTTTAATATCGGGGCCTTCATTTCGACGTTGTTTCTACTCGAGTACGGCGCCGACAAGTTTATCGCTCATGCAACTGCAATCGCAGGACGTATAGGCGTGTCGGAGGTGGTTATTGGACTTCTCACAGCAGGTGCAGAATGGGAAGAGGTAGCTATATCAACCTAATGTATTGATTCAGGGTAGGTATAAATGCTGATATTATCAGCTCGCGGTTGTTGTCGCGTCTCTGGCCCAAGGTCGTTCCTCTTTGGCCATTGGTAACGTGGTTGGCTCGGCCATCTCCAACATCCTAGGCGCGTTCTCTCTCGGGCTGCTGTGTTATGAGAAGGGACAGCCGATCGAATTCGATAGGAGCTCTCGGATTTACTCTCTTATGGCTCTTGTATTAACTACATTGGTGACTCCAATTATCTACTTCGCGACAAGAATCACTTGGCTGGTTTGTGGGCCTCTCTTAGTGGCGATATTCGGCCTCTATTTCCTACTCATTGCTCTGGCAATTGGACGAGGGATTCTTACGGCGCCAGAAGATTCAGATGATAGTGATGACGATGATAGCTCTGCCGATGCGAGTTCAGTGGGAAGTAGAACAGGGCTGCTCGCTGATAGCTCTAACACAAACATCAGGCAGCGCCGCAACCATCACTGGCTTAGCTATCATGGGTTCTATCTGTCTTTTGGATTCCTCGCTATATGTCTTGCCGGCTACGTGATTTCACAGGCGGCAATCAACATCATCGATCAACTTGACGTCTCGGATGTGCTTTTCAGCGTCATCATTATTGCCGTCGCTACTACACTCCCTGAGAAGTTTATTGCTGTCATGAGTGGTTACCGTGGCCACACTGGGATTCTCGTCGCCAACTGCGCCGGTAGCAACATCTTCCTTCTGTCACTTTGCTGCGGCATCATTATGATTGACACAAAGGGAACCTTGAAAGGGGGCAATGTGACTGCCTCAGAACTGGCAGTATTATGGACTTCAACGGCTGCATTCACCGCCACAATCTGGTTTGGCGCAAAGTTTTCTCGCTGGATAGGTGGAGCTATGGCTGTCGGATACATTGCATTCGTTGTGCTGGAATTTACTGTAATTCACGGAGTGGCGGGTTAGCAGTGACAGGCGTCCATGTATCAAAGACACGTTACGGTGCCTCGGAACAACTTCCCAATGGGATAAATTAGGAATACGAGTTTACGATAGTGAGGAGTTTGTAAATTGTTAGTAATAACAGAACAGCAAGGTCGTAGATATGCAGAGTGAGACAGTTGAGGCTCTTGATGGAGTAGTTGCGTAGTGGATCACCAATGATAATGCTGCATACAAGTTTTGGAGATTATTTTCTCCTAACTATACACTGAAACTACCCAATGACTTGATATAGTCTTCATTGAGCTAGCTGTCACGGTATGTTGTTGCTAATATAACAAAGTTAATCTTCTATAAGTGAATCGACAAAGAACTATCCCGTAATGATTTCTTACCACGACACAACCGAGGCCTCTTCGCAGGTAGCAATATAAAATTTGCTCCCTGTCTCCGTTTTTCGCTGTGGCCCTATCAAGTATCTGACAGGCAACCTTGTTGTTTACGGCTGAGATCAAGTGTTCCAATAATCATGGCTGGTTGAGGGGTGTGTGCTCCTTTCGCCGCCGCCGTGCTTACCATGACCGACATACGACTATACGGCTCGTACAGTTGACCAGTGAAAACCCTAGGCAGCAACAACTCGTATCGAATAGTCAGGCTACATATCCTACGTGGCATGACCTCGGTCCTGCGGCAGCCTTGTCGCTCTTTTCTTTCATGTAATTGCGAACTAGGTGGGGGGGGCATACACGTACTTTTGCTTGTGAGTATGTCGCCCCAGTTTAGATTGAAGCCACTTCAATGCGGAAATCCGTAAACTGCCAGGTGCAGCGTGCTTACATGCACACAGTTTAGGGAGCAGTCGAAACCGAGGTGTTTGTTTAACCTTGTTTTTAACTGTGCTTGTGGTCTAATTTCCGTTAAGACAGATAGTCCATTGGCAGGAGGTTTAAGGGCTATTGTTACCAAAGACAACACGCTAATATACAACCTCACAACTAATTGAAGCAACCTAATTTATTCCAATATACTATTACACTTCCTGATCGTAACAAACAGATCCCCTATGTGCTTATACTAGCCCTAGATTGCTTCTGCATCCTTCGCATAATGCGCCACATTGAGGACCAATTTCTCGACATTTCTTACCGCACTTTTTTGGCCCAATGAGGCTCACGATGCGTTACCCTAGCTAGAAGGCTTCAGCTTAGAAGCCAATGCAACGCAACTAATGTCAGCGCTCGAGCCACCGAATCCTTGTGGCGCCGAGGAATCGATTCCTTCTTTACTGAACTTCCTAATACAGTCGGGCCGAAAAAGCAGCGGAAGTAGACGGCATCACCACTTACTGGAAAAGGAAGATGAAACAAACCACAACCAATAGGCTGGGGTTCGGGATGTCGCTAGCTGTCATGAACGGGAGCCCACGGCATCCAGACTTTAGCGCGGAATAAGTGCCGAAAGACATGATCAGACTTGTATTAGATCACATCCAGAATCGGAACGTGTCCTTCCGTTTTCCTATTTCGACCTTGACCTGCGCAGTGGGGGCTCATGGATTCAGGGCTGGGTAACTGCTCCTACGTGGGGTTGGTGATATTCAGCTTCACGTTTACAGAGGCTCACATTGGAGGTGCCTGACAGAGACTTGATAGAGCTTAACCTGAAAGGATTTTGCACATGAAGACGAAATATGGCATTGATATTGATTCTGGAAATCTATAAAGAAGATGGGAATCCCACTGTTGTTAGATAGCAATCTTCAAGACACACTCGACAATTGCCTACTACAAGTTCAAGACTCACAGGCTCATCATGAAGCTCAACATTGCGGCGTCCGCTCTGGCCGCCTCTGGCCTCGCTGCTGCTTCAAACTCTTTTGCAGGATCCAGCTTGTACTTCCTCCCTGGACTTTCGGCGTCCGACCAAGCGTACTACATCGACACTCTTGCCAGCTATGGAGCCAAGGTGGTTCGCCTTTGGATCAACAAGCATGCGACTGGTTGCGATAAAGGCAGCAACGTTGTCACGTATGCCGATGATTTCGAAACATCCATAGGATCATACAATTGGGACAATCTCGCAAAAGTTGACAAAGTTCTCGCTCAACTTGCCGCAAAGGGAATGAAAGCCATCATCTCTCCCCATGACGGAAATGTCATTCATTCCACCAGCGTCAATACACCTAACGGCTGTGATGTTTATTGCACTACCTACAGGACTTCATTCTATAGCAACGCTCAAGCCCAGGCTCAATATGATGCTCGTATCAAGGCCATCCTGACCTACAAGTCGCCCAGCAGCGGCCTTACATGGGGTAATTGGTCTGAGGCCATTTTGGCATTTGACCTGCAGAACGAACCTTTCCAGTTCACCAACGATGGACAAAACGGCGATCCTTCCAACTGGCTCTGTGGCCGAGCCCAGAACTTCAAGAAGTACATTACGGATTCCAACATCAAGGTCGCAACCGGAGGCATTGGCGGTGACCAGGTCCACGGCTACAACCTGCTCTCCAAGGCTCTGACTTGCTCAGCCATCGACATCATTAGCATTCATGCCTATGTCGGCGATGCGTCTACTTGGGGTTATCTTCTACCTGGCTTTGAGTCTACGGCCGCTGCCAATAACAAGCTTCTCCATGTCGAAGAATGGGGAGTCCAGACCAGTTACGGTTCCAACTTCGACGCCCAAGCTGCCTCCCTTAATGCTCAAGGCATTCCGTGGGTATGTATAACTTCACATCTCAAGCACCATCCAAACTCTTGTTGAAGCTTTTGTTCTAATGCTAACAAATAACGGTGCAGACTTACTGGCAAATGATCCCCGGTAGCGATGGTACCCAATCCTGCTCAAGCGGCTGCTGTACCGGCTATGACGGTTTCGAAGTCGGCTTCAACAGTGGAAAGGGAAACCTTAAGAATGCCATTTCGACGGCCAATAGCAAGACGACAAAGCAAGACTGGAGCTTCGTTGGAGCGCCTCCAAATGGAGGCTCTGGCACTCCTCCTCCACCTCCAAGCTCTAGCAGTTCACCACCACCTCCGCCACCCTCATCCTATCCCAAGGATACTTGTACTTGGGGGTAAGTTTCACTCCCCCTTGCGTCATCTACATCAATACATCAAAGAACCGAACTGACAACTGAATCTTTCTAGCTGTGAGGGTTGGGATTGTAGCAGTTCCGTTCCTTGCCAATCGGCTTACTCTTGCGTTGGAGGATACTGCAAGGACTGCACCTGGGGATGCGGCGGCTGGGATTGCAGCGCATCTCAGCCTTGTAACGCGGATTATACTTGTGTCCAAGGCATCTGTCACCACGCTGGTCCTGCCACGGGCAAGAGAGATCTATCTGGAACTCAGGATCTGCCTGCCGTCGCGTGGGTTGCATAAAGCCTTACGCCCTCGGCTACAGGTATATGTACATGTATATAGCTCAAGCATCTGTCCAATATGCTTTAACTTGCAACTGGATAAAGGATGAAGTATATAAGTTTATTTTCGTTTTGAGGTAGAGGAGATGAAGGGGTAGGAGAATATAATAATATGAAAAGTTTGGTTGAGCGAGCATTCAAAACCCTTGCATAACACTTTGAAGATGTGACGCCATGTATTTTCCTCATATTGCAACTTGAATCCATATTGCAGGCATTTTCCTCTATTTTGCAAGTCGGGGGCATATTATAGCGCTAGCTTGGGCGGGGTCTTACTTGCAATTGGGAACCTACCAGTTTGGGGTATCTCTTCCCTATTATTAGCCTGATGTTCATCACCGTTCTTTGCCTTCAGCCCATTGGGGTGACTGTGGTGATATTCGGCAATAGTTCTGCTGATTTACATCACATGCCATTGCTAGAAGTAAGTGCTGTTGGGGAAAGGGGATGGAATGGCGTGTGCACCAGACCATAGATTTACAATAGGAATTCTCAATGGTGGAAATAAAATGGATATTCTTGAGTTTGTTTCTTTCTATATCTGCCTAAATGTGTCGCCTCCGCATCGCTATAAACCATTGGCAATAAACAATACCGAGATCATATGTGCCGAACATACTCTTGTGTTACATTGCAGCGGACGTTCTAGAATAGGCGCGCCAATTGCCAGTCAGCTAGAGTCTCGTAATGGATATAAAAATGAGCCATCGGGAGACTAAACAGTCGCAACTAATTTCTGTCGTACAACTTGCATCATATTATATATGCCCAGCGAAACTAGTACTTTGTCATTTGCTCGCCATGCGATCAGCTGTCATTCAATCGTTAACCCTTGCCCTGCTGCTTCGGAGGGCTGGGGCCGATACAACACTTTCCATTGATCCCACCTCCAACTGGGGGACGTGGGAAGGCTGGGGCGTATCTCTTGCTTGGTGGGCGAAAGCCTTTGGCAACCGAGATGACCTAGCCAATGTCTTCTTCACTAGGAACAACCAAGTCATCAATGGTCAAAACTTGCCGGGCTTGGGCTTCAACATTGCTCGGTACAATGCTGGCGCTTGCAGCACCAACACATATAACGGCTCCAGTATGGTAGTCTCGTCGAGCATCAAGCCGTCTCGGCAGGTTGATGGCTACTGGCTCGATTGGGCTAGCACTGACCCAGCTTCATCCAGCTGGAACTGGAATGTCGATGCTAATCAGCGAGCAATGTTGCAAAAGGCCAAAGCAAATGGTGCAAACATCTTTGAGCTCTTTTCCAATTCGCCTATGTGGTGGATGTGCCTTAATCACAATCCGTCGGGAAGCGGCTCGAGTGATAACCTTCAATCATGGAACTACCAAAATCACGCTGTTTATCTTGCCAATATTGCTCAGCACGCTCAACAAAATTGGGGAATCCAGTTTCAGTCAGTCGAGGCCTTCAACGAGCCCTCGTCGGGCTGGGGACCTACCGGTACTCAAGAGGGCTGCCATTTTGCGGTATCAACGATGGCTACGGTTATCGGGTACCTGAACACTGAGCTTGCGCAGCGTGGATTATCGTCATTTGTTTCTGCATCAGATGAAACCAGTTACGACCTGGCCATATCAACTTGGCAGGGCCTAGGCAGCTCTGCGCAGAATGTTGTGAAGCGTGTCAATGTTCATGGCTACCAGGGAGGCGGCGGGCGACGTGATACGCTTTATAGTCTTGTAAGTCAAGCCGGGAAGAGACTGTGGAACAGTGAATATGGCGATGCAGATGCAAGTGGAAAATCGATGTATACGAACCTGCTCCTCGATTTTACTTGGCTCCACCCTACCGCTTGGGTATACTGGCAGGCAATTGACGGTTCAGGCTGGGGACTCATCGTTGGCGATAATGATCAGTTGACGCTTTCATCCGCAAGCACCAAATACTTTGTACTTGCGCAACTCACTCGCCATATCAGGCCCGGCATGCAGATCTTGACCACCCCTGATGGTAACACTGCCGTCGCTTACGACTCTGGTTCTCAAAAGCTCGTCATTGTTGCTGCAAACTGGGGCAGTGCTCAGACTATTACTTTTGATCTTACTCGTGCCAAGACTGCCGGCAGTAATGGTGCAACTGTCCCACGATGGAGCACTCAAACAAGTGGTGGGGACCAATACAAAAGCTACTCGGATACAAAGATCAATAACGGGAAATTCTCTGTGTCTTTTTCTACTGGGCAGGTGCAGACATTTGAGGTTAGTGGTGTTGTGTTAAAATAATAAAGCAAGTTATTTTGGAGTTGAATGCCAAAGTGACTGGAGAATTGCAAATTATAGTGTCAGCAAATAGTAAAACATTGTTATTGTAAAATACACGTAACATCAGTGGCCAAACAGAAGAACTGATGCTATCAACGGAGCTTAACATATGTATACTGGATGAGTTCGTCTTTATCATGCCAGAAGTTTCAATGGTTGAGACACGATGAGGACCAGTATGGAAATCCAGTCAACAGGCGTCAGGGCATATAAGAACAAATAAAGCGGAAATGGTCAATAAGCTCGATTGGGATTTCATGATTGGTCAATCTCAATTACCTAATCAGCGCCCTTATAGCTCAGTGGTAGAGCGTTGCACTTGTAATGCAAAGGTCCATAGTTCAATCCTGTGTGGGGGCACGAAACATGATGTTTCTCTTTTTGAATTTTTGCAGCATCTTGTAACATTTTGGTTCTCTCTCCGGTGCCGTGTTTATCTTGTTTTCCCTTTTATTTTGAAGGTGATTTTTTTAATGTAGGTACACAAGTTCTGCATATCAACTAAGGGATCCAGAACAAGATATACTACTTTGTAGGACTCCATATAGTGGCAATGTCTGTGGCGGCGTCCTGACTCATGAATGCTCCAGAGGTGTTAAAGCGAGTGGCTTTTTCAGAGCCACACAGACCACGTCTACCCGTGTATATAGTGTGAGGCAGTCCCAGTAGTATGAGACTTTGCTCTATAGAGTGCAGCTCACGATCACATTGTGAAGCACTCGAAAACTCAATGATGAACGATGAAGCCACAAGACGTTTGCTCAAGCAAGTTGAAAATACGATCACCAGCTTCACATAAAAGGCCTGGGCCTTATAAGCTGCAATTTGTCGCCCGGTTCTCAACAAATAGTGCCCTTGTAGCTCAGGGGTAGAGCGTTGCACTTGTAATGCAAAGGTCCATAGTTCAAATCTGTGCGGGGGCATTTATTTTTGCCTTTTTCTCTTACCACCAGACGTGTGAAACACCAGCTGTGTTCTCTATTGTGATTATTTTTTTTTAAATTTCTCTTTCATATAACTTTTCTCATGGTCGTTTGGGCCACTGTCTGGAATGTCGAGAGACCTGAGTAGGATGTTCCTGAGGTGAGCTCTACGAGGTGATTCCGCCATCAGCCATAGGAGCACTCGCTGCCAGCTGCCCATTACCAACGACAAACCATCGAGAAGCGCACGCTCAATTTGAGAAATGTGAGAAAAATGAAACTGTGATGCAGAGCACTTTTATCTCACCGCCTTCGAACCATCTCTCTTCTTCTCTGGGATGCACCACGGCCTTCTTCCTTCGTCACCTCAGACCACAGGCTACAAGACCACAAGACCGGATCCTTGACCTTCTTACCCTTCAGACCTCGAAAAGATGGAGGTGATACCGGTATTGCAGCCGCAAAATATGGAAAACTTCATAAACAACTTGGCTACCATTTCGAGGGCTCAGAGGGAAATCCGACGACGAGCCACTTCCATCGCCGATGCGAACCGCATCCAAGAGATCACCACCTCGACGCCTCAGCGCAGCCTCAAGCGTTTGCGGACCTCTGCATCGCCCATATCTATCGCCTCGACTCCTCCCCGACGAGCGCCTCGCAGAGTCAAGAGTGAGCGTGACAAGCTCTTCGATGCCATCGAGGCTGGGGCCGACTATCCTCTCAAGCCAGTGCCCATCAAGAGTGCAGACGATTTGAACGATGTTCAGCTGAAGAAGTGCTATGAGATTCTGCATGCGTGCGGTAGTGCGACGGATCCAAATGCCAGCTTGACCAAGACGAGGCAGAGCATTGATGGTTTCTTGGATGCCGTCTTTAACGACTGGTCGAGCTGCAAGGCTGGGGCTTTGTTGCGCTCAGAGCTGGACTTTTTGGTGGATGCAGAGGTTGTGGCAGGAAGACTATGTGGTGAGTGAGCATTCTAACGTGTTTGCTGTCCTTTCGACCTCGTATTTTCCCATATCATTTGTCGAGATGTGCATCCAGCTAATGAACGCTTAGGGAAGCCTCAAGAACATACAAAATTGGCCGACTGTGCCGCTGGTTCCCTCTGTGCAGCGAATGTTTCCGCCGCGGCTACCTACTGCAACAACCCACCCATGTTCAAACTCGAGTTCTCAATCATCGACGAGCTCTCTGGCCAGCCCGAAGCATTCTGTCCCATCTCTCGCAAGGACATTAGGTGGGTAGAAGACGACTGGGTCCAAGAGCTGCGACAGAGTCTCCGCACCAAGGTGATTGCCAAAATCCACAAATACAACAAGCATCTTGCTATATGGCAGGCTCGCAGGCTCATTGTGGAATGGGCCAAGGGAAGCTTGTCGTTGGGGGAGGACGTGAGTAAGATGGGCTTCCTGGAGCGGGAGACGGCGGATGTGGCGACTGTTGGGCTTGGGGGAACTATCGAGAACAAGTAGGGCGCTGGTCTGTGAGGTTTGGGGCCTTTTTCTTCTTTCTTCTTCTTTTTCTCATTTGGCGTTGGCAACACCACGGGCACCAAGGATACGGGGAATCACATATTGGGCTACAAACATGGGATATAGCATTTGGGATTTATTCGTCAAGACAGGATGGATGGCGAAAGCGCAAGACCTTATTGGGTGGAAATGTTTATTGGGAAGGCGGCTTTTAAGCATCGAGGGTTGGTGTATTTTAGCCCAAAGGGCACTTATCAAATTGCTATTCTATCAGTGGTCGTCCCTCTTCATCCAAGGTGCACACGCTTCGAAAAGTCTCTCATGAGGAGCTCTGTCCCCTGTCCTATCCAACAACTCTTGATATACTTTCTCATCGGTACGCTTCACAAAGATCAATCCTCCCAGCCACACAAAATCCGCGTAGCTCACCTCCTTGCCCAAGAAGAACGGTCCCTCAGCTTGTTTTTCCTTCAAGATAGCCGTCAGCTCGCTCATAGCCGGCTCCGCTGCCGCCCAGGCTTTCTCGCCGCCGAATTGGCGCTCGTATTCATCGAGAGTCATGCCATACTCCCTGGTGTATTGGCCAACCCAGTAGTCGTAGCTCTTCTCGGTGAGGATGACCTGCGAGATTTTGTACATGAGGAGGGGGTAGAGAGGCTTGATGGACTTGAAGACGAGTCGCTCTATCTTTTGGACGGTGGGATCATCTAGGTAGACAGGTGGAGAAGGATGTCTTTGTTCAATGGCCTCTGCAATCTTTCTCGACTCCATGACGTACGTTCCATCGGGGAACTGGATCGTGGGGATGGAATACGCTCTGCCCGTTTCATTGGGCGGGAGGCTGAAGAAGAGATTAGTTGGTTCCTGAGAAGTAATTCATTTTGCCTTGGTGAAGGATATATATATATGCATACTGCGGCCTGATTCTGGGCGCAATCTCCGGGTAGTTGAGCTGATTCATGTCATTAGCTACAGTTACTCCAGACGAGTGGTGCATAATCCGTACCCATTCTGTCTTGTACTCAAGGCCCTTATAATTCAGGAGAAAACGCGCTGTATGAATACGTTAGCACTTGATATGAAGAGAAAATAAGACAAGTAGTATGAATATCTATAAGGGATAGTATATCACTTATACATATCCCGGCACTTACTCTTCCAAGGGTTCAAAGACCACGAAGCGCATGGCTCCTTGCTAGGCAAGTCAAACAAAGTAATCTCCTGAGACCCCATGGATGTTACTTTTCTAAGATGTAAAATTGATCACGAAAAGAAGAAGAAGAATAGTACTGAGGTGTTTTTTCTCTATTTTATATAGATCTCCTCTTAGATACTACGCAAAAGACAGACCCCGCGCATACAAAGGGCGTGGTTTGCCGGTTTGCGGCTCCAGCACTTGGACTAGCTCCCACTCGAGCTGTCCCAAAGAGGGAATTATCTCCATCACGGATATTTCCCTTGTTGACGCAACTGCCGACTCCATCGATGCGCATTGTATGTACGATTGCGACGCAGATCATCCGATACACGAGTTTGTAAATACCTTAAATTTGTCTGAATCAATGGATCCTTCCGGAGACGACGCGGCAAACATTCCGCAGAGCTTCGGCTTCTTCCGCGCATATGCCGAGGACCGCATGGTAATATTCCGTCCTCCCTGCTTAATGTAGGTAGCACAGCGTTTTAGGCATTACAGCAAGCAGATCAAAAGCAACAGGCCCTGTCCTCGCCTTGTTTTACCACGTTAGTCATGGCGCGCGCGTGCCCTCGAATGCCAAGAGACGTTATTCCCTTGTGGAACTTCAAAGGGGGTTAAAGCGCAAGGGTCGAGTGGAAGCTGAAGCGTGAGGCCAGTGCCACATCCAGCAAAGGCGTGTCTTGGCAGCCCTACTCCCCGCAAAACTATGTGCTGGCGATGGCGTATTTTTTTTTCTCCTAGGAGTGGGCATGGGGTACGCGGCTTGGGATGGGATGGGAAGATCCGGCATCATCACGGAGTGAGGGATACTGTAGCCGTGATGACAATGCGTTGTGTTGAGGAGGATACGAGGAAGAGTTGGCTTGGATTGGGCAGAGGACGATCAGGGGAAGTTTGAATGAATACCCGTCTCTTACATGGATGGAGTAGGCTATTGATATACGACGAGATCGTCATAATTGCTCCTTATGATCAGATCATAGCAATTGGGAGGAAATGCTTGCTCATAATGAGAAATCTACACACTTGATTCATATTTTCTAAAACTAAAACACAAACATGCAGAGTAACAAGAGATCCTCCAGGGTTTTTACAAATACTATTCACACAAGACTCGCGCCCCTCTATTCCCAGTCATAACAAGGCTTCCCGCGCCAAGAGATCGACGCCGTTTTACCCGTCCATCCCCCCGTCCAAGACATTAATTAACCGTCTGACGACTGACGCGTATATGATAACTCCACCGCCGGAGATGATAACCCCTCGGCCAATGAACTTGCTCTGATAAAAAAGAAATACTCCGTAGGCTGAGGGTTTGTCTTTAAAAATGCCGTGGTCCCCTCGCCTTTCCTTGTTGATGAAAAATCACAAGACAATAACGCCACGCTCAATGTGAGCCGTCTCATTGACCAGCGGCATGCAGCCAAACATCTTTGTCAGGTCGTTCAAGCACTTGCTTCGGGCCTCGAGGTGGCCAGGCTTCTTGCTGATGCCCTGAGCTGGCTCGTAGTTGACATACTTGTCGCGGCCCTTGACCAGGAGAGGTCCGGTGCCGGTGAGATACGACGCGACATAGTTGAGGGCAATGTCCTCGCAATTGAAGTGGTCGTCGACATAATCACGGACCTTTTGCATGACCGTGTTGTTGGACGAGTAGTAGTCGAGGAAGGACATGTGGGAGAAACACAGGTTTGTGATGATCATGGAGTAGACATCCTGGTTGCTGTCCTTGGAGCAGAAGCCGTAGCCCCAGTTGCCCTCGGCGTCTGGGGTTGCACAGCGCGGAAGAGCTCCCGTCAATCGATGCTGACCAAACTTGCGCCACGTCTGAAAGGCAAACTCGAGGTCCTGCGGCTTATAGTACACATCGTCGTCCGAAAGCAACACGGCCTGGGTCTTGAAGTCCGGATCCGGCAGGAGCTTCATGTTGAGGCTGTTGCGCTCCGACACCCTGTAACGCACGGGCACGCCCGTCTCGGACTTGAAGTTGCCTGGGGGCTTCTCCTCGAGGTTGTTCCAGATGATGACAATTTCGTGCAGCGAGGCAATCTTCTCGGACAGGATAACGCGAAGCGTCTCGTCGAGCTCCTTGGGCCGCTTATAAGTCTGCATCGCGATTCTATAAAAAAAAAAAGAACAACGGTTAGCATTTCCAATTGCAAACAATGGGATTCGCTGAGCTTGTCCCAATGACGGCATCAACGTTACACAAAACGCTCCCCGCAAACTTACGTGAACTTGTCATCCATCAATTTGTCATATTTCTGCTGCGCTGCCTTCCACTGCTTGAGGGGCTCGGTAATGTTCCTGTCGCATTTTTCATAGTGCTCCGGCTCGTGCGATCCCCCGAATCCGGGGATGTTGGGCAGCTTGGACATGTCAATGTCGGGCAGCTTGACGTCTGGCAGCTTCAAGTCGTTGAGCTTCGCGGGCGGCCCGAGCCGGACAAGAATGACAATGACGCTGGCCAGAACAAAGGCAGCGGCCACGAGAGTTACAACCCGTCGAGCCGCCAGAGCCCGCAGGCCGGCAATGTACTTGGCCACCATGGTAGAAATCTCGCGAGATCTGGCAGGCAGACGAGAAATTGGAGATGCCGCGTCGAGGAGAGTCGGAATATCGGAATACGAGGGTTTCGATTCCTTCGGTTCGTTTGATGCGCTGCAAACCTAAAGGGGCGCAGTCTTCAGGAGAATCACGTGACGATCGCCTTTTGGCCTATCTGACGCGATCGGCAGCCCCTGTTTTTGCCTGTTTTGGCATTTCCAGCGACGCAAACAGCAAAGTCACCAAAAATTGTTCAAGTCGCTCGATTCATCTCTTCCCACGTGTTATTGCATGGTTGTTGCTGCTGCAACACCTACCCGGGAGACACTCAACAGACTGCAAAGGAAATAATAAAACTTGCTGTAGAAGTCGTGAGGATGTGACGACATGTTACTAGCAGTAGTGCTCTTCTTTCCAATTGGCGGCCGGCTGCAGATCAGCAGCAGTGTCTCAGAATTTGCTGCACCGATCTGTTACACAGCGCCTTAGCCAATGATAGCAATGCGCCGTCTCAAGCCAAGAAACGAGTTTGCAGGGACGGAGAAACGACCAGTGAAAAAGCCCGACAACTGCTTCAAGCCATTGCCAAGCTTTTACTAGCAGCTTAGACTCTGAAAGCCTTTCGTGGCCACAGAAAGGTCTAATCTTCTCGTCCCTATAATGTAAAGCTGGTGGTAGAGCGTCGACTCTCGTATAAAACACCGAGAGCCTTCACCAGCATTGCCACTGCGGCCCTTCATTCAATAGTTGCCTCAAAGCATTGCTACGAAAGCCCGGTATACAAATACTGGAGGAAAATGTCGAGTGGGCGAGGGGCCCTCGGCCCACAAGTAAGAAAAATATAGCTGCTTCTAGCACCGCAATCCGACACGGCGAGACACAGTCAGATTCTCCAGTTTAGTCGTGAGTATCATCTAGACTCTAGACGCCACCACATGGAGCATAATTTGGCCGCGGTTGTCCCATTGGCAACGTAAATACAGTGCATAGACGGGAAGGGACTGGCCGGCGTACTCGGGGGGGCGGCTGATCAACAGCAAAAGGCCTGTCAAACTGAGAAAATCCTTTCACGACATAGCCTCGGTTGCCATGGTCGCGCGACACACTGCCATCAAAGAACATTTGCTCATGCCGCCTTGCATGATTTAGTGAGAACAATCAACAAGCGAACCCATTTGTGATGACACCTCAAAAGGCGATCGCACAACAGATTCGGGTGAGAGCGCCGAGATTGCGTAGAAACAGCCCGTCTCATTGTCGGCCAACAAAGGCCCCTGCATGGAATTTGTACGCTATTGCACCTACCTAGCAACCTCCCGCCGAGTCTACAGCAGGATTTGAGATTCCGCTGCTTGTTCCGAGATGAAAAACGGGGGTTCAGAGGGCGGGCTAGTGAAGAAGCAGACAAGCCGCGGGCTTCTTCCACGTGTAAATCGACGAAAAAAGCCAGCATCAGAACCAGAGCGCGCTGCAGAACCAGGCCTGCGAGGTTGCATTGCTAGCTTCCGAAGGCTGTGACAAGGGGCCCCCTCCAGCTTGTCTCGCAATGCTTCCCTGCATCGCATAGGGCTCTAGAAAACCCACCCGCCTCCCTGTAAGCATGGAGACATATCTGACTTGTTCACTGATTCTCGGCGTCAAGAGCAGGGCACGGACGCCCGGGCCAGATCTGCTAGACTACAGGTAGGTAGGCTTCGATTTGCTCCTGTATGTGCTGTACGAGTACTCTACTGTAGACATGTGCTTTTGCAGGGGAAGAAACGCCCTGCCGCCTTGTTTTGACGAGCCACCGGCTTGCAGGCAGGCGGAGCGGGCTTGCGCGTAGAAGAACGGAGCGTCGATGGATTCGGCATCGACTGCGCTCTTGCAGCCACTGGACTGTTGGAAAAGCTGCAGCCGGATGCCCAGCTAGGAAGGCAAGCCAGTTCGTGCCATGCCCCATTCCGCGAGGGACGGCACAAACCCGCTCAAAGACACAAATTTGGTGAGTTGTGGCTGGCGGTAAAATGTGTTAGTAGCTTGGCTGCTTGATTTCACACACTCACATGTCGACGCCTCTTCAGTCTAAGGGCCCGTGAAGCCAGAGCTAGCACTGGGTAAATTCGAGATAGGTGAAATGCTAATTCAAATCACAGCGATGGCACATGAAAAAGACGGAATCAAACCCCACAATCCCGATCCATGTCAGCAAAAGGCGTCGTCGTGGAGAGGCGAGAGAGGCGATGCTGCTTGGGGCCCCGAGGTAAAGCAAAGTCTGCAAAAGGGGGCGAAGCGGGCGTTGGTAAATTGGACGGCCAAGAAGTTCTCTCGGTGCAATGTTTGTTTCCGCTTCAGTCTTGTCAATGTGAAACTCGGTACGGCAGCTTGGCAGTACCCATGCACTGTAATCGTTCTCTGGGGAGCTGGATGGATGATTCACATCGATAAGAGTTCCAATGTTGAATATTGAAAATACCTCTGTAGAGGGCGGGAAGGCAAAAGCCCAGAAAGCCCTTGCCACACATGCATCTTTGTCGCTACAATGGGCGCCCCAATTTGCTGGAGACTGAATCTTGTCACGTACTAAATTTCTTCACCAAGCTACCTCCATGGATGAACCTTCATCTCTCTCCCCTCTAATGCCCCTTATAGAAAAGTGAAAAAACTTCAGCGCCTCGTCCTCAACCAATGTGTCAAGTCTTTCAGTTATGCCGCTGTCAGGCCACAAAAGCTCTAGTCTACACAAGCTCTCGAACGGTGGCTTCGTCTTAAAATCACCACCACTGCGAAACCCGTTGCAAATCAGAAAGGTAAAAAGCGCCCGCTAGTGACCCATTCGCCGGCTCAACTCGTCAGTTTCTGCAACGGGGCTTTGCGCCGGTCGCAGGGCCAGACAGTCGCTGCTATTTTCGAGTTCGAGTCGGCACCCTCCGCCTGTGGCCCGAAAACCCACAATCTTGCTCGATCGGTCCAAGGGGGCCCCAATCCGATCGCTGCAAGTGCGGTGCCAGTCATGCGATTTGCGCCTTTAGCCCTGTAGCTCCGTCCCCTGACTTGTTTCTCTTTGTCTCGAACCAAGTTTCTGGAACATGACGCTAGTTGTGGCTTTACTATACGAGCAGAGCTGAGAAGGAGGGTAGCTTTCCCGTTCCCCATGGTATCCTTGGCGAAACATGAAGCAGACAGAATACACGGGCCAGCGGTAGATACGACCGGTACGAGGCATTGCTTGCGGTGATACCACGTTGCGGTCCCTATTACTATACCCTGAACAATATTGGTTCAGCCGCAACGCTCCCCGGACTGGACACGAGGCCTGGGTTGGGTGTCTTCTCCGGTTGCCAAGGGTCGCCTCAGGGTCCATGAACTCGTGGTTGCTTCTTCCTCTTCCGTTTCCTCTGCTATCACTTGAAGAAATACAAACTCAAGTACGAGTAGTGTCATGACACATCCATAAGACTCCATGACACAAACTCCATACACAGTACGCTTTTCAAGCGTCTTCCGCGAAGCCGGAAACCATCCCGCCATTGGCCGATTCTGGTGCGGTTCTCGCTGTGGGGTTTTCTACTGTATATGCTCACTGTCCGAGAGCAAGTTAGCTAGACACACATCAAGCCCGTCACGCTGCGTAATTGGGCCGGCGGACCCCTCGCTCTCTCGGGTTCCTGAGTCGTGAGCCAAGAAGGAGGAGCTCCCATACAAGTCAACGCCTCAACGCCAAACTAGTGCCACCGGCCCCATCGCTTGGTTTTCAAGGCCCATGGAGGACATCATCCAGTCCAATGTTATGCGCCCATTCCGTCAAAGATGCCGTCTAGTGCCTTCAGCTTGTTCGCTTCTTACTGGGCACACATACTCGTACTAGCCGAATCGAAACTGTTCTTCGGCAGAGGGTATCAGCGGGGAGGCTTGCATAACGATTGCCCCATACATGCAACCAAAGACTCGTCTTTAACACCAGCATCTCAGCCACTCCTTGTTAACAATTTTTCTCTTTCTCGTTTTCCCCGTTTCTGTGTGGCTTCCACCGCTCAGGTGTCTGAAGATAAGATTGGATTTCCGGGCTGGGTAAAAGTCTCTGACCTTCGCCATATCCAATCATTAGTTGCAGATTCTTGGATCCGGAGATCTAAACAGCCACCCACGTCCTCGATTCGATCCACAGTCGGCCCATGTTCATAAGACGATGCCCAACACGATTTACCCATAAGTCCAGCATTCTTCGATAGGAAACGACCACACGTCAAAAGCCATGAAATTATGGATATTACCCTTTGCGGTTCTGGCTACCGCACCAAAAGCCTTTAGCCAGACCACCGGCTCGAGTCTCTCGGGTATCGAAGCTGTGGCAGAGATGCCCGCGTGTGCTGTATGTGCCCTTCCGTTGGATAGGTCCCGTATACACACAAAGTCCGTCATCTAACCTCCAATCCATAGCGCGAATGCTTTGCTCAATCGCTTGCCGCATCGCCATGTCAGGCGACGAACACAACTTGCATATGCACGAACCCAACGCTGCAGCAGGATATGCAAGGCTGCGTATTGAAAAGTTGCAAAACCATAGAAGCTCTGCGTAAGGCTAACAGACACGCCAAAGACGTTCAATGACTCCTAACAGTGATATAGAAACACAGAACCTGACATCGGTAGCCTGCAACCAGCCCATCAGAGACAAATCAAAACAATACATAGCCCTCAGCAACACCTTTGGTGTCTTGGCTGGCGTTTTTGTTCTTCAACGACTTGCATATAAGATCTGGGCCAGGATGGGACTGAGCGGGGATGATTGGATGGCTTTGGCGACTATTTTCGTGGGTATCCCGAGCACCACCATCAGCGCTCATGGAGTGACGAAACCTGGACTTGGTCGTGATATCTGGACACTGCGGCCTGCAGATATTACTAGGTTTGGTCTCTTCTTCTGGATTTTGGAATGGAGCTATTTCGCAGAAGTCTCCATGATCAAGCTCTCCGTTCTACTCTTCTATATTCGCATCTTTCCGAGCCCCGGGGTACGTCGCTTGCTCTGGGGAACCTTTATTTTCGTCACACTTTACGGTATCGCGTTTGTCCTGGTTGCTATATTCCAATGCACGCCTGTTAAATTTTACTGGGAAAAATGGGATGGGTTACACCAAGGCACATGCTTGGATATAAACGCGATTGCCTGGACGAATGCTGCCATCAGCATAGCGACTGACATTTGGATTTTGGCCATTCCACTGTGGCAGCTCAAAAGTCTCAATTTGGACTGGAGGCGCAAGCTTGGTGTTGGAGTCATGTTTTGCGTTGGTGCTTTGTAAGTTGCGAACCTCCCTTCTCTCTCTCTTAGCGATCCTGCCTGCTCACCGTGTTGTTAGTGTCACCGTCGTCAGCATATTGCGTCTCAGGTCTCTTATTCAATTCGGTACCGATAGCCTGAATCCCACGTGGGATTTTTACGATGTCAGCGTTTGGTCCGTTGTGGAGATTAATACCGGGCTGATCTGTATCTGCTTGCCCTCCCTCCGTCTTCTGCTCGTCCGCATCTTCCCCAAGCTACAGGGCACAACGGAACGATACTATGGAAAGAACTCGAAACGAAATCGAACGGCAAGCAACAAGCGGGCAAGCCGACTTCCTCTGGGACATAGCGCTGGTTCGCATGTCGACAGATCACAACCTCGTCCCGATATCGAAAGCAACCAAATTGCATATCACACGTCATACACGGTTGAGTATGGCGACAACGACACGGTTCAACTGGTAAACATGAACGATAAGTTCAGCGCTAGGTCAGACGTCAGATCTGAAGTATCATGACAAGACTAAAGCTGTCTTTTCTTTTGTGCTTACTTTTTATGTTTTTTTAATATACACTTAGCTCTAATGAGCATGGGAGGGAAATACCTGGGCGTGACGACTTCAAAATGTTTAGACTATCTATACCTATTCACAGAGGAATCCTCATCACATCATATGTGTGATGACTTTTAGAGCCTACTACCTTGATGGTAGTTCACGACTACAAATATCAATTGATGATTTATGATATTACATATTTTACAAGTCTTTTATGCTGTGTAGGAAAACGGGGAGCGATCGTGAATCGTATAAATATCACATGGGACCTGGGACTTATCGCCATTCTGCTATGAAGGCCAATGGTGAGCAGAACAGCGGATTCGGAACGAATGGGAGATACCAATGGATCAGGGCACGTTTTAATAACGATTCCTTCATATTTCTCTTATTGGCGTTTTACATGATAGGAACGTCGCGTCAAGTGTTCAACTGACTCGCAAGATCATCGGAACTAATTAGACTCCGTGGTTCGCGCGTGCGCCAGTATAGACGCCAACGCATTTCTCCACCTCAGCTGTAGGCGATAGGGTCTGGGAATTATGTACTAGCAAGACTAGGTATATTTGGTATAATTGAAGCACCGTGGACAGTATAGTTGAGCCGATCTCATGCACGATTGAAGCGGTATTATTGAGCTCGACGGCAGCAGCCACGGCTATGAGTTACTAGGAAAGATGAGACGACGTGTGTGGTGAAACGGCGGATGAAAAAAGGGACTCGAAATTAAGGAGCGAACCTCTAAAATTGTGGGTATGCTCTCCCAATGCTCTCTATCTTGCAATTGACAGAATAGACAACTGGTGGTTAATAATTCATGACATGGCTGCTTCATTTATGCGGCCGTGACGCTGCCAAATTTGCTCTGCCACTCCTCGTTTACGTCCCGATAGTCCTCTGCGCCGTAAGGGCTCGTTATCTCGGTGAGCAGCCCCTTCGGTTTGCGAAGGGGGTTTAGGCCGAGGTCCTTCTGCAGCAGGTCGAGGTAGTACACGGCGTCGAAGATGGTGGTCGGAGACTTTGTTTCAGCAGGGTAGCGCCACTTGCCGAAGCGGTTGTGTAGCATCGTCTCGTATCGCAGCTTGGCCATGGCGTCTTTGTCGTCGATGGCTTGCGATGGATCGTTGACGAGGAGACGTCGGAAATAAGCACCGATCCAGAGGCCCTGGAGATGTGCGGTTAACGTGTTGCTGAAGTTGCTGACGAAGCCGCAGAAGGCAATGTCGCGAGGTCGGAGGAAGCGTTCTGATGGTGGTACGAGGAAGTGGTACAGCATGAAGGGGGTTTGAGGGGTATATGGCGTCATGGACTCGTTGCTGGAGATGCCCTTTTGCTTTGTTAGGGGGATGTAGTTTTTGTTCCACACGGGTTGGTCTGCGAGCCTGGGGAAGCGATTCGCGATTTCCTTGTCGGCGCGTCTGATGAGATCCTGCTGGTTGGCGAGATCTTCTGGGGGAGCCTCTGTGTCGATTTCATGCGGCAGACCAAGTTCCTTTTCGATACCTTCAGGAAGAAACTTGATAGGGGGAGAGCCGATCCAGCCAGTGTTGGAGATGAGAGCGTCTGATTCGAATGATGTGCCGTCGGCGAGATGGACCTTGCCAGGACTTAGGTGATCAATCTCGCCGAGGTGAATCTTGATCTTGCCGTTCCGGACGAGCTCGAAAAAGTCGGTGTCGTAGTTGAGAATGCTGAAGCTGGCTGCGGTAAACATGGCTGGGGTCCATGGCTTCAGCTTCGCCATCTCAGGATGGGAATCATATGCATTGAGGCTCATGACATCGCCACCAAGGATTGCCCAGAAGGCATTCACGATGAGGCGGCCGATGAAAGTGCCGTGGAGGAAGCGCTGGATACCAGTGTAACCTGCAGCACCGCTGTAGACACAAGGGCTGAACCATGTGAGGAAGCGCATATCTGCAAAGTAGCTAGTTAGCTACCTGGCCGGTATCCATGATGGGGACGAAACATACTCGCAAGCTTCTCAATCCATTTCTTGAATGGAGTTACATATGATGGGGCCATCCAGCAAGGACCGTGGCCAGATGCTATACATTTACCAAGTCAGTACTTGAGGTCTCGTCTATTCCCATCTTCAACAAAGCAGGGAATATGAAGCAGGAAGAATATAAAAGCAAGGGGCCAACGAACATCTAATGACCCAATTCACTTCCACGCCGGCGGTAGCGTAGCTGTAAGCGGCATCCCACCCAAACTTTGTCCCTCCAAACACAGTGACTGCTTTGGAAGTCTCGAGGGTATCTCGGTTCTGTTTAAAGAATTTGCTGTGGAAGATCTTGCCTCCGAAATCTTCCTGGCCGTCAAAGTGAGGCATGAAAGGCCTTGAAGTTAGCCCGGTAGCGACAATGAGCCGCTTGGCGAAGATCTTGGACTCATGACCCTCGTCGTTGACAATGGTCAAGGTCCAACCGCCTTCTGTAGTGTCATTGTGTTCAGCGACGGTGATTTTGGTTCGAAGACGAATGAAACCTCCGAGGTTGAAGTTGTCCACGTAAGCCTTGAGATATGCATTGGTGACCTGTCCTGGAATGTATTGCTCAGGCTTTACTTCAAATTTGCTGGGATCCATGGGGAAATCCGGATACTCGTACGTCCCTAGGAGGTTGTTGCTCTTCACATCTGGATACAATCGCTCGTCGGCCCATGTACCGCCGACACTGGACTGAGGATCGAACACCACGAGAGAGTCATCTGGGTGGACGACGCGGTATTGCTTCGCAGCGGCCAGTCCGTACCATCCTAAGGTCATAAACAATTAGCATCTTAGAGCTTTCCTTTTTTCGTTTTTCTTTTTGCAAAGGTGCGACACAGCTAGAGACGCAGGAGAAGAAAAAGAGCGAACATTCAATGGATAGAAAAGGAAATCTGACACGAGGAAATGAGAACTTACCGGCGCCGGCCACGACGCAGTCAATCGTCTCCATGGTTGGATTCGGTTGCTGAAGCAGAATCCCTCAAGGTTACTTTTTCCACGTTTCTTTTTTGTTCCAGTCTCCTCTTCGGCCACCACTACGATGGGGAATCATGTTGATCAAATACTGGGCACCAGGTAGCACTCTTGGCACTCAAACAGCAGGGGGGCTTGTCGCACTTGTAAACCAACCCCATTATCGCTTAGAACCTTGGATGATTTTCGAGCTTACGGAGGACAAGTACGCCCTCACTAGGCCGAGGATGACGAAGGGTTGCACATCCAATAACCCGGATGAACCAACCTGCAGGCCTGTGACCCGCATATGCATTTGGTTTGCTGATTAGGGCCTGACGCGGGAATCCTTCAGCACACATTGTAGAAAAATTTGAAGAGGATAGTGAATCAATTGGGCACTTCTGGGTCTTTGAGCTAACGATAGGGCTTAGATCAGATTCGACGAGACAAATAAATAAACCGCCTAGTAATTGTATGAAATCGGCTTTTGACAACTACGATGAAGGTAAGCTTGAACTTTCTTTTTATGGAGACTGAGCTCGCGGGATTCATGCCATCCGCGGCCCAGGAATTGAGCTCCCCTTACGCTAATAACGGTTGTGGAGCTTCGATGCAACTCGACCACTTTGAGACGGCCATGATGGGCCCCCGGCAATCATTGGCACCGTTTGGGTTGTATAGACCCTTGTTTACGGCAGGGAAACTGACAAGACGTTGCCAAGATGACATGGACGAGTATGTATCCTATCAAACGGCATGATCATCCGTCCATTTCTGGTAAAGAAAACCCCCTGGCCACGGGAAGCTTCCATATACGAGTCCTTGTGTATCGGGAGAGGGCCGATGAGGATGAAATATGATGAAATGGCCTCGCACTTTTTTCGACTTATGTCAGTGGGTTCAATGATGCTTGAGTGTTGAACAAGCACATGTCAAAGCCCAGACACTTCTCCGGGAGTCTTGTATGAGCAAAACAACACGCCACTGCTGCTCGGCACATCATGTCATCTCCTCCGCCAGATCCGGCTGCGCTGGCTGCAGCCGCTGAAGCTTTTCACCAGTTCACAGTTGAGGCCTTCACTCTCTTGGCAGTTGGCATAGCCATCACCGTGCTCAGGACGTTTGCTCGGGTTAGATTTGCTGGCTGGCGAGGCCTGAGCGGCGATGACTATCTTGCATGGGTGGCTATCCTTTTCTATATTGCGGAGACTTGTCTGGCATATAGTGTTGGAAATGCAGCCAACGGACTCGCGAATAATAATATGACGGATGAGCAGCGGGCTGCATTGTCGCCAGATGATCCGGAGTATCACTTGAGGTAGGCAGCTCGAGGGGACGATAGGGGTACCATCTATGCTAACACGTTTGACAGAGTGCTTGGATCTAAGATTCAGATTGCGGGATGGTCGACATATTCGACGCTTCTTTGGACGCTCAAGACGTCGCTGCTGATATTTTACATCAGACTAACGGTATGCTTTCCCATACAGATCGGGATTCTCCATGCAAACACTTTTCTGATCATGACCCTCGATTAGGACGGATTGGCCAAGCATTACCGCGTTCGAATCTACATAGGCTTTGCTTTCCTTGCAGCCAGCTACATTGTCGTGGCGCTGAATCTGTACCTTTCATGTCGACCTTTCCACAAGCTTTGGCAGATATATCCCGATCCTGGAAGTCAGTGGTCTCTGACCCCCTTTTCCCTCTCCAGTCTTGTGCTAATTATGGTACTTAGACATCTGCCAGCCTGCCGTTTCTAACCAGATTATCTGGGTCTATTGGGCATTCAATGTGACGACCGATCTATACATCATATCAATTCCGTTGCCCATGCTCTGGACAACTACTCTGAAGCCTTGGAGGAAGATAGGACTTATTTTTCTCTTTAGCGGCGGAATTTTCGTCGTCGTTTGCGCCACTCTTCGTTGTGCGCTTATCGTCTTGGTATGTTGTCTATACTATGTATGGCATAAAGAGTCGAAACTAATGTAAAGCAATCTAGGATACGGCCAATGGTGCACAGCTAGCTGGATCTTGGGCCGTAAGAGAAACCTTTGTCGCAGTCGTCACCTCCAATCTGCCTATGCTCGTTCCTTTGCTCAAGACATTGCTTGGCCCTCTTATTGGATCCATTCTTTCCTCGAGGCGTTCAACACAAAAGCTGGAAGATGCAACACCGAAAGACCTCGTTACCTTTGGTGGAAGCTCCAAGAGCTGGCGTGGTCGGGGTCCCCCAACTGCCAACCCAATTACCAACTTCACGATAAATGAAAGCGAAGAACACATTGTGGAAAATGTCAACATGCAGGACCTCAAAGTATGGAGCGACGGCCACGACGAAAGCCAACAATTGGGAACTAATGACGACAATAGGAACATTCGGAAACACGTCGAGATTGACGTGAGCGTGGATCACCGCCTTTCGCAGAAGCAAATGTCTCCCGATGAGCATGCTAGGAGGCTTCGGGGAGGGTTTCCATTTCCTGAAAGCAGTTAACAAGAATACCATGGCATGATACCCTTTTCGATTACACTATTCTTTATTATAATTCCTTTTTTTTGCGGGATCTTTTGTCGGACCAAGTTTTAGCGTATGCGTAGCAAGTCTCCAAGTTTATACAGGGCGGGGTTGATCACAAGTCAAAAGCTATCAGTCATTTATGCAGCCCTTTAGCACGTCTGGTTCATTGGATATCGGCACTTTGCTTTGCTTTTTTCTTCCTCGGCAATGAGCGCTAGCGAGGAAGGATTTGCGTTGAGACGTAAGACGGGCTGCTAATTGACGTGTCTTTGCTTTTTCTTTGCAACTTGTAACCTTGGCGAAACTAGCTTCGACTTGACGTGAATCCTGATGAGTCGAGAATTGCCGCAGTTCGACAATGGGGAATAAGTGTAACGCAGACGTCTTCTCTTTCTATATTTGTTTACCTGTAGTGATGATGGAATGATATGTGACGCGCAAGTCTAGACGGACCACTTCCTCCGCATTTGCCCTTCGTCATTCCTTCGCCCCAAGAAACCGGAGACTTTGCGCACCCCTATTTTTCTATCTTTGCAGTATTCATGAAAAGCACGTGCAATTGCACCCGGAAATCCCCGTCAAAGGGAAACTGTCTACATTTTAAAGCTCGTATCATGCGGACCTCCGGGAACGATCAGTGGGGATGATTCGCGTACAGAAGTGGCTAGCTAAGAGAGCCAAGACAGCTATCAAACACTCCCCACAAGCAATCGGACATAATCCGATAATCCAGACGAACGTTTGAGAAGTAGGCGAGGTGCACTTTCACATGATCGACCTCAATAGCTGGTTATAAAGGGAACCCATGCGTGTTTAGTTCAGGTTTATATCTGCCTTTGCGAAGTGTTCAAGGTACCTAGCAGCTCAGTTATTTTCGGGGTTTATCTTTACGTGCAACCGTTATTTACAAGTATGTCACTGGCGAAAGAAGTAAGATTCGCGATTAGACGACCATACACGACCAGGAAATGCAAACGGCCCGTTGCCTCAGTGCCTACCCAAATTTGTACAGATCATCAGACACGGTTCCCCTTGCTTCTTCTCCAGGAGAAGAAATTTCCCCTTTAGCAAAAACTTTCCTCTTTCCGTGTACGGTATAATAAGAGGATTGAGTTTGACATGGGTGCATATACACCGAACAACACGACTGATTCTGTATTGCTATCACAACGGATGCAACATGGATTCATCCGTCTAGTTGATCAACACAACCCATAGGACTGCGTAGTGGAATTCTCCATGAACACCAGTTTCATCAACTTGTTTCCCTCTTCACAGTCATTCTAAAATTGATGGTATACCAACATTCGCGTTGAATTCCTGAACTTACGGACCATGCGGACTTCCGGCTCTACGAGGTATTGAAGAGCGCATGCTCACGATCCCTGCCCCTACCCTGTCTGTACAGGGAGTGCGGATAAAGAGGCATAATGATCCGCCAATAATACCTAAGAGATCCCTTCTGAGCTTGACACCGAGCATATGCAAGCACGGTATTCGCGTATACCGGTATGCGAAGATCGAAGGAAGAGCCGATCTTTAGTGACCGGTCGGTAAATAAAGACATGCGGCGGGAAACTAATTCGAGTTCCCCGGCAGACTAAAAGAAGCGTGCTCAGCTTTCACATGAAACAGATGAAAAGAAAAGAAAAGTTGATCGGTATCAACATAATACATTCGAATGGATAAAACGCCTAGCATTCACCTGCCCACAGTGATTGGAGCCGGCAGAAGGCTTGGGGACTTTTTAAGCACGCGTAGATGGGGTGAGTCTTGCGGTAATTAATACGTGCAAAAGTTTTCTACCTAGAACTCGTACATGGAAGTTCCTCACATGCCCCTGGAAAGTCTGGTATACCGGGATTGCCAGGGGATAGTATTTCGTCAGGATGAGTAAACGCCGATGCTCGGTAAGCTATATATATTTCCGTAGTATGCATGTCCTCGGCATTTCTAGCTAGTTTTTGGACGAATGGAGAGAACTCAAAGTGAATTATCTTCCCATCCTAAAGCCCCATCGCGAATCTCCAGCAGTAGTTGCCCGATTCAGTTATTGCTACTTGACCTGGAGGCTCCTGTAGAAATAACTGCATTTGCGCGGACGGTTTCAACTATTTGAGTAGCATTGATTCGCTAACGAACGGCTTTATTAAGAAGTCCTCTATCGAAGGGGTTTACGGACTTTACTTATCTTCACTTCGTGCCATCGCGAATTGTCATATGCCGAGCAACAGTGAGCGCTTACCTCAAAGCTTTCTAGTCCCGGCACCAGGGACAAGCATAAATTGCGCCACAGCGGCGGTAGGGTCTGTTCCGAAGGCTACTGCTTTGAGAGCAATCCATGGATGTGTTTTTACCCTATTAATCCAAGACATCTGCAATTAATCCTGTATCAGACAATGTCGCGGACCTCTAATGAAGATTGGTGTAGGCGCAGTTCTGGAAGGTTCACTACAACTTGCTACCAAGATTCGGAATTTACCTACCTGTACTAAGAGCTATGGCGATTCACTTGATTGAGTTGCCTCCTGAGGTCAGCTGCAAGGTAGTACATACAGTGAGACCAAAACTGCCTGTGTATGCCATGAATCCTTGTAGTCTACGGAGTACATTTGCGACCAATACAGTCCTACAGCGCTACTTAAATAACATATGGAGAAAAGAAATTTGCAAAACAATTTTCAAAGAGCTTCTAATAATATTGTAAAGAGAGAATAAAGGCCTCCAAACTTACATACGCACATAAGAGTCCATACTCTGTATTGCAATGGCCATTGGCCGTGGCGAGTTAATCGGGCTTCGGCTTAAATCACGGGCCAAGCTTATGTCGACTCCGCATTCAATCGCCGATCGCGGCTCGGAACTGGGCTGCAGCCTGTGTCTCTTCAGCACCCAGTTCATAAAGGCAACAATAGAAAGAGAGACAAATCCACCATAATAGACATCAGAGCATCAAATATTCATCAATTAAAAACGTCGAGATGTCTACTACAACAACTGTCCAAGTTGAAACGCCACCCGCCGTGGAGAGCATCGAACTCCGGCATCTCGGCCCCGGCGCTTCAACCAGCCGCCGAATCAGCGCCGAGTCCAAAGAGGCATCACACGTGGAGGCGGCACCGCATGTTTCAGACGGCCATGACGGGGGTGAACCGCCGCCGGGTGCTCTTGCGGAGACTGAGAGGTGGAATCGGCCTGTGAAGAACATTGGCCGGCTTGCGTTTGCGTTTGTGTCGTTTGCCATTGCGGGGATGAATGACGCTGCAGTTGGCGTAAGCGAACCTCTGTCTCTCTCTGTTACCCTTTGTGAAATATAGCGATGTTAATAAGTGGCATATTTATATCCATCTAGGCTTTGATTCCATATGTAAGTGACTACGCCTCCCAGCATTCATCTCTAGCTTTTTGCACATTGGACTCACTCTCATATCACCTCGACAGCTAGAAGAGTACTACAACCTCAGTTACACCGTCATATCTCTAATCTTCCTCACACCGTTTGTTGGTTACTCTATCGCCGCCTTCACCAATGCCCGCATCCACGTCCTCTTTGGCCAGCGAGGCGTGGCCATTATGGCGCCTATCTGCCATCTCATCACGTTTGCTGTCCTTGCCTCACACCCTCCATATCCTGCTCTTGTGGTGTGTAATGCCATTAGCGGATTTGGAAATGGCCTGACGGATGCGTGTTTTTGTGCCTGGGTCGGCAACATGGACAAAGCGAATACAATCCAGGGTTTCCTGCATTCGTGCTATTCGCTCGGTGCGTTGTTCTCACCGCTGATAGCTACCTCGATGGTCGTTAAGGGTGGTTTGCCATGGTATACCTTTTACTATCTCATGGTGAGTCCCTCACAGATGCATGAGGAATTTTCAGCATCAAAACTAATGGTTACTTTCTCATGAAGATTGGCATGTCCGGTCTGGAATTTGCTGGCCTTGCCATGGTCTTTTGGGACAAGACTGGCGCTGTTTATCGAGAAGAGCATGCGCGCGAGAATGCAGATGCTGGAACTGCCGGCGCAGGCACTCGCGAGGCAATGAAGTCGAAAGTCACCTGGCTTTGCGCGCTCTTCTTCTTTGCCTACATGGGCGTGGAAGGCAAGTTATACACATCTATACTTGATGATATTTCACACAATAGCACACGCTAACGCATAGCTATTGTATAGTTGGTCTTGGAGGTTGGGTCGTCACATTTATGCTCCGAGTTCGTCATGCTTCGGCGTATGCATCTGGAATTTCAGGCTCAGGCTTCTGGGCGGGTATGGCGCTTGGCCGTGCAGTCTTGGGATTCGTGACAGAGCGATTTGGTGAGAGGCTTTGCCTATCCATTTATCTTGGTATCTGTCTCGGGCTCCAGTTGCTATTCTGGCTGGTCCCCCAGTTTGTCGTTTCTGCCGTCGCCGTCGCCTTTCTGGGCTTCTTCCTGGGCCCAATGTTCCCTGGAGCTGTCATGGTAACCGCCAAGCTTTTGCCTAAACGCATCCATGTCAGTGCCATTGGTTTTGCCATGGCTATGGGGGGCACCGGAGGCACGGTATTTCCTTTCATTATCGGTGCTATTGCGTCTCATAAGGGTGTTTCTGTCTTACAGCCCATTATTCTGGCACTCATTGCTGTGATTGCCGCAGTTTGGTTGAGCTTTCCCCGTATTCAGAAGCGTGACTGAGAAGAATCACGAAATACTCGTCAAACTGACCATATGCGGTCATGAACAGAGCAGAATCGTTTGGCAATGTGCTTTTCCTTTTCTCACTTTAACCTTTTCAGTTAGATAAGCTGGTGAGCGCTAGATTGGTAGCTGAGCCGGCGACAATCACCAATTAGTTGTGTTGGACAGAGTAGACTTCTTTATGTTCGCCCATTTTTATTTTCAAGAATCGATCTTGGAAGGCAAATAATCTAGTTTGATCAGTCGATCGACACGAGTGAATGAGAACATCCTGTCCATGTTTTATCCCTTTTCATCACGCCCACTAATATGGCCAACGTCTCATCTTTCCATAGATACACACATCTTCCGAAGATAAGACAAATATCCATAAAGTACACTTATAAGAGCTATACCCAGTACCTTGGAAGTCTTAAGAAGTTTTGTTACAAAGCACTTCGTATAGCTCTTGCAATTCGCAAAGTCGTGACAAATGATGCAATTTTGGGGAAAAGTTGACTTAGCGTCATGTGATCGCATTTGGAGCCAATTTCTAATCATTGTGCTCTGAAATTCAGCACTTGCGAGGTTAAAAATTATACACTCCAAACCACGAGCTCTGGCTTTTCCTCTCAATTCCTCTCAATTCTGCCCATTCTCTGTGACCTTCTGAGCTATTTGCAGTCTGACAATCACGCAAACCTTCAAAATGCCTATCATCAACGCTGATGCCCCGCCCTCAACCACCGACACACACTACGTCGTCTACTTTGCGTCTGGTGAGCCATCCTGGTGTCCTGATTGCCGAAATGCCCTCCCGGCTCTCCAGAGTGTTTTTGGAGCAGACTCAGCGCCTTCGGCAACTCTCATTCTCGCCGGTACCCGAGAGGAGTGGAGGACCCCAAGCAACAAGTGGCGCGGTGCGCCTTATAACATCAACTGTCTTCCAACCATCGTAAGAGTAGAAAATGTAAGTTGACGGGGTTTCAAATATCTTGATTATGGAAACCTAACATGGAATTTGATAGGGACAGGAGGTTGCACGCCTTGGAGACGTTGAGGGTCAGCAGGAGTCGGCTTTAAGAAAACTGATTGCTTGAAGAAGGGACTCGACAAAGGGCTACGTTATCTCAGACAATAATAAATTCTGTATTCAAGTAATCGATGGATCTGTCTCCTAGGAATAGAACAGACCACATTTGACTAATTCATGGTGCTCTCTGCTGATGGACTGATGGGAATTTCCTGAGTAACACAGTGAACACCACCACCAAGTCGAGGCAGTTCATCAATCAGAACGGGATAAATCCTCCTCTCGTCGCCAAAAAGCATTTGGACAACCCTAATGGCCGCCGCATCATGAGCCGGATCACCGAATTGAGGGAGGATGATACCTCCATTGACCAACAGATAGTTGACGTAGCTCCTCACCGCGCGGTCATCCTCAAAGCCGCCGCCCTCAAACAAGCTTTCATCAGGCTCTTCCACTTCAATGATCTCGAATGGACGACCTTTTGCATCAGTGGCATCGCTCAGAATCTCAAGAGCCTCTTCGTAGACGGTAGTCCATTCGGTTGGCTTCTCCTCATTGGCCTTGCTTAGGAGTAGCACGCCCGGCCGGACAAATCGAACAAGGGCGTCGATGTGGCAGTCCGTCGAGTCTAAGCCCTTCCTTCCAGGGATCCAGAGAATCTTTTCGATGCCCAGGCAGCGTTTGAGCTCAGTCTCAATATCTTCGAGAGACTTTCCCGGGTTTCTGTTATCATTGATGATTGAACTTTCCGTAATCAAGAGAGTGCCTTCACCATCAGTCTCAAGTGATCCACCTTCAGTGACAATGGATGTCTCAATTCGTTCGATGTTATAGTCTTTTAGGAAGGTCTTTGCAAATGTAACAGTTGTAGGCGTGGGATGTTTATTGCCCCAGCCATTAAAGTTCCAGTCAACACCGACGATACTGGCCTCTCCATTGATCGGCTCTTTGACAACAAATGTAGGGGCAAAGTCCCTCAGCCAGACGTCCATGCTATCGCCTTCAATTTTGTGGAGCTGAATATTGAAAGGCGTTTCAATGTCGTTGAAATATGACTCTGCTTCTTCATAACGCTCACTGCCAACAGCCAGAATGACGCTTTGGAAGTGGGCAATGGCTTGTGCAATTGATGACACTTCTTGTGTTGCCCTGGCCAATCTTTCAGGATAATCTTTATAAGTACCCTCCAGGCCAGGCCAGCCTAGAATAGTCTTGCTTTGCGGATGCCATTCCGCAAGGCGTCGAAGACTAAAGTCAGTCATGTTTGGATGATTGGTTGATGGGCAGAAAATAGACGAGTGTGTAAAGTAGGCGTTAGGAAAGTAGGAGTAAAAAGGATTGAATTGAAGTTTAGATTCATCTGCTCTCCAGCTGGATTAAAGAGGCATATTTATAGAAGTTGCCTTGAGTCGGTCTGACCTCATATCCAACATCAGTATTATTCAGAAGAGGAGTCTTCGTAGTCCCCTGCAGTGTTAGTGTTGTGGTAGCATCGAATCAATTCACTTCGATCGAAGATTTGCCTCGAACACAGCATAAATACGGGTGCTGTCTTTGCATAGTAACTACCAGAATTACGTGATACTGCATTTATTGGATAAATATTGAACTTGTGATGTCATGGGTGCACAAAGATGTTACACAGAAATATGCTTGGGGGATAACGTGTAGCCAGGTCAGTGCGCGGTTGGCTATGAGGCCAAAGTCCGAGTTCTGAAGTTTGCACAGTTGAGTAGATGGGTGATTGATCATAGAATGATCGAAAGGGATGGTGTAAATTCGCATTGAAGTATAGAAGAACAGCAATTCGAAGGGTGTCACTGCCTTTTGACTGGCTTTAACCGCCAACATGAGGATAAGTGTATATCACAGCCAACCACAAGCATTCGCGTGGATTTGAACGCATAGAATAATGTAAAAGCCGAAATATTTTGTAGCTGACAAGCGGGAATTATTGTGTTTAGTGTTGAAAGGAGACGAGCTAGAAAAAAGAAATAGGCTGTGGGATATTAATATTGACTGATAAGAGGATGAATCATAAGTCCACCGCCGTCTAATAAGCCAGAAGGTTTCGATACGACTTAGATGGTTCGAATAGCTATTCAAGTATTCTGTGCGTATCTATCAGAGAGGCCAGTCCTTTTTAAGCTATCGTCTTAGAGCGGAGTCTACTCATTGCCAGCGCTTTCTGCTAGATTATCCCGAACAGCCTCAAATTTAGTGAGCCACTCCTGAGTTCTCGTATTTTTCCTTTGAAGAATATCCCCCGCTTCAGCTATATACTTATCGCATAACGCTCGTGCTTCTGAAACTCTATCGTTGGAGGCCAGAAATGAGATGAGATTATATGCTGTTATGAGTGTTTCGTTGTGGGCTAGCCCAAGAACTTCACTTTTATTCCTCAAGCTGCGCCTGTAAAGAGAGATGGCTTCGTCGACCTTTTCGTCATCTTGACTGAGCATATAGGCTACATTATGTTCCGCGACTAGGGTATCCGGATGGAGGTGCCCAAGCAGTTCTCGCTTGAGCTCGTAGGTCTTTAGCGCCATCTTTTCTGCTTCCTCAGTCTTGCCCTGTTCGTCGAGAACTGAGGCAAGATGCGCCATACAGTTCAAGGTGTCGTTATGTTTGAGTCCAAGAACCTGTTCGCTGCGGGCCAGAGCTTCACGCTGCATCTTCTCTGACTCTGCGTAATCCCCGGTCAAAAGAATGGCTGTAGCAAGATCGCTCAAACTATCGATTGTCATAGGATCGTCTTCTCCGAGGATCTCGCGCCGGTATTCCACGACTTGTTTAAGAACTGGAAGGCCAAGAAGGTCCTGATCAAACGTCGCGAGAGTCCAGCCCAGCAACCCCATACTAACCAATGTGTCAACATGCTTTTCACCCAAGTGCTGGTAGTTTATTTCAAAAGATTCTTTGAACCTTGAGCGTGCTTCATCATAGTTTCCATTCCAGTGGATAAATCTCCCAGTGGAAGCCAGTAACTTCGCTTTTGTGATCTCGGAATCCTTTGTCGCCGTCTTGAACTGATACTGCAGGATCCACTCAGCATGAGGAAGCAAAATTTCTCCAAGTTTGAAATAGTCCGACTTTGGTTGCGATGATGGCGCGGGGAATTGGGACGTGATAGACTTCAATGCTTGGAAAGCCCACTTGTCTACATCCTCAGGGTTCTCCTCTTCTAACCACCACCTTGTTGCCAGCTGCACAAGGCGATGTGTGCTAAACACCGAGTCGTTCTCATCAATAATCGAGAAGGCTTTTAAGAGTTCGGTAGCTTCCTGGAGTTGAGAACTCTCTGCTGGTTCGTCTGCATCCTGCAAAAGAATGGCGGGGATCCCATGATGTTGAAAGAAGTTGATTAGACATAACAAGTCTGCCGCCTTTCGATTTGAGTTCCGTATCGCTTCGAAAGAAAGTTTCCAAGTTTTTGCGACGGATTCTGGAGTATCTTCCGGTCGTGGTTGGTCGGAAACCTCATGATTGGGTAATGTTGACTTGGTAGCGCTATTCCTTCGGTATTGCTCTAGGTACTGTTGAATAGTCATTTGCTTTTTTACCATAAAGGCAACTGCCTGGGTGATAGCGAGGGGAGTATAGTCAAGTTCTTCAAGCAGCCCAAGAATCATATTTTCGGGCTCGGTATCTCCCAATTGCTTCTTTACCAACTCCAGCCCCTCCGTTTTACCCAATTCATGGATTATGATTGGCCTTGTAGGATTCGCTACATCGGAAGCAATCTTGCGGCTCCTTGTTGTAAACAGTAAAGACCCAGTTTGGCAGTTCGGGATGCACTCTGAAGGAGTTTTGCCGATTGACATCGTTCCGCGAAAAAAAGAGTCCTCGTCGTCCACGTTATCAATGACCATAAGCCACGGGCCTACATGTTCCATTTCGAGCCAATCCTTCAAAAGCAGGGCCGCGTCAGATTTGGCGCTATCCGGAGCGCTTATGTTGCATTCACTCGCAATTCGGTTCAGAGATTCTTCAAAGCGAGCAACCGTGGCTGCGTTTACCCAGAACACGGAGCACTTGGCATCTTTACTGCGCCTTCGAAAGCAATATTCTAATGCCACTTGAGATTTTCTGGGGAATATGTTAGAAAAACGTGATCGCAATTACACAGATAAGAAGAGTCACCCTATGCCTCCAGAACCACAAAGCGCTGCCCTCGGTTGGCTGCCGTCCTTGACCTCGAACGCTTGATCAATCTCTGTAAATATTCCGCTTCTTCCTACAAATGAGATGTTCCTGTCGAACGGTACAAGCCAAAAAGGGTCTGGGGACGAAGACCGCTGCTGCTGCCACTGCTCAGCCTCGAGATTGGCCGCAGTGCCAGTATCCATGATCAATGCGACCAAGCTTTCGCAATTCTCTTGGCAAAAATTATGAGGTTCCAGTGATCTTATGTACGACTGTATTGATAACCCGTATTAGCAAATTTTGAAGGGAAATGGTTAAGAGGCATTGATCGGTGCTGGTTTTAATTTGAGCGTTCTTATGTAGGATTACGAGCCTTCCCATGGCTTCTTGCAAGGCATTTTGTTGCCTTATTCCAAGCGACTAGTGGCCATACACTCTTGAACGGATTTAGATCTCATTGGCCACGCATATATGTCTTACATGCATGACTGTGGATATAATGCCTAGAAATATGTGCGCTTGTGAAATACGACACCCCTCTCCAGCTCAATAAGAGACATAACCAGTTCATGTAGGTAGCATTCCTGAAACAGATAGCTAATCATTGGACGAGCGCCCATTGTACCACCTAAATAGTTGAGCTAGGTTGTTGCAACACTTTCTGGCACTGCATTACTCTTAATGGCGCCGGCTTAACAGCGACCATACCTACTCAAGAGATATATGGCGGGGTGGTCATATTAGACGACTTAATTGAAGTAGGTGATGATAAGAGAGTGTGGATGCTCTAGAATAATCATTGCTGTTGGTCGATTTCTTCTTATAGAATTACAGTAGCAATTATCATGAAAGAAGACACTGTCGTGGAACTCGGATATGAGCGGAGTGCAAGTTACACAACTTGGCTGATCAGTGGGTAAACTCCACGCTAGAATTAGTTCTCACCTCCTCACAGCCCCTCACTCAGAGAACGACTTTGATCTTTGGGTGGTTCACAGCGAGTTCTTGGAACCGGTGTCTCTGTCTAACAAAAATTAGCAATATTTTCGAGTCGTCTAAGAGGCCGAGAATCTAGACAGAATGTCTCAACAAAAGACGGCAAGCTCAAATACGCCATGGGTTGTTGCCATAGCAGCCGCAGCGTTTGCAATAGGCGTCGCCACATCTGATGCCGTAAAGGACGCCGTTTTCGATATCCAAGATGTAATCACGACTTACAAAGGAGGAAATACTCTTCAAGAGCTGGCTGCGCTGCCATCGCAAGTACAAGTCGTGGATCCAGCAGGATTCGTAGTGATGCCTTCAGTACCACCAGCAAACATTGCCAATGTTACCACGGTAGATTGAACGCCCTTGCCTATATTTTAAGCGAATCATGTGTCTAATTGATGGATAGAAATTTGTCCCTCCAGGGTTTACTATGGAAAGTCTAAAGGAGAAGCCATTTCATGTTTACCACCCCGATTTCATTCACATCTTGGGTGCAAATCCGACCCTTACACTCATTGCCGATTCAGGCACAGACCCGCTGTTCCACGAAGCCGTAGTATGGTAGGATAAATGTCAACTCTTCTACTTTAGTATCCCTAGCGCTCACAATGCTTTCAGGTACCCTCCTACAGATGAGGTTTTCTTTGCTCAGAGCGCCGGCCCTTTAACAGCTGGAACAGGCTTGAAGAAATCCAGTGCCATTTTAAAAGTATCTTTGGAAGAAGCTATGGCCGTCTCGAGCGAGCGAGATGCTGTTGGTAAAGTTCAAGTTCACGTAGTTCCTACAGAGCCCCAGGTCATTAACCCTAATGGTATGTTTTATTGACTGTACCATAAGTTGTATCTGTTCATAGAACAATGCCTGCTAATAATTACTAGGCGGGACCAATTACAAGGGCACCATCTTGTTCACAGGCGAGGGAATGGGCGCAGATGTCGCTCCAGCACTCTTCTCTGTCAATCCAGTACCGCCTTACAACACCACTAGTATGTACCGTGCCAACACAATCTGTCAAACATCCCTCTCTATACTAATTGATGCCTCCCCTTCAGTCCTCGCCAACAATTACTTCGGTCGCCAGTTCAACTCCCTCAATGACGTCTCAGTTAACTTCAGAAACAAGCACATCTATTTTACAGACGTTGTATACGGCTATCTGCAAGATTTTCGACCGAGACCTGGCCTTCCCAACCAAGTATATCGTTTGAACCCTGATACTAGGGCTATTAACGTTGTGGCAGATGAGTTTGTAAATTGTAATGGTGAGCAACGATCTATTCTTTCCGTACTCTTCTCTTCTTAAACTGTGACTAGGAATCACCTTTTCTCCCGAAGGCCGCTATGCCTACATCACCGATACAGGGGCTGGCAAGGCTTTCCGAGGCTACGATAACACTGGGCCATCAACAATGTGAGTGAACACTGACACCGATTTGCTGCCAAGTGTAGCAGTGGGTTGTGAAATAAAAACCTTTCTGACTCAATTCCTAGATATCGCTACACAGTAGCTAGAGATGGAACCTTTAAAGATCGAAAGGTGTTTGCATATCCTGGAGTCGGCATTGTGGACGGTAATTGCTGACCTTCTCCTCCTCGCTGGAACATTGCTAATGCTGCCACATTGTAGGAATTCACTGCGACTCTGAAGGTAATGTTTATGCAGGCTGTGGCGATGGTGTTCACGTGTGGAATCCTTCGGGAACTCTGCTGGGCAAGATATTTCTTGGAGAGACATCGGCCAATTTCCAGTTCGCGGGCGACGGTCGAATGATCATCGGCGCCGAAACGCATTTATACTACGCAACCTTAGCTGGAAAAGGAGCGCCAATCTCATGAAAATAGGATACTGCCTCAAGAAACTTGGCATATATGTGCACAATGGACGAGCCAGGTAATGGACTGTTGAACAAATATGGATACAGATGAATGTCTGGTCGGAAGTTCCCTAAAGTTTCTTGCGGTATATTCTCATCTTTGTTGGCCCTACAACTACAGTCGCAAGCCATTCAATAATCTCAGCAGTTTCAGCAACTCTGAGTAGCTTATATCCACGACGCTCATACCATCGCACAACGCGGTGATTTTCTTCGTGGTCCCACCCATCTGGTACCAAAATCTCGAGCTGCATTTCCTCTGCGCCCAACCTTTTCGCCCAATCCTCTGCAAATTCCATAAGCTGTTGACCAACTCTAGTACCGCGGTGTTCAAGGTGACATGTCAGGAGGCCGAGGCTGGTCACACCGGGCCCAACTAGCTCTATGCTCACGCAACCAATTACATCCTCAGCGACCTCTTTATCTGGATCAGAAGATGGCTTCCACGCAATCGCTATTTGGCCGCTAAGAATCTTTTGGCTTAATTCCGAGGCAGAGGTGCGAATGTGCTTCTTTGTATCTACCAAGCCATCGTAGTTGGAATGATAGGAACGGTTAATGAAGCTGGTCATGTACTCTAAGAGCGCTGAGTTATTCGCCAAAGAGGGCGATGCCACGATGATTTTCGCCCTCGGTAAGATCTGAGATTTATTTGGTGACTGGGTAGCACCAGTAAGTGATTGGACGGCCTCAATGGAGGGCATAGTGACGGAAAACTGAGGAAGAGTCACGACGAATCTCTAGTTCGAGCACAACGCAATCGCAAATGAAGAAAGCAAGTCGTATTAATGAAAGGACAGCTTTTGCCAGTAATCATCGTAATCCACAGAGGTGAGTCACTTTTTGAAGCAGTAAGACGGCATCCTGTGGGGAACCAAGGGGCAGACAGGCTATATATGCTAGTAATCTTCTTTCTAAGAAGGATATGGAGTAGTGAGACTAATGATCTGTCATGGTTTCATTACTTGCGGAGGAGAATCGGAGTCTTTGCTAGTGCTCTGGGTCTGTGGATATAGACTGAATCGCCTCAATCACTAGTACATACGACCATAGGTAGAGGAAAATTCGGGGTCCCGTCTGCTCCCCCATAGACAAGCCTCTAACCGGCAGATTAGTAGTTGAGTGGGTGACCATCAGCGAACACCGGCTGTTGTATGTTTTTCTTTTTTTGTTTCTGTTGAACTTGGCTCACGAGATGATGTGTTGTAGCTGTCTTGATGCAGTGGTTGTTGCGACAGGGGAGCACATATAAGACCCTCGCTGTTGGAGCATGCGGGGTTATTTTTGCTCTGTAAAGTCAGGCTAATAAACGTTAGCCGACTTCGCTTTTACATCCACTGCAGTGGTCTACACACTAATATCTTACGTCTACTTAAAGAGCATCTACGGATGGTTCTTTTTGCTTCGAGCTTGATATTTTCCGCTTTCTGCATTCTATTGTAAGACTCCAAATTTGGAGTCACATGGATGATTCAGTTCTTAGTGGTCAACCAACCCCGGCGCTGAGACGCTCTCCATCGAACGTTTAGTCCTCTGCCCATAATTAAAACGGAGCGGACGCTGCCACCGTTTTCATATATACCTACCCATAAACGCGGTGCACACATTCTCAGGAGTTCCAACGTTAGTGATGTTCTCATAACCCACGCTTTTAGAGTATATCGTAGGATTACAGGTATCCCATGAGTAGTCCTTTTAGGGTGGCTTACGGTCTTCCCGTCACTCCTGCCCTGATGGCTCTTCGGGAGAGACGGATTTCCGTGGTACATCTCCGATGTGCTTTTCCTTGGGTCAGGCTGTAACAGTTAGTTATTAATCTTTAGTAGGTATGAATTATAACGAGCTTTTAAAGGATAGATATAATTTTAAATCTATATTGCAAAGATTCTTGTTTTTGTTGAATAAGTGTTTTACGTACTTTGGTTGTTTATTAGAAGATCTAAAAGATTGGATTCGGCGGATTCTGTTTTCTTTATTCGATAGATCGTCTTGGCTACGGCAGCGACCTGTGCTTGCGCTTCGGCAGCAGCAGGCCAAACCCTGGCGCGGAGTTTTAAAGCGCCCAAGTTCAAGCGAATTCTTTCTCGTGACGCAGAATCACGAGCATCTGGCGACAGCAGTGCCCAGTGGCTGAGGTGAACAATAGACGACAGTGTGAGGGCACATGTAAAGAAATGTGTGTGCGAGAGCAGTGACTTTTGTGTAATCATGGCACTGATGGCGGTGGCCGATGAAACGGTCTCTGTCGTGTAATAATCGACGTAGTCGTTGCCTAAGGTGGTTTGCACCGGCGCGCAGGTATCGATTGCCTGGGCTGGTTTGATATCGAATCGACAATATGGCTGGTATAGGAGTATGAGGATGGCATATGTTATCATATATGCCTGAAACATCATCTCGTCCGGCTCACTGTCTTGCTGTAACATGTGGCGTTTGAAGTGAGGTAGATGCAACCTCCAACTCGTAAGAAGCAATTCCAATTCTTTGACATTAGGGTCTTCAGGGTTACATATAGGTGGTAATCGCAAAAATTTACCGAGATTTTGACCACATATGATAAGTTGAGCAAAAGACGAGAATTGGTGTTCGTCTTCGTGGAAGTTTCTATCCTGGAGATCCGGGAGAGACGGCGGTTTTGGAATTTCCTAGCGCTAGCAGTTAGAATGACTACAATTAATTTGGAGACCAGCCGAGTAGAACGAATAATGAGGGTAACCATTTGTTTCACCCACCCCCGAGAGATATTGATGTTCCTCACAAGGAAGCAACACATCAGCCGAGACGTCGAATAGTGCAAAGCTGGATTCGCGATGTATGCCTGCAATCATGCCATCCATAATGTAGAGGTACCACCATGTTCGTCGCCAAGACTCTTCAAGGACAGGAGAGTCTCGCCCGTGAAGGGCTGCGAAGTTGCGTTTGTTTAAACCAATTTCTAGTGCAAGCAGCTCCACATCACTCAATATTCTGAGGCTTTCGCGCCGCTGGCAATTGCCGTCTAGAGCCACCAATAGCAGCATCATTGCCTGAACAAGAAAACCATTACGCGGCGCCTGGTCATCATATATAGAGGAATGTGCGGCATTGTACAAATCGGTTTGGACCGTGGCGTTTATGTACAGAGAGCCCACCCACCTCATGGCCGCAACCAGGATATGCAAGCTCTTCGCATCGTCAATTTGAGAGAGATGGCAGCGTGGAAGGACAAACGGGTTGGATGCAAATGCATGGTAATAAAATGAAGTCAAGGGTCGGTCCGAATCATTCATAATTGTCAACTGCGGCGACGAAGTCTGGTTGTAAAGCGTACTCGTAGCGTATGCGGATAGCCTTCTCAGCCGGGAACCGGCCGACAATGAATGTGATTCGGCTCTGTTATCAGAGGCTTGATTGTGGTTTGGTGCATTGCCGCGAGCTGCATCCACTGAAGGTCCTGGCGACGGAGGCTGATACTGCAGCCGTGATGTGGCTACCAGTGGCAACCTTTCCTTGCCTTTAATCGTGGCTCGTCGAAGACGGTTGTATCCTCGCTGCGATGGAATGAAAACGCATTCTACTTGAGAAGTGATGCATCGAGCACACGGATTCGATCCACTACATTTCAGGTGTTTGCGTCGCTATATTTTATTTTCATGGTTTAGTACATGTATGGAGCTGCTCGAGCAGAGCGGATTTGCCATAAAAAGAAGCATAGGGATCTCGCTGAAGCACCTACACATGCCAGACAGGTCTTTACAGGCAGCGACCTGGAAGCATCTTTCTGTGTCTCCGTGTATGGGGTGACAGGTACTTGATTGTCTTCGATGTTATCTGCTGGTGTAATGTCGGGGTCAATCGATTGGTCGACGACTGGGGACGTGGCCCAAGAGAATGTTGGGCTTAGATGCGACACTTCTGGGTAATCATCTAGGATAGAGAGAAAGTTTTCCATTCCGCAAGCTCGCTTGACAAGTTTGATATTTTTCTTCGTCTTCTTTTTAGGTTTCAATTTCACTCTTGAAAACCAAAGAATCACCCACCCACTTCTTTTTCTTTGTTGCCCGTGGCGAACAGTGGCGAGGAGAGGACGGAGACTATTGATTTGAGGAGGAATATGCTCGTTTACATCGTTTACAGTTTGGTTGTAGATGTCTCGATTTCCAAGCTGCTCCAATGTGATAAGAGTAGGGAACGGGAGAGCCACGGCACTGATCGAGAATATTCCACTTGCTAAGGGCCTAGGACAAGGAGAACCTTGGTGGCGAAAGTCCGACGACTGGGTCGCCGACCTTGGAACTGCTAGAATTCAACACACGCGCCATGGTCGGCGACTAGCGCTACAGCTGGAATCCACCAGCGATAGCGTGTCGATGTCGCCGAGCCAAAAAGGATTGCCGACGAGCCTTCAAGTTCCCATAGTGTCGCCGACATCGTAGTTGGAACTCTCTCTTTCCAAAATAGAATTTCATTTTTAAGTAAGTGCTGTATTACACGTGTAATGTCCGCGGTTGATTGTCCGATTTGCATCACAAAACAAAATTTCATTTTTAAGCAAGTGCTGAAATACACGTGTAATGTCCGCGGTTGATTGTCCGATGTGCATCACAAACTGTAATAGGCTCTCCCAGTGTGACTGTAGCCTTTGATTACCTGCAACATAATATAAATACATGTAGCAAATCCTCTCTATATACCGGATACGCCATAACGCTTGCTAGGACACATTCTGAGAACTCATTGTCACACCACGCATTTTTTCAGCTGCCCTCCGCCCCTTTTTTTGTTCGAATCATCATCTTTTACGCGAGCCATTATGCATCCCAATGATGGCCAAAACAATGGGGCCGCAGATCTGGAAATGAACCGCATTCAAAGTGCTGTGTTAGCCAATGACATTGTCTCTTCGTTAGCATGGCACAGCCTCAGCGTCGTTGTCAAAGACCACCAGACAGGCCGTCAGTTGTCCATCTTAGATAAGGTGTGCGGAATAATCAAGGCCGGAGAGGTGCTTGCTATCATGGGACCCAGTGGCTCCGGAAAGACGACTCTACTCAACGCTCTAGCGCATCGGGTGGCTGCTGCTGGAGCCACAACTCATGGGGACATTTTGGTGAATGGTTCCAAGGCGTCCCTGCAAACTATTCGAGACTTGTCTAGTTACGTAGAGCAAGAAGATGCTCTGATTGGTAGCTTGACGGTTCGGGAAACAATGATGTTCGCGGCTCGCCTCTCACTTCCAGCGTGCGTCAACACCTCATGTGCTTGCACACTCGTGCGAGCCGACTGCCAGTGCTTGTATTTTGTCCACGGTCGACGCTAACATACATCTGCAGAACCGTGACTAAACAAGAAGCATTTCAGCGCGTTGACGATCTGATCGCGAGCTTTGGTTTGCAATCCCAGGCACACACAATTGTTGGCACGACTATGAAGAAGGGTCTGAGTGGAGGCCAAAAGAAACGGCTAGGAGTCGCAAGTCGCTTGGTAACAAATCCCAAGATTCTCTTTCTCGACGAGCCAACGAGTGGGTTGGACTCCGCTCTTAGTCTTGAGGTTTGCACTTATATCAAGGATATTGGCCGCAGGCACAATGTAAGTCATTTCCAATAACCCTAGTTCACGTAAATTTCGCAATCGTTGCCAATCAAGCTCTGATTTTGTCTTTTAGCTAGTAATTGTGGCATCGATTCACCAGCCGTCGTCGGCAACATTTTTGCAATTCGATTCCCTCTGCCTTCTATCTGGAGGACGTACCTGTTACTTTGGTCCGATCTCTGCCGCAACTGCATACTTTACCAGCATCGGACACTCAATCCCTGCGGAGACAAACCCGGCCGAGTACTTCCTAGACTTGATTAATACAGACCTGGATAAAGACGGAGAGATTCGCCGTCGAACTCATCACATCTGTCAGTCTTGGGCTGCATCTGAGAATCAGAAGAGCCTTGAACTCGTCGTACAGAAATCTCAAGAAGCCGCTTCAAAAGACATATTGCATTACTCTGTCGAACGGTCCAGTCCATGGAATGTTCCGATTGTGCTGCTTCATAGGTCATGGATAAAGTCATACCGCGATATTATGGCATACGGTATCCGTATTGTCATGTATCTTGGTCTTGCTATCCTTATGGGCACCGTTTTCCTCCAATTTAACGAAGAGCAAAAATATGTACAGCCTTATATTAACGCTATCTTTTTCGGTAGCGCTTTTATGTCCTTTATGGCTGTTGCTTATGTGCCAGCTTTTCTGGAAGACTTTAATACCTTTAAGCAGGAGCGAGCCAACGGCTTAGTTGGGCCTTTGGCATTTTTAATGTCTAACTTTATTATTGGCCTCCCATTTCTTTTTATTATTACAATCATCTTTTCGGTTGTTGCATATTGGCTTATTGGATTCCGCTCTGATGCATCGACTTTTTTTATGTGGGTTTTATGGCTCTTCCTGGATCTGGTGGCTGCAGAGTCTCTTGTTGTTCTTGTTTCCTCTGTCTTTAATATCTTTGTTGTTGCTCTGGCTATTACCGCCTTTGCCAACGGTCTTTGGATGTGTGTTGATGGGTTTTTGGTGCCGATGAATATTCTAAACCCCTTTTGGAAGTACGCCTTTCATTATATTGACTACCAGGCCTATGTTTTCCAAGGAATGATGGTCAATGAGTTCCAATATCGGCAATACGACTGCGCCGAGGCTTCGCCGGGCCAGTACCAGTGCGCATATTCGAGCGATCTGAACTCCGAGGGAAAATTCCGAGGCATCGATGTCCTCCAGCTGTTTAGCATTAGTACCGGACTTCAAGGAACTTGGATTGGTATTATAATCGGCATAATTGCTGGCTACCGAATCCTGGCTTATTTAGCTTTATTACTACGTAAGTAAAAGATATATTATATTGTTCAACGGCGCTCCTAGCACAGCAGCCTCGTCATCACAGCCGCTTCCTTTCCTGCCAACTCAAACCAACGAAGGGCAGAGTCTGTTCCTCAAGCTCGCAACGTGCGCAACGACGCTCGAGTAGCAATCGTGACACAGCTGTACTTCGTTGTGTCGCAGTAAATCTAGGTGTTTTGGTGATGACCACTGTTTTGTGATGTTCGAAATCAGTAGTTCGACTAGGACGAAGCCATCCTACTCCTCATATCCATTCCATAACCCGGGAACTAGGTATCGGCGATGTAAACAAGCAAGTGCCACTGGAGCTGTCAATTTCCGGGCGCCGCGGCCCATTCCGGAGAGCTTATTCACTAGCTAAAGAGGCAAATGTTCACGTCTATGACATCGTTCAGCACTATCTGCGAGACGGCGTAATCATACACCGCTCAATCGATTTGCTAGGTCTGATCGCTGATCGTGATATCCAATGGTGTCAGCATGAGATTTCTGCCGCAGGTTGAAGCAGGCTTCATAGGAAGTAAGACATAAGCACACTGCAATGGATTGAAGCTTATGCCAATTGACCGCTGTCTATATATATGTCAGTGCCCAGTAAAGAGCAACGCTACACTGAGAAAGAGTATTCTCATATCTTATAATGATAGATGCCATAAGTCATTTAACCTTCAATTACTAAAGACAGTAGTTATACAGCATCGTGGTCCGCGTTTGCCGATGCGCCGTATAATGAATCATTACTTCAAGACAAATAGATAGTCAGCTTCATGTGGCACACGCCCGTTGACGATTACATTAGGCTTTGGAATACTCGCCAAGGTGTCTATTTTAAGAATTAACCCCAAACCGGGTCACTAAATAATATCGCGATCTTCATAGAACTCTAACGCCATCCGAGGCTCATCTGATACAGATTCAGACAAACAAATCTTGTGTCTATGTATATATAAGACATAAGACCCACGTATTCGTCCCATCTTAATCTGCTTTACCACGCGGTGGGAAATCGCTTACTATATGTAAATATGCGAACCATTACTGCTTTGGTCGGCACAGCTCTTGCTGCCTGCGCAGCAGGTGCCTCGCCTCCTGTCAGCCGTCATGAAGCCCCCAAGCTGCCAGCATTTGTCCTTGAATATGGTGAGCCCAGCAGTCTGCATGCTCTTCTTTTCCTGCGCAAGCTACAATCCCTTTGTTCATAAACTCTTCACGAAACTAACTTCTCATAGCTCCAATTGTCGCACTCGATGAAGGCGAAGTCCTATTCCCCGCCGACATTGGCAAGCAGTTACTCAACACGATTCCTAAAGTCAACTTCACCAAAGTAAAGGGAGAACCACACTCACTGACACTTAACAACTTGAACGAACTCAACAAGCTTGGAAATACTTCAGTCTTTCTCACCGCCAAAGACGATATTACAGATATCGCACGGGAGCCGTCTTGGGTACACGGAGTCAAACCGAATAGTCGAGGCGAAATAGTAGGCGCTGTCTCTTGTGCCATCGTTCTTCGCACGCATCCAGACAACTCCTCAATAGTGGATGCTTTTTACTTCTACTTTTATGCTTTTAACAATGGTGGGCACGTTGCCGGAATTCCCGAAGACTTCCACGTTGGTGACTGGGAGCATTCCATGGTCAGATTCCAGAATGGTGTCCCAACTGAGATATTCTTGTCCCAGCACAGCGATAGTGGTGAAGCTTTCTCATACGGAGCGCTTCAGAAGATCGGGAAGAGAGCGCTCATATTTGCGGCGTTCGGCGGCCACGCGAACTATGCTACAAAGGGATCTCATAATATCCCGTTTACTCTTCCACCGCTGCCTGCGTTGAACCTGAGTTCAGTGTCAATACCAGGAATTCCTTCCAGTGTCCTCGAGCATTTAAATCTATCGGCAATTCTAGAGGCCGTGATTCCAGCCAACTTCCTACAGGACAAAACCTCGATGGGTACATTATGGGACCCAGTTGCTAATGCCTTCGCCTACAACTACACCTTTGACTTCAATCCCCACCGTTCTGCGGAAGAAAACAACAAGTTCACTCCGCTGGCGACCAAGAGCCAACCCAACCCCCCGACTAGCTGGCTGACTTACTTTGGGCAGTGGGGAGACGAGCAATATCCGTTCACAGATGTTCGACAATTTGCGATTCTCAACATTCCTGCATTGGCGTACATCATGAGCGGGCCTAATGGACCTGTTTTCAAACATCTTGTGAGATCAACAGTATGTCCACCAGCTATGGTCAATTGCACCATCAAAACTTCATTGAAGGAAGCCAATTAGCGTGAAGGGATCAAGTTCCATTCTTGGTCATCATCAGTCTACAACTTTTTGAAAGCGATGTATGGAACCGCATGTAGTCATAGTAGGTAACAAATGATTTATCCCTGTACTCTTTCAAAATATCGCATCTTAAAAAAGAAGAGAGTAAGGCTAAAGAGTGTCATACTTAACATCACCTATACGACAACGACATATCATTTCCAACCTGGCTAAGAAGTCAAGATTTTCTCTTGTCCATATAAAATTTAGGCAAGAAATTAACTATTCGTGATCACTATATTCGGCTCACTCCCCAACCGCGTAGTGCATCCTTCAAAAATCCTGCATATACCCCACCATCTTGCTGTGCAAGCAGACTGAGGATTATCTTCCCGCTTCAACGTACATGCGAACCCCGCGCTTCTTCATGCGCTATTATTATATGAACCTGGAATAATGAATCCGCAAAAGAGGATTAACATTCGATCAACTGCCGGGGCATCTAACATCTATAAAGATGTTACTCCACTTAGTTTACAGGACGAGGAAATACGCATGCTCCATCTTGAATGCGGCTCAGGCTCTTCTTTGCTTCAATGCACACTGCATAGAGTCTCTCTCCAGTCTGTCCCTACCCCGAGTTACGAAGCACTCAGTTATACGTGGGGGGATGAAAATGATAGAAGAGAAATCGTCGTAAACGGTTATATCGTGGATGTTACCTTTAATCTCTATTCTGCCCTTTGCCGCCTTCGGCTGGAGGATGAAACTCGTGTGTTATGGATAGATGCTCTATGCATCAACCAAACTGACCTAGATGAGCGCTCTCAGCAGGTCCAGCTAATGAGAAACATCTATACCACATGCGACCAAACCGTTATATGGATAGGAGAGCCGCCAGAAGAGATGTTACCTACTTGGGAAATGCATTGGACCGGAGATGAGTGTGACGATGAGTCAATAGACTGGTTTTGGAAGGAGTTTTATTCCGACTCCAATCGCTCAAACATAGATGACAATGATTCAACTTCAATCGACCAGATTTTTCATGCATTCGCCAATCTCAGGCTATTGTCCAGTGGTCATCTCTCGGACCAGCCGCTCTTCATAGACATGGCAGGAGAGGAGTTTTCCTATTATATGACATATTCGGACTATTGCCGTCTGGTAACTGATGCTCTTGCACCTTTCTATGACAGTCCCTGGTGGACTAGAATTTGGGTTAGTCCTCATTATTGACGCTTTTTTGTTTCCTGTTTATTGGCTATAACTGACTCGTATGATACATTGCAGACTGTTCAAGAGGTTATCCTTCCTCCCAAGGCCAAATTCGTCTTTGGACCTATATCAATTGATATGTCTTGCCTACTCGAGGCATTTGCTGCCCTTGCTCGCCACATGTTTGAGCCTTGTTGTTCCGAATTGTTTTCTCGCTGCGACTTCAGAGTCAGGAAATGCTTCCGACAGCTGGGGAGTGTTCTTACCAATATCAAGAATATGAGAGTTAGCCATGGCGATGGTACTAACGTTGAACTTTGGGAAACCTTGACCACGTTTCGCGCCAGACATGCAACAGATAACCGGGATAAAGTCCATGGTGTTTTAGGTCTTGTTAACACATGGTCGGGACAACCCATTGTCCCTAATTACAGAGCCGCAACCGAAACCATCTATTGTCAGGCAGCCATCTCTACTGCCATTGGGACTCGATCTCTCTTTCCTCTACACTTCCCACTTCAAAAGCATGCCTGTCCCACTCTTCCTTCATGGTGTGTAGACTGGACTGCAGCTAGTGCGCTCGCTGATCAGCTCAACGTCTATCAATGGAGCCAGCAGCCGTTCAAAGTTTTTCCAACCCATGGCGCGGATCACTTCCACATAGTTCCTCGCTCAGATAACCGCATCCTGGAAGTCCGCGGGCGTCGCTGCGATAGAGTTGCATCGGTGGGCAAAATATGTCAGGGACATGAGCCCAATGAGAAACGTACGGCATATTGTGACTGGTTTCTCCTAACGGGACTTCATCGCAATCCCTCTAGGATGTATCGTTCCGGGTGTTCTTATTTTGAAGCCTTCTGGAAATGCCTCTGTTGGGACATGATACTCCATATGTCAGAAACTGCAGGAATAGCAATATCTGCTAGATCCAAAGGCTCAGAGAGCTATGAAGCTTTCGTGGGCTACTGCCACAGCTCTCTCAAATCTATATTTCATCCAGAAGGGCTCTCTCAGGCAGACCGAGAGGCTGTGCTACAGCTCGACAAGAGATTTCAAACGACAGAGGACATGAAATGGGGTCAGTACTCACAGTCAGATTTTCTGGTCGAACAGTGGATCAATGGCTTGACTCTAAATACAACCTTTTTTGTGACGGATTCAGGGTATTTGGGCCTCGGCCCCCCTGAGACTAAAATAGGAGATGAGGTATGGTGCCTATTTGGTGGCCAAATGCCCTTCATTCTCAGACCAGTGGCAACAACACAGGAAGTAATCTTGGGGCAAGGAAAAAAGCAACTTCACCAAGTCTTTGGAACTTGCTATGTGCATGGAATTATGGATGGTGAAATCGCAAACGATGAGAATATCCCAGCTGAGATATTATATTTGTCCTGAAAGAAGATGCTTGCCAACTGGTTACGACTCATGCTACCTCTCATAAATGGGTAACCCACATCTATACGGTGATGGGCCACTGTTTTTAGTTGCTTAACCTGGATCAGTTCCTAAGGCGTCTTTTGCAACAGTTGCCATTGACCGAACATTCGTGCATCAATGAGAATTTGAAGCCTCGCCTGCAATCTCTTAATTTCTCATTACCTGATTTACTGCTGATATAATTGATTTCGAGAATGTTTTTGGTTCAGTCGGCCTTTTCCATTACTGGGGTCAACAAATGGAATTGCCTGGTGAGCGACGTTGAATTGTGAGACCCAACCCATTCAATCAGAAGCCCATAAGCCACTTTTTTCCGAGCGAATTCCCACGCTTAAAACTCAAGACCCAAGCACCTGATGGTTATCAATCAATTACAATGCGAAATATAAAGATAACTAATTGTGTTTCTAGGCCAACACGGATAATTTCTTCTCCTGCGTGGATACATAGCGAATTGAATGCTCCACGGATTGAGTACTAGCATCTCCGTGTAAGCTGTAGCTTCGCACACAAAGATAGATTATGCGCACATTAATGTGGTTCCTATTAGCTTGTCTTACGCTCCTATTTTCTGTCCCCCACTTGCTCAGGAAGATGTTGTGCTTGGAGACTACTTCATAGCCTTCAGTACGCGTAGTTCATTTCCACTAGCATAACCTGATGTTTCACTACAGATCGGTGTCTCAGCACAAGAAATCTGCAACGTTGATCTTTGAATGTCAACTGAAGTATACAGGTTGAATTGTCTGAACGACTAATCAGCTCTCCAAGATGGTCAACACGGGAAAGCCTAGCATGGCTTGCGCCACGTGTAAATTGCGCAGAACTAGAGTATTTATTCATCCCAAGATGTTGGCTATGCTAATGAAAGATTTGTTGCGCATCTGTATATTCTAACTTGGAAAGTAGTGTGACCAACAGCGGCCTGCGTGCTCTCAGTGCCGCAAATCTGGATGGGTTTGCCCAGGCTTCCCGTCCAAAGCGGACGTCATCTTTCGGCACCACACGCCCGCCTCCCAGCAAACAATCATTGGCCGCCGTGGCCAGCCAACAGGCAGAGTTATTGACTTATCGCCCGCAGTTACGGATAGGGCCACAGCCTTCTTCCTCCACCAATACGTATTTGATACTAAGACTAGCTCCGACACTGTCCCTCCGGCGGTTCATGAGCATCTGCCAGTCCTCCTTCAACGGGAAACGCCCACCGGAGCGCTTAGTATTATCATTTCGGCGGTGGGCCTCGCTGCTTTGGCGAATGCTGGAACTTCAACACCGTGGAAACACGAGGCGTATCGTCTATACGGCAAGGCCCTCCAACGATTACAGACTGACCTCCAGGATTCAGCCGGCATGAAGTCGGATAGCACATTGGCGGCTGTGATGCTGATGGGTACTTTTGAGGTGAGTAACTTCTTCTGTCATAGCGAATAGGACTGATTGTCCAACTAGATGATTGCAAACGGTGATCCGACTTCTATGGAGTCTTTCCGCTACCATATTGTCGCCGGAGCTCGATGTGTTGAGATTCGGGGACCAAATCAATTCCGTAATGCAGTATCCGCCATACTGTTTATCCAGTTACGTCGCCTCATTGTACGGACTATGTTCAATTCTTGAGTGGTTGATCGAGTGCTAATCAGCTACAGATTATGACATGTCACCAACTACAGGAGCCATTGCCATATGCTCTCAAGACGTGGTCTCGATGGGCTCATCCTACTCAAACGAAGGATGAGGCTTCTTTAAATCTCTTCGCTGAACTGAACGAGCACCTAGCAGCTGTCCGAGCCGAGATTAAACGAAAGGGTATCCGCAGCCCTGCCGCCGTGGCCGCGATGCTAGATCCAGTCGATCGCCAACTTGCAGAGTGGGAAACGAGGCTCCCGGACTCGTGGAGATTTAAATCCTACCGAAACCTTGACTCAAAGGTCGATTCGTTCGAGATCGACAAACTACAGTATGACGAATACCCGGGTCTCTGGGTTGCTTCCACTTGGAATAATTATCGGATGATCCGCATTCTGATGCATGAATCCAAAATGAATGCGATGATGAGACACGGCTCAGACAAAGACAGAAAGGATCTCCAGCATTCAGCCAAAATACTCACAGAGATGACAGATGGCATTTGCTATAGTGTTGCATACATTTTAGGTGACCGTCCCAATGGACTCTACTCGAAGAGAGTCCACCGAGCTGAAAAGCCCGATATGCTACCAAAACCGGGCGGATACTTGCTGTTATGGCCATTGTTCTTAGCCGGGTCTTTAAGTACTACATCCAGGGACCAGAGAGGCTGGATTGCGCGTGTTTTGAGAGATATAGGTCTGCGCATGGGTATGCAACTAGCTGTATCGATGGCGATGAAATTAGAGCAGACAGCCATCTCGTTTTCAGATCGTGAGATGTGGCTTATTGGAGAATTCTTCCCTGTTTAATCGACGGGCTGGTATTTATATTAGTATTTATTTAATTTTAATTGAGACATGATACCAAAACCCCTTTGCGAAAGGCCAAACGCCGGGGCAGTGTGGATGTCCATATAGTCCTTGTTACCGTAACCCACATGGCAAGGATCGAGATATTTGCAATTGCCTGGATCGCAAATCCTACGATATTGGGAGTACGCCGACGATAGACTAGATCAGCAAATTACAAATTACTCGTTCTTACGACCAGCACCTAAACTCCATTGTATTCTGACTGTGAGACTTGCACTACTTGGATATCCATCAGCCTGACACTTCCAATATTATACACACACTAGAATGCAGCACTGGTGCTGACGTTTAGATTGTACTATACCCTACTTGGCTAGCCTTGCGAGTCGACCAATCAGAGACTCTACAGCCCTCCTTCAATGCCTATATTGGGTGCATCTTTGTTGAGTGTCAACCATGTGGTGAAGTGAAAGTTGCAGTCATTTTCAGCATAGTCTTTTGCCGATGACCGAAGTCCAACTGCGGCTCAAATTCCTCCTGAGTTTATAAATTTATATCAATGTAGATGCCCATCCTCTTCAATATTTAAATGCCGAGTTGTCCCCCTCAGTCTGTCTAAACACTCGCTCTACATCCACTGAATCCTCATCTTTTCTTGGCTCATTTTCTGACAGGATGAAGTCCCTATCTCTCGCACTCGCCATATTCCTGGCTACAGTGCCAAGCTATGCTTCTGAGTGCCCAACAGAGCCGTCGCAATCGACCCCAGTGGTGACGACCAAAGACGGAACTTTGCTGGGTGGAAAGTGTAGCACGACAGATGTGAACTTCTTCTTGTCTATTCCGTACGCAAATCCTCCAACAAGGTTCCATGCTCCTGCACCCTACACAGGAGTTTACCATGATCGAAACGCGACGACCCCCGCCCCAGCCTGTCCACAGTTTGGCACGACCTTTATCGAGACGGGCAAACAGTCCGAGGATTGGTACGCATCGCCACGATTAGCTCTGTGCATGCGGTCCTTTTTCCTTCGCTGACGATATCCATAGCCTCTTCCTTGACATCTTTGTCCCGGCTCATAAGCCCCATAAGTCCAAGCTGCCCGTCAAAATCTGGATATATGGTGGCAGTAATGAAGCAGGTGGCATTTCAAATGCGATGTATACAGGTTGCTACGCCGCTGAGAATGTAATTCAAGTCAATATCAACTATCGCCAGGGGCCTCTGGGGTTTTTGGCAGTCCAGAAAGCTGGGATCAACGGCAATTTCGGCATTCAAGATCAGCTGCTGGCATTGAAGTGGATTAAGGCAAACATTGAATCCTTCGGCGGCGATCCTGTAAGATTTTCTCAATCATATTTGCATCCTTTCTTCCAGTCACTAATCTTATGATTTCGATGAACTCTAGGATAAAATAGTGCTTTTCGGACAATCAGCTGGCTCCTTCAACACCTTCACTATCGCCACCCTGAATGAAGCGCCTGATCTGATTAGTGCTGCCATTATGCAGTCGGGAGGTGGTAGCGACTTCGCTTCAATCGCCGAGGCTCAGCCCTGGAACGAGCTGTTCGTCACTACTCTGGGCTGTAAGCCATCAGATGTAAGTCATTTGCTGTTACCAGTGCACACTTCTAATGATCATTGTTCAACCTGAATCTGACCATGCTTTAGTTCTCCTGCATCGACTCTAAGAGCGTGGCCGAAATGCAGCAAGCCGTTCTGGCGATGCCTGCCGGGGTAGGACCATCAATCGGCAGCCCTATAGCCCATATCGGCCGTGGCTTCAGCTGGGGTCCTCTTGTAGATGGCAAAATAATCCCAAAGGCGCCTGCCTCAGCCGGCGTCAAGGTCCCGTCTATCTTCGGCTCGACCTCTACAGAGGGCATGCTTTTCGTCTTGGCCACCTACGCGAAGAACTTAACAACCCAAACTCAGGCCACTTATGACGACTTCTTGAGTTATCAGTTCGGCCCCCTCGCATCGCGCGTCAATTCAACCTACCCGCTCTCTAAATTTCCGCGAACCGCCTCCGCCCCCAACTCCGCTGATGCTGCCATAAGTGCCGTTTATACCGACTACGCTTACAAGTGTGCAGCATATAGAGGCCTTCAGAAGGGAATTGCCAACAAGGTCCCTGTTTTCACATATTTCTTTGACCGCACACCTTCTTGTACCTGGCTGACATCCGTTCCAAACACCGCCTTTGTCCACAGCTTTCTTGGTGCTACCCACACCGCTGAGCTTCCTTTTGTCTTTGGCGTACTGGATGGACTACCTGCACCTGGAGGGAACTGCACCTCGACCTCGGCCGAGTTACAGCTAAGTAAAGAGATCATCTCCTCGTGGGATAGTATGGCTGCCACAGGCACTCCTGGATGCGATTGGCCACGCTACTTAGATCAGGGTAAGGACAAAGGTATGGGAATGATGTATCTCGCGAATGAGACGGTTGTTGGCGAAGTGGACTACAGTATTTGCCCGTTCTGGGATGAGATAAGGGACGAACTGTTAGCTTTGCAGGCTCAGGGAAAAGTGAACCGGTCCTAAGCGAGAGAAGTTCAGAGGCGGTATAAGTGTGTATAAGTTTCATTCTAGATCCCGACATTATTTATATTAGATAGTAAATATTAATCTTTTGATATTTTACACAAAATTGGATTCATAAAGCTAGTACATACGATAGATACCAAACCAAGGCGTACAGACGGCGGCAAAAGGTGGCAGGGTTAATGCAGTCTTTTCTGGAAACCTTTGCGTCACGGATTCAATTGCCAACATTGATACTAAAGAAAAAATGAGATTTTGATAGGAACATTCCCCTCATCATCGCCATCTTCTTCTTCACCATTTTCTTCATCTCCATCATCATGATCTTCTTCTTCATCGCCTTCGTCATCACCATCATCTTCTTCATCTTCATCATCATCTTCTTCATCGTCATCGCCATAATCTTCATCATAGTCATATTCATCATAGTCATATTCATCCATTGAATTATTGAATAAAAGTTCATCGTCAATCGCTTCCCAATCTATATCTCCTTGGGGGGTCAATGGAAAGTCTTTTTGATCGGGTATCATGCCGCCCATCAGCTTTCGACGAAGGCTACGAGCAGTGGGGACATCATCGTCGGATAGATCCCTCTTTCTATAGATCATTCAAGCATTAGAAGGAAGCCTATCATACAGTGGGAATCTGCATAACACAAAACAAAACACTGACCTCTTTCTTTGTCTATGCGGTGCCTTATTTTCTTTGTTTTCCCTTTCCGACACAGACACATCACTTTCAGGACCGACAGTATCATCGGAAGGCGACGTGCATTCAGATAGAGATACGCCAAAAATACGACTGAAATATCTCAGCACCAGGTCTTCCCCCGGCGCAAGACCCTCGGGAGCCTCATAGTAATCGTCACCGAGCCATGAGGTCTCGTGATGTGTCTCTTCATCGTCAGAGTCTTGTATTTGATCAGCGGAGTCCTGCGTCTCCTCGCTAAGATCGCCAGTGTCGCCGTCCAATTGCGAATCTTGTGCTGTATCCTCGTCCCAGTCATGGGAAATGCCAATTAAGAGCCGTAGAAAATCTATGTAGCAGCCGGTCTGGCATAGCTCGGATACTCTATCACGAGCGTTTTTACATAAATAAGTCTCATCCTCGTCTATGGCTCGCATTGCAGCCGTAAACATCTTGGATGCCAGTTTCTGTCGCCTTTTATTCTCTGCTTCAAACCTGCGCTCAAATTCTTCTTTCTGGCCTTTGGCGAGTTTCGCTATATGCAGTGCGTTTTCGAAGTAAACATCCGGGCCGAATATTGGAATTTGTATAGTGTTGAATCGCTGCCAATAATCTCCCCAAAGCAGGTCGCGCATCTGCGGTTCGACGTTGTCTGACCAAGCGCGAAGCTGGCTTGGATCGAAGGGTCCCTTTGGCTTTTCGAATGAAGGCATTGTGTGGTCGGTCGGCTCGTTGGCGTTGGCGTGGTCAGTGGTTGCTGAAGCAGTGAATTGCGACCGTGAGATTTAAATAACATTGAAGATGAAGCGGTGAACACGAGTGGCATCGATGGGCTTACCACAGCACCTAGTACATGCAGATGCATGCAGTTTGCCTTCCAATAGGAAGCTTCACAGTATAGAGCACCCCACAAGGTCAACGTAACGCACTCCAAAAGATTTACTATTTCAAAATAAAAATTTCTCTGTCTTAGAAAACGGGGACTGCATGTAAATCTTCAGAGATCCAAAGTACTTCTTTAGCCGGGCACAGCCTGTGATTCCCCCACAGAGAGCACGCTCATCTTTTACCTAGGCAATAACGCGCTTAACAGTCTCGGCAACACTGGAAGCCTTCAGTCCCAAAAGATCATTTGACAATGTCTCGTCCCTAACATAGTTCGATTTGAGACCAGGTGTATTGCCATAGCTAGTTGCTCGAACCAGGGCGAAAGCGCCGTTGAGGTCACCAGCAGCTAGCTTCTGGAAAGACTCGTTTACTTGCTCTTTGGTGGTAGTGTTGTTGACGGTCCATTTGGCGTCAGTAGCCTCTTCCAGAGCAGCGAGGATCTCATTTTGAGTGGTTTCAACGGAAGAAACGAAGAGATAATTGTTAGAAGTTTCCTCTGGATTCTTGAGCACTGATGCAATGGCAATGCCAAGATCCTTTTCGTTTGTAAGAGTAAAACGTTTATCACCACCATCCCAAACAGTAGCGGTCTTGTTAGCAAGATCGTACCCAAGAAATCCATTTCTCAGACCCTGTAAAGATGGCCATTTAATCTTTTGTCCCATCTAATAATGCTATAAATATCTCGATCATGACTTACCCAATCGAACAAGAGAGAGGTGGCAACCCCTGTCCAAGAAAAGCCGGCAGATTGTTTTGTCTTGAGGTACTCTATCATTTCAGATTTCTGACCGAAGAGGGGCAGTAGTTGAAGAACGGCAGAATCTTGGCTACTGGAGGAAAATTCCGAAGGCAGGAAACGTTTGACTCCAGCACCGATAGCGGCATCAACAAGCTTCTTCTGTTCGCCAAAGCCAGTGGCACCAAGGGCTGAAATGACGACATCTTGGTCTTTGAAAGCGGACTGCAGATCGCCTTCGGAGAAATCCGACTTGTAAACAGAGATATCGGGTGGGAAGGTAGCAGAACTATCCCTGCGAGAGAGGACGGTAATGGTGAACCCGCCGGCTGCGATCAAGCCCTCGAGGATAATCTTGCCAATACTCCCGCTTGCCTAATTAATCATGAGTAAGTAATAAATATGAAGGTCGGCGCAGGGATTTGTGACCACTTACACCAACGATAGCGACATTCTTGTAAGTCATTTTGCAAGATAACTTATGTCAATAATGGAGATGAGAATGATTGGCTCTATGCGAGGAGCTACTGCCCCTAAACAGTGATGCTTTTAGTGCTGAATGCTGAAAAGCCTTGTTCGTCTTTGAGAAGACATAATGATCAAGGAGAATCTTCTTGGTATTTATATCGGTAAATGGTCTCGAAAGGACCCGCCGATGCAGCAAAGTCATCATATCACTAGAAGGATAATGAGCGGAGAGTATGTCCGTTTCCACGGGGTGGATTACACCTGAATGCAAGAGCTTCGTGGGTCAACTATCAATCATTAACTTCAAGTATAGACTAATCGTCTACGAGAAAGGCATATTAGAAAGCAGTTACGATATCCACGATGCTGCCGCCCGAACAGGAACTCAGATCTGTTCCAGGTACGAGATCCCCCATTGAACCATGAACCCCTGCCAAATCCAATCGATCGTGAATCTTTCATTGGTCAGATCCCCACTGAATCCTCCACGAGCAAATGGCGTTTCTGCTTAGAAATGCGGACACAGCTCCGTCAAGTCCGCTCTCACCAATAGGAGCATCCTCCGTACCTCCACTAGAACCTCTGCGTCATTTGGCGTTCCACTGGCCTCGAGCTGTGATATTCCATCTCTATCAGTTTCATTGAGTTCAATTCTTTGTTACAATTTTTGTCAGCATTGAAATGGAACTCAGTACAGACAGGATTCACAAGAGGCCCACTGTTGTCACGGTTCTTCATCTGCGCTAACTGAATCGCTTAGTAGCAACAGCTACACCAACAGTTACTTAATCCGACGGTACAAATAAGTGACAGGACTCATGTCTCGCAGAGTAATTGCGTCGGGACGTTCATGTCTTGAATGCCGTCGCCGAAAGATCAAGTGCGATAGGTCTTTGCCATGCGCCTATTGCACACGCACCAAGCTTCAATGCAAATATCCTTCGAGGCCACAAAATATTGGTACTGATGCAGAGGGCGACCTAGCAAACAGAGTGCATTCCATTGAGTGTGCTTTGAAGTCACTGGATGAAAGAGTAGCACATATTGGGAGCATGCTACAAGTAAGTCTAGAGGCAGCAAGCAGACAGAGTCACAATGAACACGACTACCAATCATACATCGCAAGGGCCCAGCAAAGACCAAAAAGCTTTCCGTTAAATTATATATACTTACAACTCTCTATAGAATGCTGCCCCGAACCTACCATATCCGAGCTCATCTTCTTCGCGAAAGAATCTACAAGTGCAGCAAAGTCAGAACGATACCTCTATTCGAGTATTAAGATCACATCACTTACACTCATTGCCATTCAATGACCCAGTTGAATTGTCACAACCTCTTGAATTGGCTCATCCCCCTCCTGCATCTATCTTGTTCCTATGGCAGACGTATCTCGATGTGGTTGACCCTCTAATCAAGATTTTTCACGTTCCCTCTATCCAAAGACAGGTTATGAGTATCAGCCAAGGCCGAAAGATTCTAGACGCGGATACGGAATGTTTATTGTTTGCAATCTATTATTCCGCAGTAATAGCTATTCCAGCAGCGGAATGCCGTCAAGAACTTCACGAAGAAAGACCCGTCCTGTTGCAACGGTATGTGACTAAACTTGTCTGTATATCACTAGAAAGGACTGACGAGTTTCAGATTTCGCAATGGGGTTGAGGAATCGTTAAGACGAATTAATTTCTGGAGCTCCCGGAAGACAACCGCCTTACAAGCATTCGTGCAATACCTGGTGATTATTATCTCTTGATGAAACTGCAAAGTACGAACAGGGTCATTGTCTAACGTTTTATCTTATTGAAGATTTGCGGACGGCAAGACCAAAATGGGCCCGACGTCTCCTCTCTAATTGGGATCGCAATTGGCAATGCAATGAAACTAAATCTTCATATAGACATCCCTGGTATGCGAGCATTTGATCTCGAAATGTGCCGCCGATTGTGGTGGCAGATCTGCACCTTGGATGTTCGAGTCGCCGAAGAGTTTGGCCGTGAACCTTTTATCCTTGAGCCGAGCCTTCGTACAGAGCTACCGCTCAACATCAGTGATATGAGCTTGGATCCTGATATGGGCGAATTGCCGAGCCAACAACCGGGACGAAGCGAGATGTTATTCAGTCTAGTCCGGTTTGAAGTAAGCAACTTTGCGCGGCGAATTGTTTTTTCGGACAGATTTTGTCAAAGCAACGGCTACCGTATAATGAATGAAGCGCAGAAATGCCGGGAAATAGACCAGTTTAGAGAGCGCCTTGAGAAGCAGTACCTTTCGTATTGTGACAAGGGAGCTCCGCTGGACTGTATCACCGTTAAAAGCAGCCGACTCATTCTTGCAAATTTAAAATTGGCTGTTTGTAAACCGCGAGCTAAGCAAAACCATGGAATTCCCTCACGGGCCGGTTATCGCAAGGCTTGTGAAGAAGTCCTGCAACATGCGCATGCGTTGCGTCAATACAGCAAAGGCCGTCGTTGGCTGTGGCTATTTCAGACATACGTGGAATGGGATGCTTTGGCGTATCTCTTGCTAGATATTTGCATCACGCTGTCATCTCCACCATCCAGCGAGCCGTTTACTCTGCCGTGGGAAATTATTGATGAAACTTACAATCACTGGAAGAACAATGCAGATGTTCATCGGGGCCGCCGCTGGGATAATATCGAGGTACTTCGGTCACAAGCGCTGTCTGTAATAGAGAAGATGCGAAATACAACACAAACGCCCCAGACAAGTTCATCTGGTACCTCTTTACGGGCACAAGGTCAGTTTGATGGTATGTCGGATACCACCATCGAGAGTCAGCAACCGTATGAATCAAGTCCCGATTCTACGTTCAATCAGCACACTGCTATTGCAGCCAAAACACTTATTTCCCCAGGTTTAAATCCTTTGGGTAGTATTTCGCAAATGCCACGGCCCTACGTAACAGATCCTCAACGCTCCGATCCCAATACTTCGACTGATAAGGTGCCCCAAGGATGGGCTCTAGCAGATGTATCTTCTGAAGAAGGTCAAGTTTCTGCTAACACAGCAGACCTGCCTGGAGCTGGGACTGTTTGCGAGTGGAGCAGTTCGCTCATAGAGAGATATTGGGAAGTTGCCGGACAGGGATATGATGAGTCGGGTGCATGGCATTCATCAAGTTAGTAACATGCCTAACAGGCTCTGCATTACACTTGTGCGCACTTCTACATGTACGCTAAGACTAGCAAATACTGTCGAGATTGCAGCTTAGAAAGTAACGATAAACAATCGCGTCACCTCAAAATCTTTACTAGAACTGTCCTCTATCAATTAGACCTTGCTTCTGCAAGGCAAGATCACGGTGGTTGACGAAGCTAAGATAATATCGTCGTCGTCGTCTTCTTCGCGTATTGAAGACTAAAGTTCGTCTTTCATCAGGCTTCAATGAGTGAAGGGTAAACCGCCAGAGTACCATCTTAGGCGTGCATGCATATCTCTTCCGCCTAATTTCCACGATTGAAATGAACAACACTGGGTATCTGAAAGCGGACACGGTTAGTCTTGGGACCCAACTCTATGATTCTAGTATCTAATGCGGTTATAGCTGGCGTTGAAACCCCACCAAATCTGGTACTACAGAATCTCAACATGACATGATAACATGAAGCTAGGCAGGCATGGAAGGAACCGATAGGCAACAGGGTGGACCAGTGGGAGGGGCTGATCAAGACCTCTGGATTGAAGCTGGTCAAGGTTCCGAGATCCGTTGTAACTACCCCAAGCATGCAGTGATTACGGTTCCTCTGCCGTAGAAGGCCCCTTAGAGTCATTGTAGTGTACCTACATAAGGGTGGTTCTTGGTGTTTTGCTAAAATGCTTTATCTTCTCACTCATAACTTTATGGGCTGTTAGTATTAACGGCCCGCCGCCCCGTCAAGTTCTCAACTTCGGATGCAAAACGTTTTCTATCATGCCAAGGGAATGGAGGGGAAGAAATATTACTATCAGTCTGCACGCTTAAGAAACTAATGCAAGCAAGACAAGATGGGGCGGTGGGCAGGTTCGTGTCACAGTACGATACGCTGATTATGGAGCAACGCCGCTATTAATCAATCTTGCATTTCTTCAGCTATTTTTGGTCATCCTAGTGTATCGTGAAAAATGGTATTGATTGACAAAAAATCTGAATGAATCAACCTTGCCTCACTGTATAGCAAACAGGTAAGCGAGCTGGCATCAGAGTCTGACGAGAAACGTGTGATGAGCATCTCGAATCCCATTTTTCAACAATTTTTATTCAATAACCAGGGCCGACCCGCATCATCCGGTAGTTTTGTGGAAAGTCCATCGGATTTACAAAGACAAACGAGCGCTTCTTAGGTTCCACTCTTCTGCATGGATACTTCCCGGGAACGATAATTGGTATCTGAGCTGTCCTTTAACGTTAGTTTCTTAGATCCTCCAATTCAGCCTGCCACAGTTGAATGTCTATATTTAAAGATGAGACGTATGGTAGCCTGGTCACTTCACCTCCATCTACCCTGAGACACGGGCTAGGTTGAGCCTTTGTATGTCAGTAGGAGCACGGTAACACGGCTATGCAGCTCTAGCGTTTCTGGAGAGTAGAAATGGAACCAAGGGGGCTTAGATGAGATTTTAGCGCTCATCTAGTTAAGTAATCATAATTAAATATGGTGGCATCTGTGAAGCGATCATGCGTGTTTGCGGGGATCATGATGCCCAAGCCGTTGTATCACAAGAGACCCTAGGTTTACAACCGTGAACCTTCATCAACTATGACGCTGCAATTCAATAGGTTGAGTGCTGAACATTGATATGGAGCATTGGCTTGAAAATGCTGATAAAACGCTCTTAGTACATGTGCTTTAATTTCCGTTCCATGGAACGGTTCGGACTTTACCTACAGGACTAACTTATAGAAGTAAACAAAAATAAGTTGATTCAGCCTTACCCACTAAGCGCAAGGTAGACATGTCTTTCGGCATCTACAAATTTGGCGCGTCGTAAACTTTTAGTCCTAATTTAGAATTCTGGGTCAGGGATGATTAATTTTGTTCCCCATCTGAGGCTGAAAAGCAAACTGCGTGCCCGAGCCCTGTTAGGCCGTAGCGATTGGTGGTATATTGTATCTCTTATATATAATACTTGGCACATGCTAGGTCTTTGCGTCTCAAGCTGTTCGCCATCTTGTAGACTACACAACTACCTCCCTTCAACTACTCTCCAGTCAATTCCTTTTCAGTCACTCGCTCATTTTTAATCCCAACTTACTACCTTCGATCAATAGTCAACATGTCGTCCAAGGAGAGGCATAGCGAGACTACCTGGGCCAATGGCTTGTTCGATTGTTGCAGCCCGGGTGGACTTTGCTTTAAGACGACCTTTTGTCCCTGCATTACTTATGGAAAGACTCAGCACCGAATGAAGCATGGCAATTTGAACGACTACTCATGCTGCAATGCATCTGTAGGTGTTCCCCTTGATACAATAATTCTCCAAGCATACAGAAGCTAACAGCGCCCTATCTCTAGTGCGTCATCTTCGCTTGCCTTGCGCACTGCGGCCTTACATGTATCCCTACCACGATGCAACGAGGAGATATTCGCGAAAAACATGGTCTTGAGGGTGGTTGCTTCGGAGACTTTTGCAAGTCTTGCTGGTGCAATTGCTGCGTCTTGATTCAAAATGAGAAGGAGTTGGCACAGCGCGAGGCCCTTTTGAAGGGCTCGTCTGAGCCATACAGGCCCAATCCCGACATGGTGTACTCAGACGCAGGCGCACATTAGCTGGAGCATTGCATCAAGTCCGATACCTAGACTGAGTTGTATCCCTGTCATTGGCATACAACTCGTTACAGATGATTGGAATTGAGATATGTATGTGTGGGATGACAACACTTGCAATACATGCAGCTCAACGCAATCAGACCTTCGCCCACTCCAGAGGAATGGAGCGCGGCATACAATGGCAGATAATTTCGGATACCCCCAAGAACTGGAAGATTTTTACAGAGCAGTGGTTTTTATCAATTTTTATAAGCGCGATTCAATTAAAGTTATTTCCTCGGTGTAATTGCTTCAATTACATTTTCCCATGAGGATGTCTTGTACATCATTAGGTAGCGTCAAGTATCCAACTGCAGGTAACGAGAACCTGCTATCTTTTCCTCACGGCTCTTGTCGACTGGGGATGGAATATTAGAGAGGCAGTGTATCGCCTCACGTGCATTGAAGATTAATCACTATTATCTGTCGGAAATCTGGAGTGCCGAAAACTGTCAGACGGCGGCGTAACTAGGCTCCAATACCTACATTATTAGCAAACGTCTCATCATGTCTTGAAAAGAGCTACGAAACCATTGTTTGAAGCCATGTGTTTCAGCTCGAACCCAGTCACCCTTGCACACATTCAGCTTTGCATGCACTGGACTGTGCACGTTGCTTACAGCGGTGCACTGAATTACTGGCATATGTAAAGTCACTAAAATTTTCCGTCCATTAGTCAATATACTGAGTGCTCATTTGTACATTGAGCTAACTCCAAGAGATATTCAGTTGCCGCGCCCAATATTATAGAATAAAGATAGACGACATTAGCCGCACATAACTATATGTACCTAAGTTGACGGTTGAGGTCTTATCAAGCTTTTTCTTAAGATCAAGGTTGTCTTTAGCGCACTATGATACATGTTGAGTCACAATTTGCATGTTTGGAGATCATTGGACGCTGCGCTAAATTCACTGCACCGAGATGAGCACCGCCTCGTAGTTGACAGCGGTTTGGGCATTTGTGAGCTTAGCCACAATGGGTGAGAGTCCATCTCAAGAATTCATATGCTATAAAAATCATCAACATGTAAAGCGACGTGCTGGAGAGGACGGCATTAGCTGAGCAATGTCTGTAATGTACTTGGGCACACTGTCATCACGATGCTAATTGGACAAATAATTAAGGCAACCGATTTTTGGCTTTTGGTTGTAATAACTATATCGGTTTAAATAGGCTTAAGGAGAGTGAGCGGGTTGTAAAGACTGCCTCAGAAGAGCCAACCTGCTACAACCCAAATAGAAGCGAAGCAATTTTTCACCGTTCCACATGCCACTGCCCATTTTCTCAAACCCGTCACCGCATCCCATAGCCGACAAACTTGACAAGAAGCGCCTTATAAGGCTAAGATACAAGCAAATAAGATAGCCATTGCCGACTTTGAGCCTCCACAGGCAAGTTTAGAGGTAGACGACCTTCTGTTGTCCGAAGGCACTGCAAGACTGGTTGCCGGTGTCGATGTTGTTTTGCTTTCCCTGTATGCGGTCAATGGCGATGTCTCACATGGTGATGATTTATGGACATCAATGCACGCCGTAGCTGCCGCATAATTGGTCTGGATTGAACTTGTCGTAGGACATACCTGCTGGTTGTTGTTGTTGCTATTGTTGTTGCAGCAAACAATGACGTCGTTGCACACATCATTGAGGTCAGAGCACTTCCAGTAGTTTTCGCCCAGGCCATCAGCTGTAGCACTGCAGCAGTAAGGCGAAGCGCCGTTGCCACAGCTATTGGATTGCCAGTTGTTGTTGGTGTTGGTGTTTTGGTTGGTGGGAGGGGGAGGGGGAGGAGGAGGAACATGGGGAGGAGGAGGAGCTCCGTGGCCGGGAGCTGCAAGAGCGCCAGTGGCAACGGTGAAGAGGAGGGCGAGCATAGAAGTAACCTGCATGTTGGCGGTTTGAAGTGTTTTACTTTGAGAGAAAAGTGAGAGTGGTTGTTTTGATGATTGCTTGCTGAGTGATGGTTGAGACTGATGGTTGAGAGTGAAGAGAAATATTCAAGGTAGGGAAGGAGTCCCTCTTATACTTTTCTCTTCAGAGTTGTTGTTAGGCCTTTAGAGAGTCTTCGCCTTTTCAAAACACAGAGTACAGCCGATACGAAGTGGCGACGAGCTGAAAGAGCGGAATGAACTAAAAATCCGATGTATGGCGCATATCCATGCGTGTCTATTGAACCTTTTTGCAGCTTTAACGCAGGTAAGAGCAAATGAAATGAAGCTACCTAAAGTCAGTTCCTGCATTGTTTCCCAGCATATTCACGTAATTGGTCAAGCCTGGTAGGGGGAAGCTCGGAGGCTGCATTGAGGCACGGCCTGGGTCGGTCTGTGGGATTTTGGTCTCTTGGGAACCTGACATCTCGACATTCTGAACGATAAAAGTCTCTCAATAGCAAGTAAGTATCTCGTAGCTGCTTACACGCGTAGTGACGTAGCATTGTATCTACTTGACGACATTCTGATGCTCCGAGGTATTCAGCTGGTCTCGTATAACATTGACTTAAAGTTTCAGGGACTCTGAATAATCTTGGATAAACTTGGATAATCTCAGTATGTGTGCCACGCTGAGCTGTTGGAAACGTTCAACAATTATGCATGGTGTAAGGGTCACTGCTGGAGATGTTCAACAAATTTTCAACATTGACGAGCCACCGTTAGAATCGTCCAACAGTTTGGTAATATTTTCGAGCCACCGTTTGTGGCATTTAGCTCTCTACTTTGCATACACATATACGAGCCCAACAGATGTACGTGACTAGTCATGTTTGTAGATCCTACAGCATTTAACTCTCTGGATAATATGCAGTCTTTTATTATTGTGAAATCCGATTTAACCGAGTGATGGAACCTAGATGTGATCTGTAAGGGTAGAAACTTTTCGTTTAAATAGGCCTCCTGTCTATCCATTTTCATTCACCTCAATCAACACAGTCAGACCTTTCTGAATCGTCTTTCGCTACAATACACCTCACCGCTTCTATTTGCTCTACCAGCTCACTATTATCACTCTTTACATCTCAACCATGTATGCCTCTATCATCTTTTATGCTCTCGTTGCCCTTAACGGCGTCATGGCGTCCCCGGTCCAAGGGCCCGAGGTTGAGCCTCGAGCCATTGAACGTCGTGTGCCCAGTATGGGAGACATCCCGTTTCCGAAGTTCCCGGCCCGCAACAAGAACAGCAACAAGATGGGTAGTAAGTTTTGACGAGTCTTTGATGATCATACTAAACTTACTAAAACTACAGAAGGCAGCAGCGACTGTAGTGGCTCGGGCACGAACACTCAGGTAAACGCCTGCTCTGCAGGTAGCCCATACTGTTGCAGCAACGACGGCAACGGCGGTGAGTGATGAGCTTTGCTTTTGCCATCCAGGATAACTCTAACACTGAGCAGGCCAAACTTGTTCCAACACCACTGCTTGCACGGAAACGATTATTTGCTGCAACAACAACAACGGCGTAAGTTGAAGATCCTCCTATTCATCACAGTCATCATCTCACACATAAGATAGTTTCAAATTTGCATTGGCGACCTCGATTTCAACGTACCGATCACCATCAATGTCTATGAGTAAAAGACTCATTCGAGGGAAGGACGCTGCTGAAGGGGCGTGTGGCCGAGGGGCCGCAGGAAAGTATAGGAACACCAGACAGCCAACTTAGATCCTTAATACATGGACGTACCTATGACCTATTCATAACCTGCATGTGATGTGATTTACCAGTATTGGCCTCTAGTCTAAGAGACTTGAGAGGCCTTTGATGAATGGCAGACAAAGGCACTCGCAATGAAGAGCCAAAAGGCTAAATAAACCAAGGTCACGGTGATATTAGACGAACCCTGAAATTTCCAAGAATAGGATGACGGCCGACGAGCCGACGAGAGACCCGGCTTGGCAGGGGCCGGAAGCCAAAATTGCGGGGATGACATCCAAGACGGGGATTTCGGCGCCAAAAGCTTGTCTCAGCCCCGGCCCAAGGATCAGCACATCCGGGCTATTGAGAAGCGGCCTCAAATGGCCTGCTCATCAGTTGTAATAAACTGCCGTTGGGTGTTAAGCTTTCGGTAGTGTTGCATGTTTTGTTTCCGCAGTCCCTGATTGGGCGGTGCCTGAAGCTTGGGTTACGCCTAAACGGATTTCGGCACACGCTTGGCACTGAAGTCTGGGGTAATATTGTTTCATCTGCATCGTGTCAGGCCTCCACAGTTGTGCGGATCGAACTTACACCAAACACCAGAGGATCTAGTCTACTGCACTGCGATGGACGGTGAGGCACCGCACTAGGGGCGAATACTCAGCCCAGACGTCAATTTATGGCCATACTGGCTTGCAGCTGGCCTATCATAATATAAGTATTATGTCATAGTGGCATAGCCAGTATAGTGCCCTCAGGTGTGCACCGAAATTGCCGGTAGATCATGTCCGAGTGCAAACCAATTAGATGCGTGAGTGTGTCACATGTGAAAGAACAGTTGGCCAGCTCGCTTATGGCATTGTATGTCTAGCTACTGGCCTCTCTATTGTTTACTGTTTATAAACAAGAGAAATTACGTTTATGTACCTAAGCTCGGCTCCAAGGCGAGTAGTATCCGCTCTTCTCAGGGTAGCTTCAAATCTGATAGGCTCGGCGTATTTTATTGAGCTGGCATTGAGGCTATGCTTCCTACAGAGCTTAGAGATATAAGGTTCAATTTAGCATTAACATTACAGGTTGCATAGCCCTGCTGCAGCTGATACCTCGGATAACGTAATCCTTTTGCATTCGATATACGACTTACAGCAGTATTTTTTCACTGCTGCACTGGATAAGATCCCACGGTGGCACTGAACTTCATGACATGCATTCTCTAAAGACAATTGGAAGTTGGCTACCTTGGAAAGGTATACCTAGAGCAAACTAGAACACCTTTAGTATGAGCTGGATTCTGAAAGGAGTTACTACCCATTTATCCGAAGCGCGACTGTACATCCCGGTATTGCCAACATAAATCCAACCGAGACCTCAAACTTAGTTTCGCCTACGCGCGATGCAGCCGAGCTGTCTTAAATTAGAAAAGGTTCACAGCCAAGTTTCGACATGTAAAGAAGTCTAAGAGGCCAGCATACTTGATCACTCTTCTTATAACGAGTCATAACAAAAAAACCTGTATTGGTGAAGAACTTGCTTGAAATTGCTAGTGGAGAGTTTATTTTATAGCAGCATCTCAGAGCAGCATTATTCAAACCCCCTGCATTAGTGCTCTGCTTGTCAGCTTTTTTCTCGCATTCTCAGACTTCAGTACTTGAGTTAAATCAGGCCACCACTAGATATCTGGGATTTTCCGGGTGTTAAGTTCAAGGACTTGAGAAAACTCTCGGGCTGTACGGCCATTAAAGTGTCCTTTTTTATCCATGCCAAGTTGTGGAGTATTTACATCTGTAATCAGCAAATACGACTATAGATACATGTAGTGGACAATTTCGGGTCTCGTCAAGCTCTTTATTGATGTTCTGGCCTTTCTTCCAGTCTTGAAATACCCAATATGACTTCACAGCATGAAACAATCCGTTCTCAGGTGAAATGGAACGGATAGTAAACCCGTATAACGCATATAAATAGTGATGTCGCTGGATAATAAAATTTACGTTCTTAATGTAACTCTTGCAAAGACTTCACATGGAGTTTACTGATGGTGGTTATAGTATATCATGCGTCAATCACATGACCCAGGTATAAAATATGTTCGCCAAACTTATATATAATTTGAAGCCACTTCAAATAGCCATATAATGATAGCGAGCAAAATAAACGGTCTGCAAGATGACTCCTGCAATAGATATTGGTATAATTACACCGACTAGGCCCATAAAAGACCAAAACATCCACCATGCACGAACATCTCGGTCATCGCTCCACAGCTGCAGCCAGGTCCGTGGCTGATGGGCGTCTAGATAGGTCTTCAGCTGTCGCAGGCGGGAACCAAAATAAGGAAAGGTCTGGAATGCCTCAAATTCTCCAAAATCTCGTTGCAATAATGAGATAACCATAAACTTGATATCTTCTGGACAAGAAGTGAGTGCTAGGATCTGTTGCATGGCCGCTTGCGTAGTTTTATGTTGATCCCGTGAATGTATTTTTTGGATCGTCTTGGTTGGCTGTGAGATGTTGAAAGCAGCTTGTACACTCGGGGGTAAAGAACACCGAAAGAAATTCTCTAGCTGTCCCTTTGTAGGATTCCGAGATATATCGAGGTCAATATTCTCAGCAGCCATATTTTCGTATTCTCCATATTTCCGCGCTCTGTAAAAATGAGGAGTCTCATGGCCAGCGAAGGTGACACATCCATGCGATGAATTTATGACCATAATGAGCTTGTTTAAAGTGTTCAGTTCTCTCTTTGAGGAAGGTCGGAATAGTAGGGCGTAGGTTAGCGATAGCTCTTTGAATGTGGGTTCTACATAGTCTCTCCCTTCCCTATGATGGAAAGAATGGTCAGAATGATATCGACCAATAAAGCAGCCCCATAGGTACAATACAATACAAGGTATTTACTGCAGAATATCCCGGAACTCACCTAAGGAGATCGATGCAGTTATAAAAGAATGTAGGGTGAGCAAATATACGGATGGCATTTCGACCCGAGTATATCTTCAAGTGCTCATCCAGACAGTCGGTCCACTCTATCTCCAGATTTCCGAAGTCCTGCAAATATTGAATAGTGAAATGCTCAGGTATGAATGTTGGACTAGCAGATTCTTGAAGCGTAAGCTGCTTGAAGTGATTGATGCCACGGGAATTTTGATCGTGTGCTATGACCATATCTAAGATTTTGTGAATTGGCTCTTCTAAATAACGAAAATAGAAGGTCTTAGAGAGTGGGGGACGAATTTCTCTGAACCGATGCGTAAAGTCCAAGGCCATGAGACAGTCAGTTAAGAGTTGCATATGCTCATACTGCCGTTCAGGATCGTTAGATCTCGGCTGCTCGAGGACCCTGTGGGCGTAGCAGATCCGAAGAAGTTCTTGTAAACTCATTTGATTCAATCCATCGGCCCAGCTTACTCGATCCATAGTTCGCGCTACTTGAATCAGAACAGCTAAAATTGTAGAGGCGTTTATCCCTTCATTGTTGTCATCACGATTTGTGGTACTATCGTCAGTGGTGCGACGGCATTTATTTTGCATATTTTGCCGACTCTCAATCCGAATCAATATTAATAGTAAGCGGGGCAAACGTGAATACTCAAAAGAAGCCCGTGTGGGTTCCTGGAGTCGAGGAAGCCTTTTCATTCGATATGCCTCGATCGCGAAGATAGACTCGATGAGAAAAAGGCGGCGCTTGCACAGGTCATCATAATTCAGTGAGAGGCCTTCATTCTCTCGCCATCCTAGGCAGTGATATAGATCCTGGAAACGTTCAAATGCCGACTGGTACGCCTTGTTTGTGGTCTCAATCTCCGTCGCAGTGCCTTCACGCCCCTTCCAAAACTCTGTACACAACCAGGACAGCAAAATATCAGTACATGGCAAAACAATATGAGATAGACAAGAATATCTGATACGGGCTATTTTACCTTCATATTTTGCGATACAAGCATCGTTTTCTTCGTCGATTGTTTTGAGAGAAAGAGTTTGGACCTCTGCCCACTTTGGAATGTTTTTTAGTTGCTCACCATGAAATTCTTCGTCTAAGGCTTTGCCAACCAAATCTAGGGGGCCTCTTTGAAACCTTTGAAGGACTGATTGGGTTGAGTCTTTAGATGGCCGCTCTTGTGCCTCTATCAATCGCTGTAGAGTTTCTATGAGTTCTGGAAGAGCCCTGGCAAGTTTGGGCGATGATGCTTCAGTTTCTGAGTGTCGTTGAGCATTATCCATGGCAGAAAATCCCTTTTTTAGAATCTAAAAAGTCGGTTTGAACATTCAACTTCTTCTGCGTTGGAATCGTAGGAATTTACACCCATCGACAGAGGCAGGATGGGCTCCTCACGCCATACTTCTCCAGATTCTCAGATACCCTCCAACTTCCTCCGATCACGGGATAAAGGATCAAAAGTACCAATAATCTGGCCTATCGATCCTATCACTCCTACGCTACAACTCAAGTAGGAAGCTAGTTCCATTTGCAATGCATGTTGGTACCAACACAACAGTGACCAACCCATGTCAATATCCAATGAGAAAGGGCTACACACAATCACGCCCAACACTACCAGTTACTTGCATAAAAGCGGCCGATTGCCATGTAATATACAACTGTACAAACAGAGATTAAAGATGACTCACATTCAAGGGCCAGTGCCGACGCTTTCAGGTAGAGGGCCAAAGCATAAATAGAGCTGTCTTTAGAAAACTACTCATATGAGGTTGGTTTAAGGTTATATGAGCTGAGACTCCTCTCATGTCTGCAAACAGTGTATTCTGTAAGCTCCGTTGAACTCCACAGACACTCAATTGCCCTGTTGCAAGTTGTATGGCCGCGGGGTGACAAGAGGGTGGGAATGCGGGGTGCGGGCATGCATGCACGGTCTTACATCTGAGTCAATATACGTAGGGAGAAACAAGACAGGAGGCTACTTTGAATGGAATAATGGTGATATGGGGGTATGATGTAGTTCTTTCAGCCCGCAGATGTTATGCTAAGATGTACTATTGTTTGAGATTACAAAGATATAGTTCAATTATATACATATTGCCTACTTATATCAAGCTTTTAGATGATGCGAAAAACATGTTTGCGTGTGATTGTCAAGACTGGCCTCTCATACCAAAAGCGTCAATCTGAACGAATCTTGAGATTCGGGTCAGTCTGGCTAATTTCGGACACATTTTAAATGATGATGCCCTACGGGCTCATTAATCTCTGCATACTGAGGTACTATCCTCGGCAACAACTCTTGTTTGACATACTAACGTTTCTTCTCCCCAACAAGGAAAGTCCTAATAGTGAAGAATAGTGCATCTGATTCTTGATATAAATGACAGGCCTAGTGCGATGGCCACGCATAGAACACATGTTCAAATGACCCAGGCGCCGACAACCAACGGTCCCTCGGTCTTCGTTGTCTGACTCTCTTGAATCTCGCGTTTTACTGTTTCTAATGGACTGCTGGCCGGTATTCACTAACTCAATAATCCATTTCTGAAGTTAGCTGCATCTAATTATTTGTCATGTGAAACATATCCCTTTGTTAAACACCATACGAAGTCCAGCTCATAGCTCTAGTTGGTTCAGGTGGAACCCGAATAAAACATGGCATACTTGGTGTTCCATCAAGAAGAGGCCAGCGGCAGCATATGGCAACAGTTCTATAGGAGTTTTGACTGTAGCAGTCTTGTCTGCCAAGGTACGTAGACATGTAGAGATAGAGCACCTGATGAAAAAGGCAAAAAGAAAACATACAACAGCCGGTGTTCGCTGATGGTCACCCACTCAACTACTAATCTGCCTCTCATTAGCTTGACTCTGGGAGAGCAGACGGGATCCCGTATTTTCTAATGGATATGGTCGTATGTGCTTGATCTCAGTGGTGGCTGGGCTTAAGTTGCTACGGAAGGCGTCTACGACAAAAAGGCAAAAACATACAACAGCCGGTGTTCGCTAATGGTCACCCACTTAACTACTAATCTGCCGGTTAGTGGCTTGTCTGTGGGGGAGCAGACGAGACCCCGAATTTTCCGCTACCTGTGGTCGTATGTGATAGGAGTAGGATGTCATTCGGTTTATATCGATCTCTTGATCATAGGTAGGCAATAATTGCGTTGTAATGACATAGAACCATTGGTTTGATTACTCGACAAACCTGTGTTCTGCGCTATTCTTAGCCTATTTTCAGCTGTAGAGGGGTCACTTGCTCTTGGCGGGGTATATGTGTAGGCGGATTTTTTTTAGCTGAATTTACGAGGACAACTGCGTGTTAATAGCAATAACTTGAATGCCTTGAGCTTTTTGCCATAGTTCTTTTGGGGGGTTCTCCTTTTATATACTGTAGTACATTCTTGTGTATCATCGCTGTGTTTTGTATGCGACGGAAAATGCCAGTCACAGCAACAAGGTTCAATAGGAGCCGTAACGTAAAATACATCTAACTCTTTATCATTCGAAACAAGAAAGTATAGGGACTGTTCTAACGAGCACAAAATATACTAGCATTCCCGGTTGTCTTTCATCTTGTACTAAACGGACCGTTGCAAATTCCAAGGCTTTAATGGTGACAGTGGGGCGACCCAGGCGTTCGAGCCGAGTTGCCATTCATCTTATCTTGCATAGACCGCAATCAGGAGACTCTGGACAGTGATTTCCCGTCATGGGTGCCACACTGGAATCTAGCCAAGAACGTTTGTGCTCTCGTATATCCTACCCTCTGGTACTACACAGGCGGACGCGATACAACAGCAGTTTTCTCTCTAAATAACGATCGCTCATTACAAATCGAGGGATTCATTCTCGACACAATCACGTGGGCCGGATTGGCCACGATAGAAAGTGACTTTAGCGCCCATCCAGTTGGTGAGAATCGCCCGGTGGTTGAGCAGATTTGGCAAGACCTCGTGGCAAACGAAGATGCCGCGACGCAATACCCCCCAGAAGACAAAGTCGAAGCCTTTTCCCTGACTCTGGTCGCAAACGCCGCGCAGGCCGACCAAAAACCCGGCGACCTTGCCGACGAACATCGGGAAGGCTTTCGCGGCTACTGCGCAAAGTTTGGTTGCGCAATCCAGGATGTCGGCCTCGAGGGTGCAAAGTCGGAGTCATGGCGCTTTGAGAGAGGAGCCGCCTGGGCAGCCCACAACCGGCGTGTCTTCCGTACCAAGACGGGCTATTACGGCCTTGCTCATAGATTGATTCGAGAGGGCGATGTGTGCTGTGCGTTTCCGGGGCTTAGAGTTCCGTTCGTGTTACGGCCCGTGCGGAGAGACGGAGGCGGCCCGGCGTACAAGCTTGTTGGCGATGCGTACGTTCATGGCGTTATGAGAGGAGAGACTATGATGATGCTAAAGAGCGGGGAAGTTATGCTGCAAAATATTACGATTATCTGATGACATGTATTGTAGTCAATGAAAGAACCTTACCAACCAGTCCAAGAGTGAGTTGACACTACCTCCGTCCATCATAGAAGTAACAGCAGCTATACATATGATAGCACAATTGTTAGAGTTGTAATAGAATCTCGCCCCAACCGAAACTATAAACTCTCTGCCCGGCACAAGGTCGGCTTTAGGCTCTCTCATGGTCTTAACTCCATTGTAGCAGCTTTGCTGCTTTCTTCTTGTCCTGCAAAGAGGCTTGCAGCCCACAAACTATGTATTAAGGAGTGGGTGATCAAAGCCTGGAGAGGTTTAGTTGTGGGACCCCTAGGTATGCCCCACGATTTTGTAGATCAATCTCCGCAGTCGTCCTGCAAAAATTTCCGCTTGGACCTAGACGGGGACTAAAGAATGGAAGACCAGTCATGCTTTTGTAATAATTTCTCTCCGAAAAGATATCTAACATAATGATAAATAAGTTCATTTATACAAGTTAAGTTATTTAATTATGTATTATCAAATAATAACAAACAAATATAAGTTATAGACACAAACAGCTTATGTTTGAACTCCTTTGTTACTGTTAAGTGTAAGTTGCTATTCTGAGAAACGTCCTCCGCCAATGCATCTAGAGTAGCTTTTTGCTTAGGAACTCTTCTGGTGATAGGTAAAGGGGACTTTTGTCTGTACTCTTCTCTTTCTTTTCTTCTATATTCCCCTTATTCCCTTCTTCGTAGCTGCGAACTCCATGTGATTTACTAAACTCGCGGGACAGGCCCCCTTTGCGGGTAAACATTCCTGCGAGACGCCCCACGGAGCTACTAGTAGTACACAATGAAGCAGACGAATTGTCTAAACTCTACGCCCCTGACGATTACGGCCCGCATGTCAATATCCAGAAGCTCCCCGATTGATCGGATTTCCACTCGTCTGTGCTCTTAGATCCGATTTCCCCGGACAATGTTCAGAGACTTGCGGGGAAGCGCGGGGTAAGATGTCATTGTTGAGGCGGGTATGCCGATACGCCCCCTAGCGTACATTGTAATAGGGCGGAACATACCTCCGTATACGTAGCTCTCCAGGTAAAGTATGTAATGAAAGGTATAGATATCTGTCCTACTTATAGCTCTCATTTTGGCACCAACATATACAATGAGGACATAGCAGTGAAAAGCCAGGGCCATTGCGCTTCAATTATACTCACTTGCTTCCGTCTTGTAAACCAACACAATCGTGACAATGGAAGTCGGCTACCAGGCAACTCTTGCTTCCATAGCATCGGGTGTAGCCTTCAGGCTATACGTATTCCTAGCGGTGGCTGTATTGGGGTGTCCTCTTTTTCTGAAGGTCAGTACGAAGGCTCTCAATAAGAAAGCAACGATCATATTCCTATAGCTGGTATAGTGTTGAATAACGCGTATCCTTACACCTTCTTCTGTCAGGTTGTCCAAAGACTTCTAGTGAGCCCTCTTCGAGATGTACCAGGGCCCAAAAACGCTGCCTTATTTCCATGGACCATCACTATTGCTACATTCAAGTGGCAGCGAGCACAGGCAAGCTACATACAGCAATACTAAGGTCAATAACCTCAGAATAAGACTAATCTTTCAAGATAATTACAGAAACTGCTACAGCTACATAAAGACTATGGGCCTTTAGTGCGTATTGGCCCAAACGAGGTATCAATCAGTGATTGGAGATATTACCGAGCCATATACTCCAGCAACAAAGCTTCGTCTAAAGAACCGACATTTTATCTTCCAATTGTATTCGTTGACCAACATAACATATTCGCCATGACGTGAGTTACAGACTAAATCAAGCACGATTATGTGTTCAAAACTCATTCCGCTTTAAATAGAAACAAGGAAGAACATGCGGCCCGTCGGAAAATTTCAGCTTCACCCTATTCGCTCCAGTCCATGACTCGGCTAGAACCAATGATCAGATCGAAGGCGGACAATCTCGCAAAACGTCTTCTCGAGATTTCATCTTCAGCAACTACAGGCACCGTGAATGCGTTTCTCATGTGTGGCCTATTCAGCCTCGAAGTGGTCTGCAAGGCAGGATTCGGAAAGGACTTCCCGTTCGAGGACACTACAGATCTCACTGAACTACTTGAGGCTATGGATGGCAGTGCATTCACATTTATTCTTGATGGACTTTTACCTTGGCTGCGGCCCACAGGCTTTGCCCATAAAGTTCCTTTCGTCGGCGAGCCGTATCAACGCCGACGCCAGTGGGAGCAGAAAAGTCGGGCGCTCCTACGTGAGTTTCTACAGCTCCCAGACAAAGATGAAGGCTATTTGATTTCTCCATATCTCTCATCTGTGGACAGCTTTCTTGGTAGAAAACTAAACCATGAAGAATTTGTTGAGGAGGCAATGGGAATCATGTTTGCTGGCAGTGGTACAACGTCCACCACGCTAACCTACCTCCTGTACGCCTTATCGCGCCCCGGCTATGAAGCCATCCAAACGCGTCTTCGTGCTGAGCTGGAGGATGGCGGAGAGAGTGTATCAGAATTGCGGAAACTGCCGTACCTCAACGCAGTCATTAAGGAGACATTTAGGTTATATCCCACCATCATCTCCTCGCTGCCTCGCGTTCTTAACGAACCGATAAAAGTCCATGATATCGACCTCCCCGTTGGCACGGTTGTCAACATGCAGAATTTCGTTCACCATCGCGATCCAGCAGTTTTCCCGGACCCAGAATTGTTCAATCCCGAGCGTTGGCTTAACCCTCATACGGATATGGAATCGGCATTAACCCCGTTCAGTTTGGGTAGGAGAGCTTGCATTGGATTGAACTTGGCATGGGATGAGCTTTACATAGCTGTTTCCTCTGTATTCCGAAACTTGGAGCTGCGGCTTGGAGACGAAATGACTGAGGCAGACATGGAACTAGAGGATCGGTTTAATATTGCACCTGTTGGCCATAAGCTTATGCTTAAGGTTTCTAAGGCTAAGAAGCTATCATGAATGCAAATAAACCTTTATTGGTCAATCTCAATGTGTAAACTAGCGGTTAAATTTTACCTATCAATGCAATCAGCTGCAGTGGCACTCGATGCATAGAAGACGAAGCTATCCAAACATGGAGAATTACAGGAGAATTACAGTCGCTAGTTGAATCACCTGGTAAAAATGTGAGCAAAACAAGTGGTTCCCAAAAAGTGAGAAAAAGGAAAAAATTCGATTGACTGCGCTAAGGTGACGCCGCTCCCTATTTACGGAGGGTACTATGCTATGTCTATGTAGAGGGCTCATTTCAAGTGCTGAAGCATCTTCAGCACTCTAGTGAGCCTCAAGTCGCTTTGTTTTCTAGTTCAAAACAAGTCCAAATTATTAAAAAGAGTGAATGTGCTTAAATACATATATTTATGCCATGGGAAGAAAATATGTTTCGACGCTGATGCCACAAGTTGTAGCATCAAGTCTCCTATGAAAACCCAATCTCACCCGTCAATTACAGCTTCTTCTCGGTAGGCTGCACAGCAGTGCAAACAATGCTATCGAGGGCAAACGAATTGGTGTTCTTGGTGGGAGTCGTGGCCTGGAACTCAATCACATCCTTTCCAGTACCAGTGAATGTGAAGGCAGATCCATGCAGCCACTTGTTAGCATTGAAGATGGTAACGGCGGACGCAGACACGGGGCTAGCGTTCGTCTTCGGGTTGACATAGACAGCCACAGCAGGGTAAACGCCGTTGGAGGTGTCGGCGGTGCTGAAGAAGTAGTCATACTGGCAAGAGTAGGTCACTCCAGCGCAGGTGGTGAGAGTCTGCTTAACACCACAGTTGTTGTTCTTGTTGAACGATGTGCACTGGAAAGAGTACTTGGACTTGGGCTTCTCAAGGGTGGATCCGCCGGAAACAACAGCGCCGACCGAGCTGCCCAGGGCAGTCCATGGAGAGATTGCGCCCGTATCGAAACCACCGTTCGCAACCGGCTTTGCGGTGCAGGTAGCTGTCTGCAAAACGGTGGTTGTGACAGTGGTGGGTGTGTTGTGAGTGGTGAATGTTGTGACAGTAGTCTTGGGCACAACAGTGGTGATGACATCAACGGTAGTCTTGTGCGCCTCAACATCCAATGTTGACGTAACGGTGGTGGCAACGGTGGTGGTAGCCTCCAGCCAGGCAGTCTTAGTAACGTCGACATCCTTGGTTGTTGTGACTGTGGTAGGGACCGTCTTGAAAGATTCCTTCAACACAGTGGCGGTAGCAATAACATCATCGGTAGCAGTTGCGATAGTAGGGACAGTCGTGTAAGACTCCTCATAATCAACCGAGACAACAGCGACTCTGTCAATGGTTGTGGCAGTAACTGGCACAGTGGTGTAGAACTCCTTGAGCTCAGTAACTGTGCTGACAACACCATCTGTGACAGTGGCAACGTAGGTGACAACAGCGGTAGCGACAAGGTCAACCTCTGTGGTCTTTACAACGTCAGTAGACACAACTTCAATGTCTGTAACGCTCTTAGTGACAGTGGCATCATAGGTAGCAGTGGCGGTAACATCGACTTCAGTTGTAGCAACAACACCCGCGAGAATAGTGGCTGTCTTATCAAGCACAGCGGTCTTGGTCAAGACCCGGAAGTTGGTGGCATCTACATCCACGGTGTTGGTGGCAACAATGGACTCCACGATAGTCCTGTCGGCACCAACAGTAGTGAGAGAGGTAGCGGTAGAAGTAGCACTGACAACAACGGTGGTGGTGAAAGTGACAGGGATCGCCTTGTACTTGGTGACTTGCTTGCCCGTCTTGGTCAGAACGGCCGTGGAGGTGACATGAGTAGTCAGGTGGGTAGTAAGGGTCTTGACTGCGTCAACCGTCTTAGAGACGGTCTGAGTGACGGTGACAGTAGGCTCAACCTTGGTCACAGTGGTGGTAGGAGCGGGAGCAATAACACAGCCGCAAGCGTTCTTCACTGCGGCCATACCATACTGCTCAACCCAAACGGCCTCCAAGTTCCGCTTGTGAGATCGCTTGTCAAAGACCGTCATGGTGGACGTGACAGGCGTGTAAACGGGGGTAGGCACGTCAATGGTCTGCAAGGTAGTAATCGTCTCCAAGCTGGTGTACAGGGAGGTGACAGTGACAACATCGGTGCCAGTAGTGACAGTGGCAATATCAGTCTCAACGGCCTTGACAACAACATCAGTACCAGTATAGACAGTAGCATAGCCAGTGCTGGTAGTAAGAGTCACTGCGTCGGTCTCAACAGCTGTGAGCACAACACTGGTGCCAGTGTAAACAGTCTCCGTGTTAGTCTGGACGGTAGTGGTAAAGGTGTTTGTTCCAATGACTGTAACAATGGTGCTAACACCAGTGTAGTCTGTGGTGTAACCAGTTGTGGTGGTAGTAGTGATAACATCAGTTTCCACGGTTGTGGGAATAACACTGGTGCCAGTGTACTTGGTAACATCATCAATGGATGTCACGACCAGGGAGGTGTAAGTGCTAACAGCGTCCGACACGGTAGCTGTGGATGTGTAGACAGTGACAGGTTTCCAAGAGGTTGAGTCAATGACAGTAGTAGTCTTCTTGATAGTATCAACCTCAGTAGCGACAACATCTGTCACAACTGCCGTAGCCACTGTCTTAAGATCAGTAGCCGTTGAGGTGGTAACAGTGGCCACACGAGTAGCATCTGTGGTGTAAGCTGTGTCGATGACAGTGGCTGTAAAGACAGTATCGGTAGACACAGTCAGATCAACGACCTTTGTGGAGTAGGTAACATCAATAACAGCAGTTGAGGTGGTGACGGTGACGGTATCGACAACATGGTTCACAGCCGTGTGGGTCTTAGTCAGAGTCCTCGTAGCGACAATATTGGGAACGTCAATGGTGGTTGGCTTGGGTGTGGATGTAGTGGTAGACGAGACTACATCAGTTGACGTGATATAGGCGTCAACGTAAGAGGTTGTCGTGTAGTCCGTCTTGACAACAGTGACGTGCGAAGTAGACGTCGGGGTAACGTCCACGGTCTTCGTCTTGAGCAAAACGGCGCTGCAGATCTGCTGGGCCGACTGCGAGTAGGCCGGCGCCATCATTGAAGAAAGCAGATGGTTGTTGGTCCATCCTCTAGTGAAGCAGTCGGCAGGAACCTTCTGGACAGGTGAGGCGCTGACGACAGCCACCAGCGGGAGCAGCTGGAGCAGCGCATTTTGGTACCACATTTTGGCTTGTGCGGATGGAGTCCGATGGCCAAGATGCTAACAAAGACGGATGAAGAGGAGGTGCTCTGAGAAGATAGTACAAAGCTTAACGGGCAGCACGTATTTATGGCCGCATGCTCGCCTCCGTTGTGTGATGCCTGAGTCTCATCTTCTGCACAATCGATATCTGAGAGTATCTAGACCGGTCCATCACGGTCAAGCTATTGTCTTTTGGCCCACGGCCACGACGGACCTGAAGATTCGGCATTGACGCTGCATTGTCTCGTTCTGGCCAATGAGAAGCATCAATGGCCCGGGAATCTATCTTAAACCAGGAACCCGTGCCCTTAAGCGGGCATATCCGTTGGTGATGGAGAACGGTGGCTGAGCTGAATTTTTCCCACTATTGCCTTCTAGTACGCGTAGCTTTGTCAGTTCAGGCACGCGAATATCACCTCATGTGGCGTAGAATAGCTCTGTGTTTAGTATGGCGGTAAAGTGGGAAATGCAATCTTGGAAAGAACAAAATGGCGAGCTAGAGACTTTCTGCCTCCAGTGTTAACCAAGGTGGGTCTGATATCACTGGTAGCTGTTCCTTTGCGGTCTTGTGTCTTTGTGGTGGAGGAGGCCATGCCAACAAGTGACGGGATGTGTGTAACTCTAAAGATGTTGAGGAGCGCCTACGGATGCTTAGCATTTCATACTCGTACTATGTGATTCTCAAGCGGATAGCTTATTTACTAAGATGAGTTTTATTCAGTGGATACCAGGAAACGAAGATTCAGTATCGATGCAAGACGAGGCATACTCTAGAAGAGATTGCTAGCGGCCATTCGCTGAGTCGCGGTGCAAGGGCCTGACGCGGTGCCCCGAAATGGGTCGAGAAACCCTGCATGAGGCTATCGACAGAGTAATTTTAAGGCTATCGAGAGAATAGTGCCAAGATCAATGATAGCCCATTGATGGTTGGTATTTCAGCAACCATCTATCGATTCTTATTGAGCTAAAGACGAACCTCACCCCACAAAGGGGTCCGGTCCGTCGTTCCTAAACTATTCCTGGTCGATTCTTGGGCCGATCTGGAACGCATCGCTGTATGACAAGTGGGCCTAGAAAGCCAAGTAGCCAAATAGAGAGTAGTCATACAAAGAAGCAGTTCAGCCAAGCTTTACCAAGCTTTACCAAGCTTTGGAGCATCTCTGCACTAGCGAGGGGCTAGGCAAAGAATTGCCGTGCTTCGCCTAGTTGCGAGTCAGAGTACAACACGCCGTAGTTATGTTTTTTTTCTTCTGGGGAGACGTAACCGCTGGGTCAATGGGATAGACTGGTCCGGAACCTCAAGACCAGCGGAGATCTTTAATACAGCCAATAGTGTCTTCATTGGCGTCACAGAGTGTAATTCGCTCAGTGGTGATAATGACGATGATTGGAGTATTTGATGCAAATATTTTACAACGTACCGCGATGAAATGTGCCCCTAATTGTGTGTGGTAATGAACAGCCCTCTCATTCGCGTTAGAATGATCGTTGCTTCAGCTGCACAATGTCCAACAATTTTGAAAAATATGACCAAAATTAGCACTGCAACTGGTTACTGAGAAGAGAGAGGCAGAAAGAGAAGTCTTCTCTACCAAGCAAAAACAATGAACGGGGCTGACTTTCGGTAGCAAGACAAAGCTAGAGTGATGCAGGCGTGTAAGACTACCAACTCCACTCCCATCAAGCTACTGAAGAGGCGGAAGACGAGTGACTGCTCCATATCATTTGGGAAGCAAATGGTGACTTCGTTAATGGAGGTATACCGATATTCCCCTATTTGATTAGTAAAAGGTCACTGGATGGCCCTTATGCTATTAAGCCAACAGGCCATAAGATTAGGTCAATAATACATATTGTAGTAATCATAGTAACAAAGTCAGTGGTTTAGAAGGCATTGGCCCGTTACGGGGGACTAGATCGTGACAATCCCCTTAATTGAACAACCTATATATCAATTCTTGCTTACCGAAGGTCCAATGCTGGCAGAGGTGGTTGATAATGTGTGTCTGCTGTCACCTGCCATTTATTTTGTTTCCTTCTATGGCATCTAATAATCTACATATAGCTCAAACATTCGCTGAAATCAAAGATGGCTCAACAATTTGATCCCAACAACTCACATTGGGTTGGGTCGCCCCCAATGGACATATTAAAATTCGAACAGCAATACCCATGCCAGAGAGATACACCAAAAAATCTTTCTGCTCGTCTTGGTAAGGAGTACGTATTTGCGGCCAGCCAGATATGTCGTCCGAATGATATCATTGCTACGCTATCAGTTGACGAAACATCTAGCATATGCTCTGCCTGTGACTTCGCTGATCAGATCGAGTAAGCCCTCCCCAAACTTCTCCATAGCCTTCTGTTAGCAGTCGCAGTTCTGTTACCCTTTTGATCAAGGGTCGCAGAGGGATGACAGACTTGGCGATGGTTCTAATAACTCTATGACAGGGCAACGACGCTGTCCTGATACGTTTCAGCCCATCAAAAGATATCGACAATGAATTCTCACAGTTGCAAAGCAGCCATATTCCTACTGTCACCCAGAATATTATTATCCGGTCAATAATTAGGCATCTGAAATTTCATATGCCTGACGAGAGCAAATTCCACCCTAGATACTACAACACAATGAGGCGTGAAACGCACGAGAACGGCATCTTTCGAGACCCTACCCAATAGAGGGCCAAATATCATAGCGATCGTATCGGAACGAAACAGGAAACACAAGAAGATACGAAGCAGATACGAATTTGGCATAACTGCATCGAGTTCGTTGACAGCCTGGCGAGACATACTCAAAGAAGAAACGAACATCGTGACAGATATGATCTTTTCAGCCTAAAGACTATAGCTACTAGAGCCATTAACAGTATTCCTGCTGGTATCTTTCAAGGTGTGCCCTCATAGACATACTTGTAGGAACAAATGATGGCAGTCTGTTCAAATGCTGCTGCAGACGTATAATGCGTAGCCTGTCTCGGTTCCAACCAAACTTCAAGAGACAATAAAAAAAGCCGCGCTGCTGCTATCAATATATAAACAAGAGTGATAAAATCGGTATTTAAAGTAAGCATTGCAATTTGAAGTCTTTTGCTGATTTCTAAGCACCGCAAGTTTCGCTTTCGTATCAATATGCTGCCTTGACAGCCTCAGCTAAGCATGAATGATGTGGGTCAAAGGTTAGGAGAAAGCCAAGATTTGCTCTTACCCAATCCGTCAAGGTATGGGGATGGAAATAGATAGCAATTCACATTGTGAGACATCGCTTCCCGTAAATCCGCATTCCAGAGAACATAAGGCTGCTCTTTTATCCAAATTAGGAAAATGTAATTAACGACCTGAGCATGTTGCGATAACATCATTGGTCCGTAGGGTAGCCTTAATTCCGAGGGTTCTCACTGGTGAAGTAGTTTAAGGAGCATCCCATGTCTTTGGTCATCAATCGGTCTTGAGTTTGACAGGCTGCTTGGCACTTATTGCACAAAAAAAAGAGAAATTTGCTGCCTCTACTCCATGCTAGAGTATACAACTGCCGTAAAGATTATACTCACGCAACGTACATTATTAATTAGGATTTGTCAGGAAAAAATGTTGAAAGCGTAATCATACGCCATCCGCTACTGCATCTTCATCTCGTGTGTCTTCCATGGCTGAGTTACGAGTTCCAAGTCACTTAATATTCATTTAAGTTCGAGAGAAGATATCTCCCTCAGAGATATATAAGACGGCTTGAAACCCATCCCTCTATTATAGAAAGCCATCCGCAAACCATCAATACATCCCTTCTCACACTCTGAGGACTAATTATACCGATTTACTACCACGAATTTCTTCTATCTAACATGTCTTCGCCCAAAGTCACCGTCCCTAAAGGCTCCTGGGTCCTCGTTACTGGCGTCAACGGCTTCGTCGGAACTCATGTCGCGAAGCAATTCCTAGAGAATGGCTATAAGGTCCGAGGCACAGTCCGCGATGTATTGTTGTATCCCTGGCTCGTCAACGACCTTTTCAAGACTTATGCGCAGAGTGGCGACTTTGAGGTAGTGACTGCGGATCTTGAAGCCGATAATGCCTTTGAGGAGGCTGTTAAAGGCGTTCAGATCATCCAGCATGTCGCCTCGGTTATGAGCTTCTCTCCTGATCCCAATACCGTCATTCCCCAAACCGTCAAAGGCGTTACCTCTCTTCTTGAAGCCGCAATCAAAGAACCTTCCGTCAAAGAGTTTGTTTATACCAGCTCACTGGTGGCATCTACTGCCCCAGCACTGGGAAATAACACAAATGTCACTCGAGATTCCTGGAATGATATGGCCGTCGAGCTTGCTTGGGCTCCGCCTCCTTACGAGCCTAGCCGAGGTCCCGTTGTATACATGGCAAGCAAAGCTATTGCCGAGAAAGCAGCGTGGGACTTTGTCAAGAATAAAAAGCCTCACTTTACTCTTAACGTCGTAGCTCCCTCCGGCATCATTGGTGAACCACTTAACAAATTCAACACCGACAAAGGGTCTTCTTGGCTCAAGTACCTATACGATGGTTCTCTCGAGCGAATAATCGGCATGCCTGCGAGTAAGTATCGTATTTTCCTTTTATTTATATCCAATCTGCATTGCTAACTCATCGACTTCAGATTGGGTGGTAGATGTTAAGGATACTGCGCTGCTCCATGTTGCTGCTGCACTGGATCCCGAAACCAAGGGGGAACGCATCCAGGCTTGGGGTAACAACGTTAATTGGGACGATTTTCTTGCCATTTTTAGAGACTTATATCCAAATGAGAAGTGGGTTGATGACTTCACAGGCAAAGTAAAGTTGAGCATCACCACCGACCAGACCCCAGCTTTAGCTCTCTTGAAGAAATGGGGCAACCAAGATGGATGGACAACCCCCCATGATTCGGTTGCCCAGGCCGTGGATGTTTACCTCAAGTGGTACCCCCGTAGCTAAGTACATCAATTTTGAGATGGATTATTTATCTCAACTAGTTTACCGCAAATCGATATTATTCAGCTGTAAAAACAAACTTCTGATAAAAAGCAGTAGACGATAGTTTCAATTATTAGACAAAATATCCAACAATAATCGTTTATTAAGAATTATTGAAGCTAATCAGTTACCCCAGCGTTTTGCGAAGCTGACTTGGCTTCCGATTCAGTCATCTCTATTTTGTAGCTTGCCCAATGGCGCTTGGGCACCTTCCTTTCATATAGTTCATCAATCTCCGCAAGTGTTCGCTTCGCAGTCTCTGGCCTAAACAACAAAGGTGAATCAGTCGCTTTCCTTTTACTTTCACTGAAACACGAAATTCGGGGATAGAAACGGCAAAGTGGACGTACAAGTAGAAGTAGCTCCACACAATAGTGATAAGCATAAACCCTCCAAATACTAAGAAAGCCTTGGCTCCTAGGTTTCCGCTTTACACAGCACATAAAAGATGCATCTATTAGTCATTGTACTCAAGAGCATGAGGAGATATGAGTGGTAAAACATACGCATCTGCACTAGTCAACTGTGGTATAGCAAACGTGGTGATAATTGCAGTTACATATGACCAAAATAAGGTCCATGTCATAGAGGGCTCTCGAAGATGAGCGGTAGGTATTTCGGTTGGGAGAACGTAGATTCTGGGTTGTCAAAGTTAGCTCAATGGAAACGGGAATACTGCCTAACGGATGAGATCTTACATCGATTGGAAACTGATTGAGTTAACAAAGGCGAATATAATGCAGAGAGCCGCAAGGGCCAGCTGCTCAGGTCGAGTTTTGAGCCCAACACACGCAATGATGCCAGCAGCGAGATCTAGAAGAAAGAGGAGGACGTAGCCTGGGAGCGCAACGGTTCGTCTGCCAAACCTATCAAGCAGAAAAGGTCCAAGAAGTGTGCCGACAAATTGCATCAAGAAGATGATGATGGTAATCTTGAACGGATCCGAGACACCACTCTGGACTAAGATGACGGTTGAGTATGTACCAACCAAGATCTGACCACCAACCTGTGAAAGGCAGAGCAGCGCAGCAGAGGACATTGTTCGCTCCAAGTTAGCTAGGTTCAGAATCTCCCAAAACTTAAAGGCTGTTTTCTTTTCGCTTGTTGATCGTAGTGCGACGGTAGCAATCGATAACTCGGCTTCTGCAAGAAAAGAATTGCCGCCGCGTAGAGCAGTGAGATTTGCTTTAGCTGCATCTGTTCGACCTTTGCTGAGCAGCCAAATGGGTGACTCTGTGAGGAGAAACGACAAGGCCAACAGCAGAACAGGTAGCGCTGCCTGGATTGCAAGTGGAATAATATACTGTCTTCTGTCCAAAATCTTGGCTGATCCCCACACTACCACCGTGGCGATGACTGAGACTGCACCACTCCCAGCAATGGCAAATCCCACTGCTCGAGCTCGGACATTGGCCGGTACCAGTTCAGAGAGATAGATAGGGGCGATATTTGTGAGAATACTGATTCCAAAGTCTATACTCATGTTAGATTCTGCTCAGTACTTGACAGAGGGAAACTAACAGTTCCAAAATCTGCCTACAACGAGAGCTCCTAGATTTGGAGCGAAGAGTTGCAAGATTGAGCCCGGTATGCACATGGTTGCATATGCCACGAGAAAGCCACCTTTCCTCCCTAGATAATTTTGAATGGGAATGGCGGAGAAGGCTCCAATCGCGGCGCCTACAATTGGAACAGTGATGACTAAGTCAAGGTTACGTGCCTTTCCAACCAATATGTCAGTGACTATAAGGTATAGGGGATGGAGACGGTGAATGGTATAGATACCGTGAACACAGGAAGTCCATCGAATCCTAGACCTTGATATTTGTTCACGAATAGTGGTAAGGAGACCAATGGTGAAGTAAAGGCATTATCGTAACCGTAAAGGCCAAGGGCGAAACCGACTATAGTCACTATGGTTCTGTTGTTAGTTGGTTGATAACACTGAGCAATTTGGTTCTTACAATTCATGAGAACCCTCCAATTCCACCATTTTTGGTCCGTGGGAAGCGCTTGGGAATGATCAATAACTTCTTCGTGAGAAGACTCCTCATTTTGCTTTGCGTCCATGATCGGTAGAGTCGACAAGAGTGGCGGCACTCCTTTCTATCGATGAGTATCGGGAGATGAGAAGAAGAGATTTCGTTTGAGGAACAGGCGGCTTGTTCCAGCTGTATTATATGTAATTCGCATTGGTCGATCAAGAGCTACTCTGGGATCTCAGGACATGCTGGAATGGATCTACCCAGTGCCAGGGAGACGAATACGGGCCTCCTTGTCTCCGAGCGATACAGGGGCTTTGAAAAAATGCAGGCTTTCTCCACGATCTTGAAAATACATGTACCGAGCAAGCGACCGAGCAAGCGACCGAGATGTGCCCATCAGCCGTTCTAGGCCAACTGGGGAATAGTGGCACAGCTCAGCTGCATAGTATATGATTCCAGGCCGTGCAAACACAGCTGTCCATCATTTCTCACGATATCTGAGCGAAATTCTTTGCATATTGTAAATTGTTAGCATTTCATCATTCATACATGCGAAAATGGAACACACCAACGGGTCAGATGTTTCCCAAAACATTATTGAGGATGCGGACATGAACTATATGCAGGTGGGGTCACAAGTTCCAGCCATATTTACCCCAATGTGCTTTTGACAGGCGCTAATCCGACGCGAATCTCAAGGAATTGTTCAAGTTGCCTCCATCAAGAATCGCAACTATACACCCAGCTGATCATGTAGAGATGCGCAAGTGGCTCACTGAAGAATACATTACTTGGCCGAAGACTCCTCCTGTTGAAGCAAGATCCCGTGCTATCTCCAAGATAAACATCCAGACTGTTCCGGTCACATATGAGGATGGAAATCAATTCGCAGTTCGAGTTTATGATCCGGAAATCAAAGACTCGAGCCCACGGTCAGCTTTGATTATGTATCATGGGGGTGGTTGGGTTCATGGATTCCCAGAAGTGGACGAAGGTTCGACACATCAAAATACATGTACCCCTCGATCTTGGATGGATACCTAATATCTACCTTATCACAGGAACTGCGGAATTCTTCGCGTCTGAGTTGCGTGCAGTGGTGATTAATGTTGATTACCGTCTCGCTCCGGAAAATAAGTTTCCAATTCCTCTCAACGACTGCTATCAAGCAGTGCAGTGGGCAATAGATAACGCGGCGACGTATAACATCAATCCGGATAGAATCGGTCTTTGGGGCTGTTCGGCTGGTGGTAATCTTGCTGCAGCCGTTGCACTTCGGGATGCAAAGGAACACAATGTTCCTAGAATCCGCCATGTTAACTTGGTTGTTCCAGTTACATGCCACCCTGACTTGTATCCTGAGGTTTTAAAAGCTTCAAGATCATCAGGCCGCATAGACAAGGACGTCGTTGGACAGTTAGCGGTCCTTAGAGCAGTATGGGGTAAGTCGAGCAACGAAAAACGTCTTCTTACCGGATAATTTGCCTAATATATGATCACAGACAATTATGGAGGTGTCGAATTCGCGCACGGATACGCCTCAGTGCTCAAGACTGAAGTTCCAACTAATCATCCGCCATGTCATATCACGGTGGCTGGACGAGATGGACTTCGAGACGAGGGTATAGCATACGCCCTGCATCTGAGAAATGCAGGTATAGATACCCAACTGGAGATTGTCCCGGGGGTTCCTCATGGGGTCACATTTCCAACCACAACTCTAGCGGCAAGGCAATTCTTCAGAAACCAAGTCCGTGCGTTGGACTACGCACTGAGGACAATTTAGATAGAACCACAGAGTCAATATTAGTTTAGTTACCAGGAAATAATTCTACATCAGTATTTCCAAATGCTCGACCATCGTATTCTAATTCATGGCCAGATGTGACTGGCCGCGGCACTTCTTCAATACAGATTGCGACGAGGCTAAGTCCAGGTGCAAATGACCCCTCACAGTCTGCTTTAGAAACAATGTGAATCATGTCGCGTATCAGGGAAGAACAGCATTGTAATATGTCGAGGGCGGATGAAATCTTAAACATGGTATCCGCAAGCGCAGCCAGTTTACCGTGTCCCACTATTCGGCAAGCTCCAGGATGAAGGAACTTGGTGCGCTGAACTGCAGTCATGCCAATAATTTGTATGATGTAGCGCGCATTTTCTTTCCTCTCAGAAGAGTACCCATTTTCCGATAATGCATGCCACCAGTGGGTAGCTAGTTGCCATTGTCTGGTGATGGCCACATCTGCAGTTTGGATCAAACATGAAGGCTTATGGTCATCGTCATTACCCAAGGTGGCCAAGAGATCGTCTTGAAACTCAACACTGGAGACACCAGCGGTATCAAGAGCGCTGTGAAGCCGAGTCATAGCATATAGAAGCTGAGCGGCTCGTTTGTCCAACGATTCATAAGGCAGAGTAGATAGCATTGGGGGAAGCTGCTTTCGCTTGTGTTCAGAGATATACCATCCCTCCAACATTTCTTTCGGGGGAGGGCTAGAGGGGCTCCTGGCAATTCTTCTCTTTCCCCGGGAGCCATATATCGAGTTAGATGCCGCTTCGGTAACGAATAGCAAACACTCAATACGGTGGTACTGAACTATCTCTATCCGGTCGCATGGGTATTTGACGAGATCCATGAGTCCGATGGCTTCTGTTAGATAAAGGAAAGCTCGATTGTGCTTGTCTCGAACACTGTATGCTATGAAAAGGAAGAGTGAAGAGATGACGGTATCTAAAGACGGTGAATCGGCAAAATGAGAGTAGGGTGAATTGGCCCGTGATTTCTCTGTCGCTCTTGAAAGAAGGTCTAGCCGCGCTGGGCTACGGTCGGGATAATGTCGAAACTGACTGGCCTCGTTGACGAGAAATATTGAGAGCAGCATCGTGCGAAAGGTGGGATCTGAAACATGCTCCCCCCGTTCAATCCTGTTGAGCACAGTTTCCAAATTGATGATTGGATGACGTTGATAGCACTTGAGGCAAAACAATGTCAATTCGGTGACAATATCTTCCCATGAAAAAGCAACTCCATCAGTGCTTTCGATAGCGGCAACAGAGAGTTGATCATGACTGAAATGAACCACATTTTGTTCTTCCAACACTGGATTAAGTATGTCTGCGGATGACCCGAGAGCCAATCGTTCCCATGGCTGTTGGATTGTGTCAAGGTTGGAAGTTGTGGAATCCGTTCCGGCACGACCGTCTAGGTGACCGATAGATGATGCAGAATCATCTTCGCCAAAAGAGGAGAGATCAAATTGGACAGGCGATTGTTCCGAAAAAGAATCGTTTGGCATCAACCCGTGTGGTTGATTGGCATCATTGCCTGGATTAGCATTTACTGCACTGGAATTTGCTGCCAACGCTTGGCTGGCCCGAATGGCCTCGAGCCGCCTACAGCTGTTAGAAGAAAATTCAACCTTCTGGATTCACGAAGCAACACACCTTCCAGTTCTGGGTCCTTTCTTTCCGAATTCGTCATTGTATGTACAGCGGATATCTGTCCGCTGGCAGCGAAGACACCTCATATCTGATGGTGACTCGGAGGGTGACCCTTGCCGTCTCGGACACTATCAACTCCATTAACGGCTGTATCTGAAGGGGGTGTGGAATAATGCGGGTGGTACCTTGAGTTTCCGCCGACGACACGCGTCACAAGCCTTCGGTATTGGTGCCTTGGCCATCGTTGTGGCCGTAGCCGGGCTTTTGCTTTGTTCCATTTCTACTTAATACTAACCGGCGATTGAATTACAGCCTTTCAGCAGGCAAAAGATGGATGTTGGGGTATGTTGGGGTATGCTGGCGTTTCGACGTGCATGTCCAAGTTCCTTGATGAGATCGTGATTATGCATCCAACTCTGGGGGAATGCGGGGATCCAAATCGAATCACGCTATCCCCGCAATCTGACCACGGAATTCGGCTACGAAATACGAATTATTGACTACTATCTGCGTACTCGTATTAGTTTCGTAGTCCCTTAGTCAATATTAGCCTCCCCGACCGAGAAAGCGACCGAGATGCTATCCGAGACAGTCGGTGAAAAGGAACAAACCATGAATACACCAAGCCAGCTGACATGAAAGCGTAGAATTATTGCCACAATTGCTTCCGTTGAGCCATTGTACCGCGGTTGCTTCTGACTACATGTATTTTACTGCATTTGCAATAGCCATGACCCGAGGCACAAGAGAATAAGCAACTCCAGAGTTGTCAGCTTCTGATAAATAGTTGGAGGAGGCCCGAATCAGCCACTGCTTGTTTTCTGGGGATTATCGAGTCAGTTTAGTTCATGTTCTTCAGTTGCCTTTCACATAGCAGGAATCTGATTGGTCGCCCCCACCATGTTCAGGCTCACAACGTTAACGGCACTTCTTCTTGCCGTTGCCTCTAACGCACTGTTGGCTGGTGCACAGGGTCCATCCGTGACCTTGCGCTATTCTACAGTTGTTGGTTCCAGCAGTAATGGAATCGACAGCTTTAGAGGCATACCTTTCGCGCAACCGCCAGTAGGATCGCTACGATTGAAGCCACCACAACCCATAACTTCTTCTTTGGGCGAAGTTCAGGCAACCGCTACTCCGAAAGCATGCCCTCAATTTTCTTCGCAGTTTACACCCAGCGGCCTACCACCGGCGTTACTGGATATCATCACGAATATAACGAATGTAATACAAAACCAAGACGAAGATTGCCTGACACTGAATGTCCAGAGGCCTTCGGATGCTTCGAGCGGTTCCAAGCTTCCTGTAGTATTCTTCATTTATGGAGGAGCTTTTGAATCTGGCGCCACACAGGGAGTTGACTCCACAAATCTCATCCAAACCTCAATTGCTTCTGGTACACCTATCATTTTTGTGGCGGCAAATTATCGATTAGGGGGTTTCGGATTCCTCGCTGGCAAAGAGCTCTTCAACGATGGAAGCACCAACCTAGGCCTAAGGGACCAGCGATTGGCACTGCAGTGGGTCGCTGATAATATTGAGCAATTCGGCGGCGATCCTGATAAAGTGACACTTTGGGGATTTTCTGCAGGCTCTATGAGCGTCTTTGATCAGACGGCGCTCTTTGGAGGCAACAACTCCTATCACGGAAAGCCCCTTTTTAGAGCAGCATTGATGGAGAGCGGCAGCATCCTCCCTGCAGAGCCTGCCAATTCTACAAAGGCTCAAATCATTTATGACAAGGTCGTTGACACCGCTGGATGCTCGACATCTGACGATACTCTAGCATGTTTGAGGTCCGTAGACCTTAACACCTTTCTATTAGCGGCAGAATCTGTTCCCATCTCAAGCGGTTATAATTCCATCGCTTTGTCATACCTACCAAGGCCAGATGGAACAGTCCTCCTTGATTCACCGGAAGTCTTGGCTTCAAGAGGTCAATTTGCAAAAGTCCCCTTGTTGCTAGGCGACCAGGAAGATGAGGGAACTCTTTTTTCGGTTTACCAGTTGAATCTTACCAACACGCAAGACGTTGAAGAATATCTTGGCAGCCTCTATTTCCAGCAAGCCACTGCGTCTCAGGTCCAAGATCTGGTGGCCACCTATCCAGACGATCCCTCGGCTGGTTCGCCTTTCAGAACAGGGCCGCTGAATAACCTTTATCCAGAATACAAACGACTGGCCGCTATACTTGGTGACTTTATTTTCACACTTCAAAGGCGCAGTCTTCTTGAGACAGTAGACCAGATAGCCCCATCAGTACCAACGTGGTCCTTTCTTTCGTCTTACTTATACGGGACGGCTTTTTTGGGAACTTTCCACACGACCTCACAAATCGCTGCATTTGGGCTGCTTCCAGGCTATGCTGCCGCCGTTACACAAGAATTTTACATCTCTTTTTTCAACACGATGAACCCAAACAGCAATGGCTCTGCACTACTCCCTATATGGCCATGCTGGGGATCAGGAAAACAGGTGATGCAACTTGGTGCAACTTCCTCATCTTTGTTAAATGACAGCTTTCGATCGGCGTCCTTTGATTTCATCAGATCAAACTCCCAGGTACTACATATCTAGTTTCAGAAAGTAGTAGAGTAAAAACTATTGTAACCTCATAACGTTCTCACCCTCGCTGCCTGCTTGAGTACGCCTCCCAATGGATAAAGATTTATCTATTTCTAACATTTTCCTTCATTGTGAAGCCCAGAAGCTATGCTTAATGAGCTTACCGATCTGCAATGACTGTTGCTGTATTGAGTGTCCAGCCGTTGCACAATATTCTTATAAATCGTGCCGAGCATTCTTACTCATATGACGGATCTTTCCCCCAAACTAATTAGCGGTCAGTTTTATTCCTCGCGATGTCCCATAATTTTGAACCTACCTTGTAGAAAACAAAGGGGACCGCAATAAATAGCACAGCGATACCACCGAGAAGCGAATTACCCGGGCCAAGACCTAGTTGAAGGAAGAGTTGGCGCGCCTAACAGGAGACCTATGATTAGTTACAGAAACCAAGGTGGGAGTACACTATTTCTTACAAAGAGTGGAAATGAAGCACCGAATGAGGCACGGAAAAGTGCAGATCCCGAGAAAATGGATGCTGCATATGCTGGATATGCGATGCCTAGATAGTTGAATAGCGGATTAAACAACGTGACCACCCCAACAGAGAAGAGACCCGATCCAATGGTGGGGACGATCCAGTGAATACTCGCCCTTGATGTCCAGCCAAACCAGAATAGGCAAATTGGAAGAGCGAAACATCCCAAAAACGTTGGAGGAAGAACCATCTCTGGCGTAAAGCCCGGCTTATTGACTTTTGGAACGAGGCTGGTTCTAATCCATAGTAGAAAGAGCGCCAATGAGATGAGAGCAAAGATGAAAATGCTTAGGAAAACCAGGCCTTGCTCGCCTTGGTTAAAGCCGTAAATATCGCCGAACACGAGCGGGAATGACTCGAACCAGATGAACAGTATGCCATACAGGAGACCGGCGTACAAGTTCATGAGTAGAACTATGGGTTCAGAGAATGTCAAAGTAAAAGCTCTGGAGAGGACGATCAGATGATCTCTTGTGGTATAATGCGCGGCGTCAATCTCGGACTGGCTCCTAAGTCGACTGTCCCTAGTCGCCTTCCTCAACCTTTTGGCCCTCTTGTACAGTATGTTGGCTGCACTGGTTTCAGGGAAAAAGAAAAACATTGCAGCCAAAACCAGCGTGCAAAGCCATGTAATAATCCATATTGTCCAGCGCCATCCTTTGGCAGGGACCAGATATCCGCCAATGATTGGACCAAATACAGGGCCGCAGAGGCCAGCTGTTCCCCAAATGCACAGTAAATAGGAGGCGGCAGAGGGGTCATATAGATCAAGGATGGTGCCGCCACCAGTAGATAAGCACGGGCTACCACAGAAGCCCGTCACCCAGCGAAAGATGAGAAAGACTGCAATGTTTGGAGCAAATCCAACTGGAAGCTGAAATAAGATAAAAGCGAAGAGTGTCCAGAAGAAGATACCGCTGCGCCCAATTTTTGGCATCTCAGATAATGGAGACCATAACATGGGGCCCACACCATATCCACTGACAGTAATAGACAAAGACGTTAGCGAAGACATTAATAACTTTTGAATCTCATAATGGGGCCGAGTTGCCTTACAGAGTGAAGAGAGAGAGGCCCAGGGTTGCTACGATCTCGCTGACGCCAAAGTCTTCCATGACGCCCAGCTCACCTGGAACATAGATAGAACTTGCCATGTAGACAGCAAAGTTTAGGACACAAAGCTGAAACATCATGAGATTTTTCCAGGCTAATGGCCAATTTCGAGGATTCTACAAGTCAAAGAGCTGGCTTTAGAGCTACATCATTTCGCAGACAAACATTATAGGGGCAGTAGGGGGTTGTCTTACTTCGGGATCATCTGGTCCGTACCACTCTACTAGGAGAACCTCATTGCCGCCATCGTGAATGACGGTATTCTGCAGAACGCTATGCTCATCTGCTTCGTTTTTGGGCGATCCTCTGCCAGAGTCATTTGCATGTTCGGATGTATCTTGACGAAGGAACTTCTTCCACAGTAGTGGATCGATCTCATCAGGATATTGAAAGATTTTATTGCGAGAAAGCAGACGCATCAACAGGCCAAAGGTAGTCGTGTGAAATTGAAAAGCCATACTGGGTAAGAAAATCGCAAGGTTATTCGACAGGGAAAAGAGGAATCCGCTAATACTGAGGTTGATTGATCATTGCCGGTAAACGACTTAAGCCACGGTGGTAATGATGAATGTTGCATTTCAACAGCTTATCATGAACGAAACGAATCGTTCAATAGATATAGAACATCAGATCGTAGATGTTTTCTTGGAAGAGAGTTTTTCAGATTGGTAACATATCCGGATTTTGAATGGAGCTAAGTCTAAAGGCCGCTGTTTGACGTGCCAGCTTAGAATAGCGGATATCACGCAAATTCCTGGGTGTTTTGCCCCTTTACGGCTGTTGAGATCAATACTAATCTGTGATGTAATACCAGTTGATATTCTAGCCTGTCTAAACGTAATGAATTGTTCAAGAGCCATGAAACATTGGTAATGTTGGTGTGGCTGGGAGAGGATTATTGTTGGTTCGGCAGAGCAAAATGAAATTTCCGAATTCATCTGTCTCGTCATAATTTTGCATTTTTGTACTCATAATGGTAAAAAGATCATATTAATCCCCTTATTCTCCTTCAATTAGGAAAGTAGCCTCTGCTATATGAGCTTTTGTGATATCGCCCAATCATACCAGTAGATTGTTTTGAACGCATATAAGCCAGAGAATTATACGCTTCGTATGTCAATTGTCCCATTTCTAGAGATCTATCGATATACAGGCGGCCTTGATTTATATGCTAGCCTCAGTGAGAGCATAATATTGAGACTGCACTTGTCTAGCTAGTATTAGGGCGATGCGCGGCGAAATCCCTTTTACTCAGTGTCACGACCTGGCTCTTATAGTTGCGATAATAGGCCTACAGGGTAGTTAGTTTTGGATAAACAATAGACTAATTAATTAATTAGGAATAGATTATTAAATTATTATAATAATCTAATGATTTATAAATAGATTATTAAAATTATAAAATAATCTATAATAAAATTATTAACTATTATTAATAATCCTACTTAGCTAACTAAGTATATAAGTTTACTTTATATTATTTATTAAAATACTTAAATAGCTAATTATTATTATAGTATTTATAATATAATTAGATTAAAATATAAATATTTACTTTTATTTATATTACTAACTAGTAATAAAATTATCTATTACTAACTTAATTACTTTACTAATATAAATTATAAAACTACTTTAAGGTTTATTCCTTAAGAAAATATTATTTATATTAATATATAAATACTAGTTTATTATATAATAATAACTTTTATTTAAATAATTACCTTAGATCTATAGGTAATAAAATATAATAGTTAATTAAATATAAAATATTAACTTTAATAAACTTTATAAAAATCTTACTAAGGAGTAATAAAAATATATTATTATAATAAAACTTATAAACTTAAAGACTTTTATATAATAATAAACTACTATTATATAAAGATTTACTAAATAACTTTAAATATTATAAAATAATTATTAGTAATATAACTAGTAGTAAACCTTATAGTTAACCTAGCCCTTATAGTATAATAATAAAAACCTAAAGAAATTATTAAACTAGTATTACTAAATAAGTTTAAAAAAAGCTTAAGTAAATTTAGAAGTTTTTACTAATATAAGAAATTACTTTAGCTACTTTTAACTATTATAATTAATAATATTATAAAATTTAAACTATAAAAGTTATTTAATTAAAATTACTAAAATTAATTTAAACTTATTTAGGATTATAAATAAACTAAATTTTAAAAATAATATATACTTAATTTATTTATAAATTATATTATATTTAA